>SJOL01007360.1:85334-111108 GCA_004794785.1 Opisthorchis felineus
GCTAGCCGGGGCTGACCTTCGACCACGGTTGGTTGTTCGATCGAGCGATTCTATTGGTTGGTTGCTGTGCTCGATTGATAGGCGACTGCATGAAAGTTGCCCAGCTCAGCGAAAAAACCAAAGACCACCCACGCTGCCTGAGCTACGCACTTTCTCCTAAATAGCAAATGAATTCTGTTTTCCTTCACTGCTTCCCGCATACATGTGAAAACCATCATCCTTCGTGACCGTTGAACTACTTTAACAGTTCTTTGATTAAATTCGCACTTACTTGCTTGGGTCCACCGAGTAAACTGATCCAACCGATCGTGAAAAATATTAACTACGAACTTCGTTGTATCAAGCCAACGGGCCGCACCGCTTCATTGTTTTATCTGGCACATGTTGGTTCATCGAAGTTTGATTTGGGATTGAAAACCAACCATCTTCTCAGGTGAATCATAAGACTATTTCTCCTGAACATTTGGCAATCCACTCGTGATATGACATTCGATGCACTGTCTTCTAGAAGTCTCGTATCAGTTGTGTTGTCGGTCCACAAAAAATTCCACAGGCTTTTTATCCGGGATAGAATAACCTGTAAGCACAGATAGACCAAACAGCCTCACGGGCATATTTGCTCAATTTGTGTGTACACCGTGGTTTTACTGTCCACATTTGTATCGTGTTTGTTTGCATTGATAACCCCTGTATCATTCGAATGGAGCGAGCGATCATCTTCAAGCATACGCCGCAACCCACATGAATATACGTGACACTGAGTAAGGACAGCACCTATAATAGGTGGTTAGTCCCTCATTTCTGTCATTTATTAATCAGCGGATATTTCAGCCAGAACCGGTACAAATATTTTAACATCGAAACCTGTTGATAAGGAAAGTTTGATTCATTGTGATCATCTGAAAATATCTAAAGTTGACTGACGTGTGAATGCAGTTTTCAGCCTTGGATTTGCCCGGGGCAACCCTCAATCCGTTTAACTTGAGTGTCTACGACTTTCGACATACCGTGTTGTTGTGTTATTAATTCTAAGGCACTTTTCAAAAATTGCTACCTTTCGTGGTGTTTCGGATCCAGTTGACCCGAGAGAAAAGACCAGTATTCCCTTGCCACTCATAGTTTTGTTCAAACAAGCATACAGTTTCCTGCTATAAAATCTCGAGCCGCATTGAACGGTTCATTTGGTTTTTTGTTCACCCGCCCATATTTGAGGACAACTGTCAAGAAAGGCTCCCGCCTTACCTCGAAGCAAGACACCACCATTTAAAACAACATATTTGGATCTGACCGTCGTCCATAGTTCACATAGCTTCGTAAAGTCCAGCAGATAAATCCAAGTGAGCCTGTAAATGGAAAATAACCAGGTAGTTATTTTTGCCACTTTCACGTGAATGCTGTTCTTCTGCTGGCTAGCAACTACACAGGTCAAGTGGAACCATTTTCTGTCCTGTAATCCCGTGGTCAACATTACGTCTAAATTTAACCGAAAAGGTCACAAAATCTCAAGATGAATGGTCAGAGAAAAAGTACAGTGGAGGAAAGTAATTATGTGCACAAGGTGTGCATGGAGTGCTGGTGTTACTGTCCAGTCTATTCCGTTAACCAGGGTTTTCGAATTCCCGAAACGGCGAAGAAGTTGCGTCCTTGCGTCAGTTGCCGTCATGGGGCAACGCTATATAGATGTTAGTTCGAACCTAGGTACAGCACGAGCTTATTTCAACGTTCGAAGTAGCAGTCCTGTTCGGCATGCTTTTAAATCGTTCCGCCCGAAGTAATCCTCGAACCAAATGTCAAAGCTTTGTATACCAACACCCGAGTGATGTCTAAGAAGAGATTTTATTGCAGTGAGCCGTTCTCTGCTTGCCGATACGCGAATTTTTTTGCTTCTGGCGTCATAGTGATGCGATCTTCCATGTCCATGTCCCTCTAAACACAACATACTAAATATGACCACCCAATAGCCCTGGTTTTGGAACACCACGTTGGAACAACTCTTTCACTCTGCCAAAATCCGCAACAGTCCCTCTTCAAAACTAGTGGTCTGGGGTTACCATCTGTCGGGCATAAGGCAAAAGTTGACACGAGGAAGGATTTTCATGTCGCTCCTCTGGTTCATTGATTCATATCTTCATTTGTCTGATTAGTATACGTGTTGACGTCACTTGTCGCACTGTCAGCGTCGACACCGCAATGCAATTGTGTGACTGTTGTCGCGTTTACATTTATTTAGTACAAGGTCAAATAGCACTAAAATTTCATCACTGTGCATATGGAAGGAGAATCACATTACGCACGTGAAAGTTTCTGCATGGACTACAATCACAACCAACCGGATACTTCTGGTTAAAATGCCAGAGAAGGGGAATAGTACCACGCCGTTCGATCTCCGTAACTTGTTCTATAAAAATTGTGGATGTCAATTCGGACTGCTGTGGTGTTGAAGTCGATTTGACCTGATGCTAATGAAAACATTTTGCCGGTAATAAATTGGTGGACGACCGTTGTCCAGTGTGCAGATAGTGTGAGAAGATTTTTTGAATGTTTCAGTGGATATTTGGTCGAAAAATGACTACTTTGGTTGTTTCCTGACCAGTGAGCAATTTTTTGGAATTTTTAAATTTATACTCATGTTGCAATATTGGATGGGCTTGATTTCGTTGCAAATTTCCCTTCTCAAACCGTATTTCTCAGAGAGTGGCAGTGTCATTGTATGCTTGTTCGGGGTTAAGCTGAGAGCGTTCGGACTAGGTTGTTTTCGGTCGTGGACGGCGGACTCGAACGCCAAACTTAACTATTCAGTGAAGTGAGAAAATTCCTTACTAGGAGAGTACAAGTATACGGGGACAACTTTTTTTACCTCTGGTCAAAATTACCCAAAACCAAACAAGAAGGATGTTCAGCGAACTTGTGCGTACTTTCCTTCAAGAAAAAACACGAACCAACTTTACAGGAAAACGATCGTGCGTGGGACGACCGACATGTGCACCATTAAGGTACAGTTGCATATGAACGAAGCGGTTTGTGGTTCATTCAATCTATCTTTATTCAACAGATGTCGTCCGTCTCGACCTGGTTCTGTATTATTCAGCCTGTTTCCCGCATGCTACTCACGATTTGGCCGCTATCGGCAACGGTCTCACCAGAGTTTCGACCGCTCATTGGTCACAGTACTGATCATGGGATATTTCGGACTCAGCTGGACTCAGCCCCTCAGAGTCCAAATTACTATCCTTTCCATTTAGCCGAAGTGTCTGAATCGAATCGACATTGCAAATAACATGAAATGTGTGTTTGCTCGTAAGAACCATAAATCAAATAAACGGTAACCTTTCGTTTGTTAGATCCATCAGTGTAAAAATTATCCCAGTTGGTTAAATTGTACACCAAGCGGCAGCCACTGGCGAGCCTTATTTCCTACTCACAAGTTAACATAATAAATCTTCATTATCAAGCAAGACAACTGGAAAATTACCTATAAGTTTGTCTACTCAAGCTTTATGTTCCTGACAAAAGTTCTCTTTTCCTTCCGTTCTTCAGTAGCATCATTTGGCGCATTTATGAAAGCGTGCCACGCTAGCTGAGTTTCTCCACCATCCAGTCATGTTGTCTGCTGTTCCTGTTGCGCGATGCCCCATTCATCGATCCAAAAAGCTAACCAAATTCGATTGATCACACCTACGTATGGCGGGAATAGATCGCGATTATGCTCCGATGTGACAACGCTGTGGGAAACGGATGTCAGACACCGATAAGGACTGTCCGGCTATGTTGTGATGACTGTCACCAGACCCGTTGCAAGTAACCACGCTGTAGAACGTGTTCATCACTCTCATCTAGTTGCGTTCGCCGACAAGTTGATCAGAGAAGAGGTCGGAATGACTCAAATATAATGATGTCTTCGGGAACATCCTGTGATCATGAAGACTGTGACCGATCACCGGTCATTTTCAGTTATAAAGTCCTGAACTTCGACAGTCCGCGTCGAAATATGGAGGAAATGTAGGAGAAAACAATCAGGAAAAGTGGCGAAATTTCAGGCGATTATCACGACCCAAAAAGAATTTGCGCAGTCGCGAGCAAGTTCAAAGACCCTACAGGACCGCCTGGCCCTTCCAGTATTGGCGCTAATAATCAAGTTAGCTAGGTCGCACGAATGGGTTTAGCCAACCTAATGAGTAGTACTGAATAGTGCTATCACCATTCCGGCGCCCCTCAAAACTGTGAGCCACAACCGTGTCTGAATAGTCTACCTATCAACAATTTGGTTGCTTCAGTGAACGCAGGGAAGGCTTCCTATCCGCTCATCTGCCACCTGCCGACCACTCATGACTTGATAGGACTTGAATCGGTGGAAGATACTCACGAAAACACCAGCTGGAACGTATATCAGTTAAACTGTCTGAGGTAGTATGACTTCTACTCGCATCGCTCGAAATCTGAAGACTGGATGAGCAATGTTGTGTTTGAGGCGAGTACGTTGGAAGGTGACCTTGGCGTACTACTGTGTCAAGTTGAGACCTCCCCAAGAAGCATTAATCACAACACAAGCCATGTGAACGCCACTCACTGTAGCGTCCTCAAACCAAAAAAACAACCCTACAAGTTCTGCAGGGGAACACATGCAGACAGCTACAATCAGTCTATGTGGGAATTCCTAACCAAAATTTCTGCTTAATAAGAATCTGTATGCTATGAGCAGATAAACTGATTGTTTTGTATCAAGTAGTTGTATACTACCACATCCACACACTCAAGTAGTATTCTTTTTCTGTTGTTATAGTGTTAAATAGCACCGATGCAGGCTTTTGGATGTGCATTTTTGAATACGGAAACCATATTGTGTAGCTGGCCAGAGCAACAATCCCAGAGCTGAATGAGCTTGTAGGCAGTACACTGAGACTGATTAGAATCCACCGAATGAGATGTAATTAGCAACATAACCTAAAGTACGGTATGTTGCAGAAGAAACTTGGAAAAATATGAGTAACGAAAATACCACCAGCTGTCATACGAAAAAGTGCGAATGCAAAAGAACCAGTGAGAATATCCTCATCTGCAAACCAATTTGGTGTTAACCGAAGAATCAGCAGAATCCCAGCTAGATCTCTCGTTTATGATGGCTCTCCTCAGCTAAAACTGCTGCACAGAGGCCGCATCATGCTTCAGTTGGTAGGATATTCGAGATATCGCAGTATGTTTTGTCGAATGTAGACTACTCATAAGGTTGCTCAAAAATTCTTCCACATCTCGTGACCGACTCTTGGTGTTCATAAGAAACACGTAATCTACTAGTTGCCGTCAACGTTATATCGCTGGTCGCTGGCTGTCGAAGAGCTTACACACACACCTTCAGATTGAGGTGTCCCATCTAATAGAAATAACTGTTTGCCAATTTACCCGATTCTTCCCGAAACGAAATACCTTTTGAACCTTTCTTTTGCTTAAGAGCATCAAGCGATCTGAAGAGATAAACAGCTGCTGAACACTGAGATGTAGTTAACTGGTTAATAACTGTGTCTCTTGTTTATGCTATTCTCCAACTGAATCCGCCACACAAAGACCACCTTAAATTCTAGATGAAACTAGGTTCTCTGGAGAGACTCAGCTGAATATTCCGTTAACGCCGTCGTAATCTGCAACTTCGTGTTTCCTCCACTTGCGTGCACATTGATTTTCAAATATGAAATAAGGTTTAGGGAAATTCTGGGACTAGGATGAAATGATGAGCCCCGAAAAGGGAAAAATCGGTAGTGGGCTGTTCGAAAGTTTCCATCAGCCTTATAAGTAGTATAAGATGATCGAAGCGTTCAGTGACTCAACGCTTGAAGAATCTAGCGTCTCTTGGAATCGCTGTCACACCACTCCTTCGTAAGTATCAAGTTGACAACGGGACATACTCACTGCTGTCAGGATGACGCAAAGCGCCACTGTAACTACGCCGAATGAAGACTGACAGCTCCCTGAGCTATTCAAACCGAAATGAAACATCCGGCAATACGAAAGACGGCACCCTGCCACTTATCGGTACTTTGCTTGTAAGCCTGCAAGGAGCGTCACATACAACTGTGTAAAGAGCTGTTGATAGCCTGGCAAACTGTATTTGGACCTTAGTTGGTTGTATGGCAATCGAAGGAGAGTTTTGGCCGAATCACTTTCGCCCACGAACCGAATTCAGACATTAGTTTTTTCTACACGAGCACAGGAAAAAAGTGCTTCACTCCATCAAATTCGAAACATCGACTCCATCCTGCAAACCACTGTACGAAGCTCACCCTGATGTACACTAAGATCATTTACATTATTTTTCACCTATCCGACCAGACATGAAACTGTAGGTTGGATCGATATAAGTCTGTGGTTTAATGTGGATTTTATTGATTGGACTATGGTTGCATCCGTCACGTCTGAAAGTGACGCAGACTTTGGGTACACCCGCACTGTTCTGCTTGTCAATGCTGCACAATCATGCATGTCAGGAGAAATAAATTGCAATAAAATTTTTTGCGAAATCTAGTTGAATACCCCACTTTTGTATTCGATTTCCAATAGAGTAAGTGGAATGCGAGTTCAGTCGAACAAATGGAATATCTATGGGAATGCGCACGTCAGTCAGTCTGGTGATCCAATCCAGTGGGTTAAAATTTACTCCGCCCGGTATTCGAGTACGTTTCATTCGCCAGTGAGTTTAGCTATGCCCTCGAAACTACGAAAATTTATTGGGATACTCATGAAACAAGTTCTGAAGCTTAGATTTTGGTGAATATTTTTCCGCCACTTACTAGTCGAACTCTAATTTCACTTCAGAACCCATAAGATCCCATAAACCGGGCATTTGGGTGTATTTAAGCGTTCTATATAAAGGCAAGGCCATATTTTATTACGCCGAACTAGAGCGTGATAATGACCCCCTCCAAACGACGGACACTCTTAGAATGGAACATTAAGTCGGACAACCCTACTAGTGATTTCTAAAGAATGCTTTCACTCACATGCCAACAACGGACAAGATTTTAAAGAATAACCTTCCAGGCAGTTGACAACCCTATTCGTTTGAGGTAATTTATTGAAAAATACCCAGTTCAAGGGTAAAAGTGCCAAAACAAAGTGCAATGGTTTGTAAATAAACCTCGTTCTGGATATTCATGGCTCAGATATATTCAACAAATAAACACTAACCAATGGTTGATGCAGTCGTTTGCACCCCAGCGACAGAACGATAAATAGCACTAAACACTTAGACGGCCTCAAAATGCCCTATTGCAGCATACATCTGGAGGACCAGACTGTGGTGTGGCGCGCAGACAACACTTAATTCAAGGCATAAAGGTGGGGACACCCCACATAACTCTCGGGGCACTGTTCAAAATAGAGGAGCTGAAGAAACTTAGAAGTTAGAGCTTACTGAATGTGAGTGTGATTCTTTGGAGAGATCGTTCATAGGTGAAACCCTTTAGATCATCAAAGTCCCTAATAATATCAATGTTAGGAACAAACCTGTAGGTAAAAGTCTTATTCTGTGTAACTGCACTAGGACGCGAAATGTGGTCATATCTGAGGTCGAACGAGCATGGTTCATTGCGCTAGCCTGACCTCGGCTTCCTAACGATATGTCCGGCTCCCACAGAGAAGGAATAATCTTTTCACTATTATACTTGCCCCTCACCTCTGACTGCACAGTAAAACGGATGAATCTCCCATGGCTTGTAGGATTAATTGGGCAGTTTCTAGGTTTTTGACTTGTGGTAATTGCATCTTTAGACAACAAATGTCAATCATAATCGCCAGGGCTTTTACACGTCCAGCACAGGAACAAAATGATGAGTCATTGGTATCCTAACTACGGGCCGGTGACTAAGTACTTGCCATGGTAAGAAATATTCTGGGTGCCCATATAAACACCCTGAGAAGTTTCGTCCTGTCAATGAATGCAGTTAATACTGAAAAGGCGAGAAGCACTGTACAGTTATTTCAGCATTATTGGGATTCATCGGTAGTACGGATCTCGAGAAATTGGGAGAGTTTCGAACCCGTGACCTTTTGGTCAGTGGTTGAACGCTTGACCGTTCTACGTCCAGCGGATGAATAGCAGTGTGATTAGCTCTCACTTAGACGGGATATAGCGCCTCCCATCGTTCAAGTACAGAAACCACATCATGTGCTCACATGTATTGGCTGGCTCCTCAAGTGACTACTTCTTATGGTATGAGTGGCGCTATTTCCCGCCCAAATGAGAGCTAATCACACTGCCTTACCGCCACTCTTGGCCGAACCACCGGCCAGAGGGTTACGGGTTTGAAACTCTCAGAATTTCTTGAGATGCTCACTGCTGATGCTTCCCAATAAGGATGAAACATTTGTACAATGCTTCTCAACTTTTCAGTATAGACTGGCTTCAAATACAGGACAAAACCTCGATTGAAAATTGCCAAATCTCCTCACACATGGAAACAAACTACTAAAAATAAACTTTCGACCGTCAAGTTGATCAGCCGTCAATGTGAAACACTCTCCTAGATCCAAAGCATGGCAAACATGAAGCACTTAACAGATGGGAGCAGTCTAAGGTCAGTGTCAGCATAGGCATTATGGTTTGCGAAAGAAACCTTGGTTGTCCAATATTAACTAGCTGGGTGCGTTCGGGGTATTTACTTGCAAGTGGCTGAGGTCAACTGAGCGACCGACAGTCAGGCTACACTTTACTTGAAGTGGTTGGTTCTTGTCCGCCAAGACCTACTTTATCCTCCTCGGGAATCAGCAGCAATGTCCATCTTATGAACTTTTGGAGTGATCCACGCCGTCACTCCTCCGGATGGAAGTTAAGCGCACAACAATTCAGCTGCATGAACGAGCAGCAGCTTGACAGGACGTCTTTCTTCAGCAAAGCAGTCCACATCACGCATTTTGACTGAGTCTTTGACGGTACTAGTCCTCACTGCGAGTTGCATTATATACGCACTTCCAAACAGGAATCAAGTGGTTGTACGGTGCTTCTCACTTTTCTGGCACAATTTTGCATCCCAAAAACCATAAGCTGCAGACACTAAACTTGGCGATCTCTCCAGTACTGTTGTCTGATTCGGTACACTATATATACACTTACAAATGTGTTCTCTCAAAGGTTCAGTGTTTTGGAAAACAGGCGGTGCACTTATTGCTAGGCAACACTTAACCGCTGACGCAAAAGCTTCGTCAGGTAAGGTGACTAGGTTACAAGGTTGGCAAAGTTTCAGGGCAGACGGATAACTAATCAATAATGACTGTCGGTATAGTCGATCTTAGATATCGGATAAGGGTTTTTGATCTCTAATTAATATAGACTAGCATGTTTTACTGATGGGTCAGGGAGAACATTCTACAAGAATCTGGGATAGGTTTCTGCATCCGATCCGTCTGGTTGAAGTTTCCTTTTGAATTCGTTCACAATTTTTCCATGATCTGTGTGTGTGTGAGTTAATCCTACGACAAATGGGTGAGTGGAAAGGGTTTACGTGAGTGTTTTGTCGATCTGGATAACTTCTTTTAATTACTTCGCTTCAGTGATAATTACACACCACCACATGTATCAGCTCGAGTGATCTAAACCTGTTTTCCATGTGCTCATCACCCGAGGGGGCTGGCGTAAACTTTTCCCGTCTAGAACGATGCTCTAGTGTAGGCTCGGTTTAACACTCTCTAAATAACCTTAATGCCGGCACCAGTACTCATCTTCACTGCCACTTAATCAAACTCATCATGTATCCGCTTCCTCCAAGCTTGTTTTGTCCCTAGTTGGGGTTGTTGTTGAATCGAATTGCGCACACAGCGTTCTGGTTTTAAACTTGACAGACCCTAAAATCGAGTCACCTGATCTGACTAAACTTTCTTGTCAAAAGGGCGACGTCACCCTGCAATAAATTTACCGATTATCATTCTGCATCAATCTGCACCGATGAGTGCTCGATCGGTTCCAAGAGTTTTATAATCGGGTGCTCCCTTTACTTCTCAAGGAAGACGGTGGCCTGTTGCTCCTCCCATCTGTGTGAGGTAAGTTTGCTGCCAGATCGGACGCCAAATTAGGTCTTCTCTCAGTATGGTCATAGCGAATTATCCTTGAGGGATTTGTGTACTTTCCTCTCAGTCCATGCATTTTAGCAGCCAAGCGAAAGAAAATGTGCTTCCTGATTCTGCCGCTGGCTACCGACTTATCGATTATGGAACAGTCCATTTGACTGAACAAGTCGTATGGACAGTAAGATTTCATTAGCTTCTATGGTCGGAACAGCTCGTCCTTTCGATCTGGTTGCCCAAAGAAAAGGGGAATATTGATCCAGAATTCAAAAGAATTGTTCGGCCCGCCAAGATTGGGTCCAGCTATCTTGAACCTCAGACAACCTGTGAAACGAAAAGTTCCCGTCTTGTGTAAGTCGGGACAAACTTCCGTCGGGACTTGTTTGATGCACACTATTTTGGATTCCGCACAAGAATAAACGAACTTCACCGTGAATGCAATTGAAGTTTATCCTTAATGAAAAGTTTATATTAAACTTGTGCTAGTGGTCTTTTTTAGCAGATATACTGTGGTGCTTCTCGGTTTCTCAGGGCGGACCAATCTCAGTTGCATGAACAGATTCAGGTCCGAAATACCCACCAATCAGATTGTTGCATAAGCTGAGGCATAAAAATTCGTATAAAGTGAATCTCACATTCCATTCGAAACGGCTGTTCTGTGCGCAATCTCATCACGCATGCGTGTCATTAGAGTGAACATCTACAGTTAGTTTAACCGGTGGAAGACCTGTATTGGATGACTTGTATTAACCCCTTCATGGACATCCTGAACTTGGCTTTCATCCGACGTCACCTCAATCAAGAAGCGACCAATGGTTTACACTTCCAAACAAAGAAATCTGATGGCCCGTCTATCCGTGATTTCGGCTGCATCGTCTCCTGCACTATTCCATATTCCATCATTAAAAACTGGCTTTTCTTCGTTTTTAGGCCACGCACCTCAAGAATCATTCCTTCGAAGTTGTGTTTCTGCAATGGGTCCTTCGATTTATAATCCAACATTACAAGTGCAGACGTCCTGGTTATAATACACAATGATTGTAGTATATGGTGGCTTTTATGTGCCAACTGGCTGATAAGTTTGCTGATGGTGTGAAGGGACTTGGGAAGTCCAGCTGAGAGTTCGTCTTCAAACTGAAGCCTATCTATGCCGAAAAAGCCAGGAGGCACTGTACAGCTGTTTCATCCTTGTTGGGAAGCATCAGAACTGCGCGTCTTACGAATTCCCAGAAAGGTTCGAACTAGCTACCCTCCGGATAATAGCTGAAAACTAAACCGTTCGGCTCTGACCGGTTCATGAGCAGTTTGATTAACTCGCACTGACCATGATTCTACTTAGGCACGAAACAACCGTACGGTGCTTCTCGGCTTCTCGGATTAAATCCTCAAATCTCCTTATACTATCGACAAATCACAAGTAGCCCAGGAAGAGGGATAAGTCCCAAGCTGCATGAATCTTCTATCTGAGAATTCGTCGCTCAATGAGCCCATCATGACCTGACCGCGGGATGTTTCCGTGACTGAAAGATGAGTGGTGCTATGTTCTGTCTAGGTTCGAGTAATTCCCGCTTCTGATCAGCCTCTCGTGACCAAACGGTTAAGTGTTCAAACTGCTAGTGTGGAGGTGGTGAGTTCGAATCTCCGTAGAGATTTATGAGATGCGCACTCCTGACGATTCTCTATAAGGATGAAACTGTAGTGGAATGTTTCTCGGCTTTTCGGCATAGATTGGCCTGTAACCGTTCATCGAAATAGTTGAAGCACAATTATGGCACTATTTTGTCGTTCTGAAGGTGTTGAGGCACCCTAGTGGAACTCTTCAAACAATTTTAGTAAAGATTCCATCCTTTGAACTCGCCCCGCAATTCTTGTGAGTAATCTGAACTGATGTGAAACACTTACGTATGATTAGGCGATTGGTAAAACTGTATCCACTGCGCTGTTTTTTTGGACAAGCCTCCTAGGTCACAATTGGTTAAATCAGCTGAAGATCACGGAACACTTGAGTGCACGAGACACGGCATTGCCATCTTCTTTCCTCGAATAGTGAAGGTGCTCAAGAAGGATTGCTCTTCGCTCCTCTTACAAGGGAAGGAAAACTAAGTAACACCCTACTCATAAGTTCGCTGAAAACTATTCGACAAAAGAATATAAAAGATCGATTCATTTGGGTCCCCCTTGAAAAACAAATTGGTGTGCAACTGAGTGTATTTAGCGAGTTTACAATGACTTATTCTCTAAAAAGTACAGAAGAATGTTTGACTTTTTTATACAGGAGGCTTTCTGGAAGTTTGACTAGCATGACATGTTTCGTTCCCTTCGATATTTCGGTTTCATCAGGGCCTTCAAGCAAATGACGAATGCACCAAAGCCACACGTAGTGTACAAATGCTACTGCTCAGTTCACTTATAAGGCATATCA
This sequence comes from Opisthorchis felineus, assembly GCA_004794785.1. NCBI lineage: Eukaryota > Metazoa > Platyhelminthes > Trematoda > Opisthorchiida > Opisthorchiidae > Opisthorchis > Opisthorchis felineus. The sequence continues at coordinate 97,804 of SJOL01007360.1, forward strand.
CAACAGAACAGGGAGCAGCGCAGCAGTCATGCAGCAGTCATGTACCAACTGAAACATGAGGCGGCCTGTGTGCAGCACACTCAGTTGAAGAACATCATAAACGAGAGACTCACTTGAGTCTCCCGTGAAAACCAAATTGAGTTGCAAATGAGTGTATTTGTCGAAAATGGTCTGGGCTTTGGAACGACGTGAAATTTTCATCTTAGTGACTCCACTGGACAAGTTAATGACTGAGATGACTAGCGACTTCAACCCTGGAAACTGTGATACACAGTGACTTGGGGTGCGATCTTTTCATGTGGGAATCTTATTGATGGCAAGGAGTTTATTGCTTCAAGTATCAAGATTTTGGTTAATTTCTGTCAGTCTCCACTCCCATCAAAGCGCAGCCCAACTCATCGCAAATCGGTTATGGTTTTGTAACTTCAGGACCATGATTAAGTATTTTTGTTCTGTTGCAAAATTCAAATGTCCAGTAGTGATGTACCAAGCTTTCATACTCGGCGGAAACTGCGGTCCAGCTGATCCATCTGAAACAGCAAGAGTGTGGAATCGAATCCATGCACGGTGCATTTGGAGAATGAAATATGTCATCATCATCATTGACAGTAATACACCAGTACTACCCACTGGTGCTTAACCGCCATGGAAGTTGTAGTCCTCTATAAATCACGATGGTCGCTAACCAAGGGTAGGTTTCCATCATACATTCTAGGAGTTTCAGCTAGCATTTGATAGTCTACATCGCACAGTGTCTTCAAAACTACTTTCAACGGTTATAAGAATCTTTTGTTTAGATAGCTTGACATTTTTCACGTGTCCTAAGATGGAGAAAACACAACGGCCACACCCGTCTTCATGCATAAAAACCTGGCCACCCACGGATTGGAAACCAACAAACCGGAGTGTTGTTTGTCCGTCAACTGATTCTAGCCCGTGACCGAGTGATTTATACACATCTTGCTACAGACAGTACCCTTGCACCTACCTCGACAGTTGCATAACAGAAACCACGAAAGGCACGGATCAAATTAGCCTATTCTTACAACTCCGTGTATGAAATCATATACGACTGATGTTTTATGTCCACCCACATCATCACCACCGACTGTTTTTGACATGCGTATGCCAGATCACCAATATAACATGCATTCTCCAAAAGCTGTCATTTTCGCATAATCTTCACAAGTTTGGCGATGATTTCATCCTGACAACGACCATCTTTCGGCATTTTCTAAGGGACTTCAGGCCATAAAGAATTTCACCATGGTATGATCCGGTCGGTTATCCGACCATTAACCCCGGCCATCAGAAAAGTGACTAGTTTCATCCTGCAAGGGAACTGGATATATGCTGAAAAGCCGAGAAAAATGTACGGCTCTTTGATTTTTGCCGCTAAGACTTTCAGTAACCTCTGGGAAAATGTGAGCAGAAATTTGGGCGAGCAATCTTCGCAACTGATCAAGAAAATATTAATAAGAACCGTGAATTGCATTGCCAGATCACCCAGGAGCGGTGTTGGGAATGTATGCTCCTGACAGATTTTAAAACAAATGGCGGCCAAAGTACACCGGTCCACACAGAATTGATGCATACACGCACATAATCGCATCAATCTTGTTCGAGCAGTCCTCATCGTGTCCTGTCTCGAGTACTATGGGTAGCCCACACCAAGGCAGTAAAGCGCTGGATTCAAATTTTGCCCTTTTTTTGGCCTTGAACCCTGGACATCTGACGTGTGACGCGGGTGTGTTTCCAGCTCTTCACGGGCCACCTAATCAATTGCTTACGAAGAAGCGGACACTTCGCGCTTGAGTGGTATGATCGATTTACCAGCCACCTTGAACGAAGATCCAGTTTTGTCGGTCGACTGATTCAGTGATCGTGAATTCTCGTCGACCTAACACAACCAATTCCTGAGTCTTGCCGAGCTGTTTTCCGTTAGTGGTAGAAAGTTACGTACACTTAAAAAACAGTCATTCATTTGTACCGGTGAAAATTTATTCCAGTTGGTTTTGATCGACGTCACTGAAGACACTAGGCCAACCAGAGACGTCGTCCGAGCATCATGAGTACTTTGCCTGTTTACCGTCGGACAAGCCCGCCTAGCATGTCAGACTTTCAAGTCTCAGCACGATGAAAGTTTTGCACTGTTGATTGGTTGCAACAGGAGCAAAGTTCGAGTACAGTGCCTTCTTGCTTTGGTGTGAGCTATCGTGCCGAGACGGGAGAATATCATATTCTACAAACCCTGCTGCGAAACGAACGTAGTAGATGTGTACTGAACGGTATGCCCAAGGCGAAACGGTGCAATGGCTGGAACATGTTTATTATCCACAGTTCATGTATCATTTTAAGACAGTGATCCTTTTGGGATAAGTACCTCCAGAATGAAGGTGATCTCCGACCATCGTGTGATGTTGATGAACAACTCTCCTGCAGCGGTTAGTTTCACAACCTATAAACTATCCACCATGACCAATGTGATCACTCACTTACCTGATTACAGTGGTTTTCTTCAGTTCGTTAGGTGTATCAGTTTATCCTGTGATGCTCATGTTTATCTTGATACCACCCAAGAATATACAAAAAAAGAGAGCGTTCTGAAACGTGTGCATACAAAAAGTCTTTACTATTTCTAAAGACGTGTATTCATTCTCAGTTAACTTCGGCTTGGCTTCCTAAAATATCGCATTTGGCCCTGGCCGTCGTACGGGTTAAATAAGCATTTCCCATTGAGATTTCGTCCTATAGAAAAAGTCACTCTATGTGTGGCTCCATATCCTGTCTACGTACGAGTTGATCACAACGTCGATCAGCTGCTCATGGCCGAAATGCTAAGTGCCCAAAGCACTAGCTGGAAGGTCGCTGGTTCAAAACTTCCTACTGGAGTTTCGTAAAATCTCCACTGCTACTGATTCCCAATAAGGATGAACCAATTGGACAGTGCTTCTTGGCTTTTCAACATAGATTAGCTTAACTTACAGGACGAAATCTGAATTGAAACGTCTCCGGTTCCCTCATACTACGGGTAGTAGATAAGCGTTACTATAACAGTAGAGCTTGAGATAGCTCATTGTTTAAGGCGTGAACTTATTGCCCGAAAGAATCCCTGTTCGAACCCACCCCTGGCATCTCAACTGTTCTTATCTAGGCTTGAGCAACCTGGCAGTATTTCAGCCCTCGTTCTTCCTTCGGATGGCATGGCACCTAAGCATCTAATGGGCATTATATCTGACGGATTACTTTTTTATTTGTTACTGTGACTGGTTTCAAACCATCTATTTGTGGCAATGTCCACACGGTGGTTATGTGCATATGATTAAAGAAGTGGTTCTAAATTTCCACGTCACTTGTGAATTCAAGATGACGGTCCATCTGACTTAAGTGCAATCTGGGAGGGTTTAAAGAATCAGAAAAATGTGGATTTTTGGATGAAAAAATCAGCATCGTCCGTTGTGGTTTATCCCAGACCTCCTACAAAACCCATACGGGCTTCAAAACAAAGAAGGAATACTCCTCACTGACGAAAGACGTTAAAGCCAAGCGGCATCCAATCTGTATTTTGTTGTTGTGTCGCCAAAACTCAGTACGGCCTGTGATATTAAATTTTACGCTATAAAATCTCTGAGGAGGTCAGGTTTTACAGAAAACAGCTGCAATGCTGCTGCTCTGAGATGAAAGCACTTGTAACATTTGAAGCATCAAAAGGACTGCCGGTTTGCCCCGCCAATAACGCCCTTCTTACAGCGGTTGTTTCGGATATCCACCTAGGGTGGTCGCTTTAGGTAGGGGCATTATGAAATTTCCCAGATGGATATTTTCTACCGGGTGACATTTCAGAACGAAAAATTTAATAAAGAATCAGGATGATTACGCGACCGCTTTTCCAACGTGGCTGTGCCGGAGTGTCGTTCATTACAGGACCAACGTCCACAGACACACACACACACATTACATTAGTTCTAAACGAACCTTTCTTTGTGAATTGATCATAAGGCCGATTGATATCAGGCTATAAATTTATCGATCCGTCTTCGTGGTTTGATTGCTTCATTCTTGCTTCCTGTTAGTGAGCGTTTTTGTTCCACCACGTCCATTCAACTATGAAAATTAACTCCCTAAACTAGCTTTCTTGTTTTCAGCAGTTACACTTTGTTCTACTGTTACGTTGAATTCTAATAGAGGCTTTGGTCCTATTGGTCACTGAAGAACCTCTTTTGGTTCATTGGCAGTTCTCTCATTTACTTATGTGACTGTGTGAATTCGCGGCTGTGTAATCCTGAATCCAACCGTTTGCCCACTGTTTCCTCTAGCTAGTGTTTAAGCGGGTTTGGTGACATCCCGTGTGCTGCTCTCTGCAGGTGTCCTTTGAATTATTGCAGCTTTTGTATCTATCTATCATATCTATTTTGCGCGGACTCACAGGATGTGACGTCAAATGCTGTTGGTGCAGCGAATGGAGGTTTGATTTCCATTAGGAGGAACCAATTCTTCTGGACGGCGGCAAAATGACATTAACAACTGTGGATGAAAACAAGGCACCGTTTCCGTGTAGCCACGTACCTTGTACACATTATCGGAAGCTCTATACACTAGAACCACATTAGGAGAATTCATTTTCTCCACGCGAAAAAATTTCCCATAGGAACTCAAAACAAAACCACTCTCTCAAGTGACGGATGGTGAATACACCGACTCCCAATAACGGTGTTGTCTTCAAATTGCGGCAAATAGACATGACAGATACTTGGTAATTTACTTGTCTCTGCTCATGTGAACGGTAACTTTTGAGGTGATCAGGAGACGGGTTTTCAGTGAAGCAGACTGAATTTCACTCAAAGGATGCATCCAGTACCGCAAGCTAAGGTAGCTGGGCCATGTCACGCATACCGGCCTGGCAAGACGAGTGCGATTTTTCGCTCATATTTGGAGTGGTGGAAGGGGATGAAGATGCTGTGAAAAGTTTGCATGCCATTTGTGTTCTTCCCCTTCCAGGATGGGGTTCGCGTGATGCCTGCTCTAGACACTTAGCTATATGGCTTATCAACCGATATCAGTGGCGTTCATGCCATCAATTTCTATCGAGATCACCTGATTGAATGCTGGAGGTGTAGGCATCTCGGATGTTCGTGGTAGGCTGGCCCTAGCTTACTTCCCCCTGCCCCATTTATCTCTTCTTTCCCATCTACTGATAGACGTAATAAGCTACTCATAAGGTTGCTGATAACTCCTCAACATCGCATGACCAGTTTCGCTCTTATTGGAACTCATCAGGTAGGTGAAGTCCCTGAGTTTCCGTCAACCTCATGTTCTACTTGAAACCAGATTGCGCGAACTTCGATTTATACGCTCATCTACATACCGATTCGGTTTTCACGGGCGACTCATTTGGAATCCAGCTGAATCTCTCGAATCTGAATCTCTGGAAACATCACAAACGAGAGATTCAGCTGGGTTCCAGGTAAGTCTCTCGCAAAACCAAATTTGTTTGCAAATGAGTGTATTTCGCTAACTCTCGTTTTTATGTTCTTCTTCAACCAAGTGTGCTACACCAGGCAGCCTTATGTTTCATTCGGCACGCTATTTGGAATATTGAAATGCACTGTACAGACAGTTGAATAGAACACCATAAACGAGAGATTCAGCAGGATTCCAGGTGTGTCTCCCGTCAAATCAAACTGGTATGCAGATAAGTGTATCTGGAAAACCATGTGCAAAGGAATGAACGACCCGCCAGAAAAGAGTAGAGTTCCTACAAACTAACATCTCAAAAAACTGTGGCAAAAACGCTGGAGACAGTTGAAGCCAACTTGGGATTCATGAAAACTGGTTCAGGAGGACGTTCTTCTAGATCCGACTCCAAGATGGTGTAATGGTGTACATCCGTTGACATATAGTTCAACTACCTTATGATCTCGTAAATCTATCGACAACACAAATCAGTATGAGGCGTTTCGGTGAAGCGTTGTTCTAGTGTGCTAGAACTATGCCTTTCTTGGCCAAAAATAGCCCATTTGCAAGGTCTCAATGTTGCCCCCCATGAACAGATAAACGACCCATATGTTACCCTGCTTTATCCGCGACCTCGTTGATACTACTAACAGTAGTGTGGTTTTTTAACAGTCCACTATCGGGAGAACTATTTGCATCGCTTGTAGTTCCCTTCGGTCAGTGATGGATAGGTAAGTGATTCAAAGGAACTCATCACATTGTAATGCAGATAAGTAACTGCCTTCATTACAACAGTCGGCACATCAGGGACACCTGAAGCTCATGTCGTGTCAAGGTGCCATTCAGCCTTCAGAATGTGAAGAACACTATCGTGGTGAAAAGACCATCACAGTGGTGCGAACCTCCTCCGTGACGTTATAATTCTTGGCCACCGCTGTAAGGTGCAGTATAGCAGTATTGCACTCTTATGATTGTACAGGTCACACAGCACTCTCCCTTCGGAGAAACACCTCTGAGGATACTGTAATGCACTTTCCTCAAGGACGATTCCTTGCAAGAGGAGTGGCAAACGACAATCGTGTTGCACGGTCCGTCGCAACAGGTTAGCAGAAACAAATCCTGATGAAGTAAACTCTATAAAGTTGAGCGCTGTCATGCGCTTGTCCACCCGGATATTGCGGCATGAGTATCCTAGGCAAAATTATTTATAAAGCCAAGATTATGAAGTGCTCGGTGATATGGTGGAATAGTGTGTCAGAAGTCTCTGTTTCACCAACCGTTTCACGGGTCAGCCGATTTTCATTATAGCGTCTCCTCTTGAGGCATACATCAGCCATTAGGTGGGGCCGGTGGGGCTTGTTTGCTCGAGCATGTTCCAGTAGAGGAAGTGAGATGCTTTCAAAACTGTCTCCTCAATGCGAGTGCTTCCTCTTGGTTTTTTTGGTGGGGATAAAAAACTGTAGTAGGGTCTTTAGAACGGTTTTCGCCATGATTGCCCTGCATGCAACTTGGCATGCACAAGCATACAAGAAGACACAAAAATTTGTCGTTTGCAGTACAAACAGAGAACATCAGAAGCAAGGTTGTCCAGCATAGTCATGTAGTCCATGTCAGCAGAACATGCACAACCACGGGGTGACCAAGCTCGTAGACCGGGAACGTGATCTAAGCAGGCTGCGATTGGCCCCGTGCCACACGAACCTTAAGCTCCGTGTTTGACGAGAAAGAATCAATGGGATGCGGTACGGACGGAACAAAACCTGTTCGTTGATTTTGCTCTCATGCTAACAAACGTCAACTTTTGTCAAGAACTGTCATGTTCCAGACATGAGGAATAAGCTGACAATAAGAATGAATGAAAACACGACGTGTTACTAAATGGTCACTCGCAATTCGGTACATGCCTTGTTTGTATACACCCGTAATGTCGCTATTGAGTAATCGTGACAAGCAAGAATGCGAATGAGAGCAACGTATCATCGCTGAGGAGCGGAAGCCCATGGTTTTAGGGCAGAGTTGAGTTTTACACGGGAAAATGGATGGATAAACTCGCGAAAAACTGACCTTTCGCAGAGAAGCACGTGTGTGGCTTTAAGGATAATTTCCAGCTGCTTGAAATCCCATTACCAAAGAAGACGAGACGACCTCGATTTCTCATTTGCCTGAATGAGGTAAAGCCAACTGCGTCTAAAATTCGTGGCCAAGTCCCATTCATATGACCGATCGTCATTTGTCATCGGCTGACTATGAACGAACAGACAAGTCCCATTTCCTTTGTCCATTTTTCAGTCCCCTGTACATTGGCGTCCGTGTGTGCGCACTTGATCCAATGGGCGATATTTGTTTTGTCTGCGCATGGGATGTAGTACGCATCAATTTATGAGGTTGGACAATAGACCGGTGAGAAAAGAGTTTGCTATTTCCATCCCCATACTATGATTCCTTCAGCATTAGAACAGGAGTGAACTCGAAGGACGGATGAGACTCGGCGACAACCGGCTTGAAAGAACAAAACGTTTGTTGGCCTGTTCAAACTGATATTCGACAAAAATGAGATTTGCTGAACAAGAACACCCGGGGTTTTTTGTTCATGTCCATATCGAAGATCACTTTCTTAACTAAGGCACTCCATCTACCCATGATCCTCACTCCAACGACTTCTACTATAGTACGATTGTATGATCCAGCAAGTCAGCGCAATGGATAGTTACTCTGATCGGCCAAATTAGGATTTCCTTTCAAATTTCAAACGTCTGAGACTGAATGATTATATGGGGTTAGAAAACCTTATTTTTCTTAGTAATGAAAAACATCAAAACAGCAACCTTAGCCGGATTCGCAATTTATAAAAAGGAAAATCTAGATATATCAATCTCTCAAATGAACTCTGCTTCACATGATAGACCAGTTCCAACCAATACCATCTCGGGATGGTCTTGTGAGAGTTGCCGTGGAATTGGGAACTAAAATAGACTAGCTCCCAGCTGCCAAAAAAAACCACCCCGATAGGCGAGTTTTTAATCCTTCAAAAAGCTACGATGAAAGAATCACTAAATAAATCCTTTTCCATTTCCTTATATGAAGTACGTATTTAAAAAACGGATGAAAACCAAGTTGCTCAACTCAAGTCGCTCACAGGTTCAAAATATGAGTTTCTTTTGTGCAGTACATGACCACCACAGTTTTACGAACACTGCCCCTCGTGAGGGATCCTAAAAGATAACAGACAACTCGATCATCTAACCAAAAGAAGCCTCCAATAGGAGTGAGCCTCTCAAAATGAGCTAATCAGGGAAACAGGTGCTGTATACTCACACCTACCGCATAGCCGGATCTACCATCGCGTTTTGTAGGTTTTGGTGGCTTCTGGGATTTTTATGAAACTACTTCTCCACTGCATTGCCACTTGATGTTTCACTCGCCTTCTCAGATAATTCCAAAAACAGGACTTTTGCTCTTCCGAAAACTTTATCGCCAGCATGGACAGTCTCACAAAACCCCACCCCTCAGAAGATACCGCTGTTGTTCTGTCTTTTAGGTGGTCTCTTCAGAGGAAGACTGTTTAATTTAGAATGGTTTGCTAGCCGAGAGAAGAAAATGGAGGCAGACTGATTGGTCTGCTGACTCATCAGGCCCGATCATAATAGTATAATATAATACAATGCTAGTATGTTAGTATAATAGCATAACAGGCTTCAGGTAACGGGTAAGTCCTCTACCGGATGGAGACGTCTGGTGAAAGGCTTGGAGCATTTTGACACTAAGCATGTTTGACCGCTCAAGCACAAACCATCTATCTGTCAGTGGCTGTCGATGAAAGTGCCATAAAACTTGTGGGCTGGTAACCGGCAAACGCGCCTGCATTAGTGAAACCGGATTTACTAGACACCAGCAATTTCATGCTGCTCCAGTCAGGAAGAGTTTTCGAACAAGTTGAGGTACCTTCGCTCCGATTAAGTAAGAACAACCAGCTTATGCGCGACAACAAAATGATTCGTCCTAGGCAGCCCCCTGAGTATACGACTGCATGTAAATATGCGATGAAAGCGCGATATGAAACAAAAATGAACTATGAGATAGAACCGGAACTCCTTTGTTTAATGCGGTGCTGGGACTCGCTGGGCTCAAGCCATCATGCTTAGATCACCCCTCGGTTCCTTTTTTGGTCTCAGTATAATAATTCATCAAGTATTCTCCTTTGGATTTACACCGAGAACACAGGTTCACACACGGAGGCACATCCCTAAAACCGCTCTCAGCAGCCCTCCAACGTTTCGGCTACTCTTGACAGTTTAATGTAAATCGATAAGCGACCAGCCATGACAGAAGCAAATTTGCTCCGTTAGGTAGTCTCGTGAAGGAGGAAAAAAGGAACTTCGCTCGAGTCATGGCTAACTGCAAACATGCAATGCAGAACTTAGTTTGTCACATCTAACCAGAATCTACAGAAGCAGACAGTGACGGACGGCCTTCCAAACTATAAAAAGCCTCGAATTTGTCCCCCACTGTATTGGCAAAACAGCTTAGCATATGTTCATAAAGGCAACTACTCATTAGGTTACTGAAAACTCTTCGACAGCCCACGACCGGCTTCGCCCTTCTTGGGGCTCATCAGGTAGGCGCAGTCCCCGAGTTTCCGTCAACCTTATGTTCTACTTGAACCAAAATTGGACTGATTTCGACAAATACACCCATTTGTATATCAATTTAGTTTTCACGAGTGTTTCAAGTGAATCTCTCGTTCATAATATTCTTCAATAGAATGTGAGTAGTTTCCTTTCTGAAAATACTGCGTTATCTTGAATATCGTGCCAATTGAAACACGAGGCGCCCTTTGTGCAGCACACTCAGTTGAAGAATATCTTAAACGAGAGATTCAGTTGAGTTTCTTGTGGAAGCCAGGCTTAGCATATTCTTTGACAGGCGAGATACTAAGTTTAGAAGGATATATAGCCAAAACTACAAAACACTTAGTTGGTGCACACACATGCTTGCTCCACAGTATTCGATGTTTTTAAAATGGCGCCGTGAGCATGCAGTAGTCTCCGAAATAATATACGAAGTCAGAAAACCGGAAACACCACTACCGGTCCGACATGTACGGGGAGGCAGTTCGACGGCGTCAGTTCTCTACTTTCTATATGTTTGTAATACGCATAAAGATGAAGCACCGTCAAAACAGAGAAGAACCTTACTAACTAAAATTCAGCACTCAGGGCACTAACTTGATTGAAATGGCAAGTAGTTTGCATCCCGTACGGCAATTGCGGTATTGTGGCTGCTGACTTAATTCAGAAGTAGATTATGAAGCGATGGAAATCATTCGAGCTTTCGGGTTCTTAACGATGTCTGATCAGTAGTAGTGAGCGAAGATTTGGTAATTACCAACTGAGACTTTGTCCTGTCAGTGAAACTAATGTGTACTGAAAAGCCAAGAAGTACTCTACAGCTGCTTCATCCTTGTTGGGAATCATCAGCAGTGCGCATCTCACGAAAGACCAGGAGGAAGTTTTGAACGCATGACCTACCGGCCAGCGGTTGAGCACTTAACCGTTCGGTCACGGGCGGCTGAACAGTACAGTGGTTATATCGTAGATGTATACCAAACCCCACTGGAGTAAAGCGAAGTACAGCCACTTTGATAATGTTTCTTAATGAGGGTAAAAAGCCGTACAGTGTCTCTTGGCCTTAAGCGTACGTTGGCTTCACTTAAAGGAGAAAATCGGCGTCAAGATTTCCAAGTTCTCCCAATGCTACCAACAATCCATTAGCGGCTCAGAGTGAAAGAGTTAAACTTCCATCTGATAAGTGGTCAGTCGAGGAGCCCGTCAGTACGTGACCACGTGACGTGGTTTCTGTGAGCGAAGAACGAGTGGCGCAATATCCTCTCCAAGTGAGACTCAGTCACACTGGTGTTCAGCCGATCGTTGCCAAACGGTTTAGTACTCAACCATTGGCCGATAGTTGATGGGTTCGCTACTCCGCGTCTTCTCTCCTGTTATATGAATACGTCTCGTGCCGAAAGGCAGACTGACAATCTCCGAGAGTTCATGCCGACAAGGTGATCTTTAGAATACTCGCATGACAATTCGGAGGTCACCGCTGAACACAGTGCACACTCACTAGCTCAATAGTTCGGAAGTCGGGTGATCACAGCCCAATCTGTGGCCAACAGAAATTGCCAAAAATGATACCTGAAAAAATGCGAACCTCGTATCTTAAACGCCTTCAGCTGATTTAAAGCAGCTAAATATAAAGCTTATGCAAAAACTCGTGTCAAATCCACTGACTAGCTTGATTCTTTCTGATCATTGTCCCAAGGCTGACCGACTAGTGGGAGCAGTAACCCGACGCGTCAAACACCGATGAATACCCAACTACCCATAGGTCACACCCATCTGTTTTGTAACAAGGTTTTACTGATCAGTGAGGTAGCCACTGGACCATACGTAAACAAACTGGGTGTAACCATGCAGATGTGTCCTATGGCTAGGACGCATAGGGCATCACTGTATCTCAAGTGCTGAGGTTGAGCTGGTTTATTTTTTATTCACGGCCTCATCTAGCTTATCTCCTGGACTATTGGAAAACTTGAGAATCGCTCACCCCACACCAAAAAATGTAATATTCCCCAGAATACAGATTCTACTGCAGCTTGTGCCACTTCGTTAAAAAACCTACAATCACAGTACTCTGACTTTTCAGTAATTTACCTGTGGTTCACGCCCCAATATATTTCCACACTTGTTCACATCCGACAAGTTTTGATGAGTTCCGAAATAACGCCCACCCCTGATGCTGACTCGTTTCTTACCAAATTACCTGTCCAAGAGATGGCCCAATCGTTATGTAACTATGTTTTGTGTGTGGAAATTTCGCTGCCCTTCTATCGGCGATTACCGTATAGATATGATTTTGTTATGCACAGAAAACGTCTGACTGAATTTTGAAGGACAGTTCTAGAGATGGATCAATGTCGTCGAATTTGGTAGTCTACTCCACCATTGACATGTTTTTGTTAGATTGCTCGAAAGAAAAGTTTCATAAAATAACTGTCGGCGTTCGTTCATATTTCCGTCAGTTCTGGCATTGAGAACTTTGACAGTTTTAGTAATATCCTTAAATCCGTTCACACATGCCTACGTGTAGTTTGTGAATACAAGCAACGAAATAGCTTGCCTTACTAAAACATTTTTGATTAGATAAGAAGGTGCGTCCCTACACTGGTCAATTCTTCCGAAAGTCCACGTGGAGAGGTTAGTAGCGGGATTTTTCTAGCTTCACACGGCAGTGGGCCGTCCAAGAGTTTTCACCAACCTAATGAGTCGTGTGTCGTATCACGGATTGGCGGTTATTCGCCGCTAGAGGAGACTCATAATTCTCAGGCCAGCCTGTCCAGCTCTCTTCTTGAAGGTTTTATGTAGCAAGGTTCCGTTGCGAATTCAGTTCGCTCAAATTGTGTGGTGTGGGCCAATGATCAACACTCGTCCGAAATCCTAGCGGTATTATCATTGTTGGGATTTCGAAGCGCAGTGTCCTCCTTCAGGAGTTTTCTATTTCTGGTATGTTAATTCATAGATAGAAATGAGTAAAATCATATATAATCAATCATTTGGGAAGTGTTTTGGACCTATTGAGTAGTCATCGCTTTAAAGAGGTTTTGTAAACAATCGGTGGATTTATTATCATATGTAATTGAGGCCGAGACGTTCATTCTTTCTGAGGAAAAGGAGCCACCATTGATGGATCAGTGTATTAATTTGCTGGTTTGACAAATATTAAGAAACGGATTGGGCCAACATGGGGGTCCAGCCTCTACTTCAGACGACTGAGTGGCTAGAAATTTATGGT
>SJOL01007360.1:118067-130190 GCA_004794785.1 Opisthorchis felineus
ACCAATTTTCTCAGCCTTCTTGAGATACGTTCCAAAGCTCTTTAAATTTGTCTGTTCGGATTAGACAGGATGATAAGAAGACCGAACAAGACATCGCGATAGTTCACACCCCTCACACTTCTGTGAACTACTATGTCTTGTTGAGATGTTGGATTGGCTAACTGGCAATCTTAAGTTCCACTTATTTGCGATCCGAGGGAGTACACCAAAAGAGCAAACGAACAAACATATACAGCACTATTACTCCAAAACGGATTTAATGGATGCTCCGAGGCGTAAAGACGGAAGAATCAGTCAAACTGTCATTCACCTATCAGGGTATATTAAAGATTTGAGGTAAAATAATTCAGAATGACGATCGAAATCTTCCTCGGTCAAAGAGTGTATCTATGATTTCCGCTCATTCATTCTTTACTTCCTCGTGATGCTGCACCAGCTAATCAGAGTGATATCCTGGAAAGAGTGTGGGTTCGATTTTCTACGTGTGTCAACCAAGCACTATCCGATTACAACGAACAACAAGAACAGCCTAAAGATGTTTTGTGGTAAATCCACAACTATGCACAAAACCAATCTCTGAGAGTCCACTTCGATTAGCTCTCAGTCACTGCCATGGCTTTAATGGAGTGTCTGACAAATTCAGATAGCTAGTCGCTAAAAAAGGACACAACCAACCCAACGTTCCCTGTCACCAGAACAAAATATGCCTTTTGATAGCTTTGCACACAAAAATTACTGCGGAACCCGAAATGATGACCGACTAATAGAGACACGAAAATAACGGTCTTACTGGCAGAATTTTCAAACTTTTTTCAATGAAAACAAGGACACAACTTTTGCATTCCCTCTCCTCTCGGGACATTTTGACATATGAACCAACCCCGGCATTAAGTTGAATTTGAAGCAGTGTTCTGAGATTTGCCCAGAGGACTGTCTAGTTCAAATGCCATACAATTTTCGTCACCAGAAATTCTCCCAGCCAAGTATTGTTCAAGACAGGATAAGATCGCTTTTAAAACACCGGATGTGTCTGAGAATATGGAAGTTGAAAATATGCATTACAAACGTAGTTTCAACGCATTTGACAGCTGGAGTGGTCGACCGAGTCATTCCAGACATCAAAAGTGCCGAAACAAATTGTCAGCGCACGAAATGACTCGCCAAAAATCGAACTCACCCATAGGGCGACCAACAGGTCTGGTAGCGAACCCGCGGGTTTGTCTTGTTTTTTCATGACAGTTTTCAAAAGCTCTATGTTACACTGTTCAAATATTGTGCCCGACGCCTTTTGGCATTCAGACGTACGAAAAAATACCATTCACAACAATGCGGTGGGTAAGAAACTCTGGAAAAATTATCACAGTAAAGCGCTATGATTACAACAGTCCCTAAAGATGAAAACGCTAGTACAGAACATAATTGGTCCGGTCCTAGGAAAGCTGGATGATCAAAGATGAGAGGAACTAGCTGCAGGAGTGACAACTAATCTTGATAGACGGCAGTCTTCTAATTGCTGTTTTGTATTACTTAGACAAGTGAAACCATTATCGTTATCAGAGACAGCAACATCAGTGTTGATACCGATGCTTCACTGTCGTATAACCATAAAGTTCATCTAAGTATATTTAAATCTTTAGAGTGAAAAGAAGAGGAAATCAGTGAGCAAGGGAGAGGACCTAGTGCTGGCCTATGTCAAGCATTCTGAGGTGCATACACCTTCGCGCACCCAGTCAGACAATGTGGAAAGAAACTGACAGCACAAACGCCATCGATCGGCCTCCAATTCTTGCAGTGTCTTCAGCTAAGCATAGGAGGGGGCACGAGGACCCCAACCTGGAAAGGACACAAACAACACCCAAACTTTTCTTAATCTCTTTCACACCCTTCTGCCAAGTCGTACGTTGTCCGCCTCGCGGCTTGCGCTATTATGAAGTAGGCACGGCACCGTAGACGGTGTTTCGGCATGCGTAGCACATGACTGAGCCACCGCAGTTGATGGTGCTGGATGTTTTCGACGAAGGAAGTATCTTCCGCACAACCAAATACCCGTTTTCTAATCACCTCGTTACTAATCCGTTGACGCCATCAAAAACCATCAACGATTCTGAGACACCGGTGGTCAAACACATGAAGACACCTCACACCTATGTCCGCAGGGGCCACTTCTCGCAGCCATAAATCAACACAGCCCTTACTCGTGAAACTATCGTCAATCTCGGGGTCAATATGTTTATGCTTGCACTTATACCACTAACTCATTCCAAGGGGCTATCCCATTCAGTGTTCGCAACTTCACCAATCCCTTCCTGAAGGATAACACTTCCCCGAGGAAGTGCTACAATCAAGAGGGGTCCCGTGGTGAACTCTCATACGGTGATGCCTGTAGGTGGAAATAATCGGCATTCTCATGTGACTATGAGGTTGGTTGATAGCTCTTGTGAACTGCAGGTACAATGATGCTCATAAGGAACTTCCTGTTACAAATAGGGTTTCGTTTATCTTATTTAGTTCGGAAAATCAGCCGAGCGTACGCTTAAGTCTTCTTGTGGCGTTCTTTCTGTTCGAGGTTTCCTTCTCGGGTGAACTGTTTTAGCCCATCGTTAAGCTCCAGAATTTTCTGGATTACGCTAAATCCGTCACTGAACGTATCATCCTCTAACGTGGATTCGTGGAGTGTTGTATTTTTTGAGAATGAAGGGTGTTCGAACCGACTGTATCCCTTGTGGCTGTGTGGTTAACGCGTCAGTCAGAATCAGGAAAGGACCAACGGAGCATACACTCTGTCGAGTGACTTCACAAATCCTCTTCATGAAAGCCTAATTATCGGACGGAAAGTAGCCAGAATTAGTATATGATACTGATCCACTGGCACAGTTTTGCACGTTTGACCCTGAAGGACTGAAAGGTTATCATTGTAGTACTTCTGCATGACGCAGGGAGCCATGTTAAAGTTGCCTGCGAAAGACCAGCTTGGTGCTAAAGTTTCCACTGTTATAGGAACAATAGGATTCAATGGACAGAAGTGTCTGCCCTCATAAAGTTTTTTGTGTGTGGTCGTCCATAGTAAAATCTCTAACGTCCTGTGTGACTGACCAGTTCTTCGAACTATTAACAAGTTATCTTGTAATCTCCTTCTTTCCAAAGTTTCAGAATTCTGTCTAGCTTTCTACGGAACTGCTCGACCCCGAAACTGAGGAGACATTCTATTTTTTCCGAAGATGTGGCGTGGCATAATGATACTAGTATCGGTTGGGCAAACGGCATTTTAAATCCAAGTGCTGCCATCATAACTTCAGGTAGATTAAGAACCGAACAGAAGTCGTCACTCGAAGAGCCAGTCAGTAAGCGACTACGTGATGTGGCTTGCGTGATCAAAGGATGAGTTTTGCCGTATTCTGCCCAACTGCAAGCTCACCATACTACTCATCAGCCCCTCGTGGCTGAACGGTCAAATGTTCAAACTACTAGCTTGGAGGTCGCCTTTTCGAAAATCCCCATTGGAGTTGCGTGAGGTACAAATTATCGATGATTCCCAATAGGGACGAAACAGTTTTGCAATGCCTCTCAGCTTTCTAGCGTAGCTTGTCTTCATTTACACAACAAAATCTCAATTACAAATAGATCCTGCTATAAGGCAACTCAGGTTTTGCCTGAGTATTCGCTGCTTCTCCAAGCTTTAAGGATGGAACAGATATGCAACGGCAACCAACGCGAGAACGTGATACAACTGCAGGTGTGGTGGATGAGCCTGAACGTACAACGGATTCATCTGAACTGTCATGGTCCCACGCGCACAACAGCTTGAATCCCATCGCACGTGTTGCTAGTAAGCTTTAGGGGAAAGTCACCAGCCACATTCCTAAATAAAGATAAATAAAAGTTTGTGAATAAATCTTTAGCCCAATTCCCACAAAAACAGCACGGTCTATGTTCGCTCACCGTGGGAAATATTCCTTCCCCATTGAAAGGAAGTTCACTTCTTTAATGCTATAAATATGTTGATACTGCAGAGAGGTAGTTTTCAAGCTGAAGGTACACCCAGCTCCGGGAATGGACTGGTCCGAAAAGAACAATTTTGCCTCCTCTACTAGTTGCCTCTGCTTGAAGGAAAGTATCAACAACGGCATGTGACAACTCACGTGATAAGACTAAAAAGAATGCACATAATTGACATCGCACAGGCGAAAGAAGCGCTACTTCACAGGGAACATGGTGATCAGTCTTTGAAAGGTAGAACATCATATGAACCCTTGGTTATGTGCCACACTTAAAACCAGTTACGTGCATGCAGACCGCAAGCCTGTTCGTGGCTCCTTCCAACGTGGTTCAAAGCGTTATTCATTGAAGGACATCATTTGGGAAGCGACCGACAGCATAACATCAGAGTTCAACGCTGATGCTTCGCTGCCGTACAACCATAATTTAGTTCAAAGCCTTACTGTGAAGAAAAGAGTACAAGTATATACAGAAGGAACCTAGTGCTGGCCTACCACAATCATTCCAAGGTGCCTGCAATTCGAGGCACACATTCAAGCAAAATGGACAGAAAGTGACAAGAAAACCATTGACATCGATTAGCAGCTTGCTGCTCCTTTAATTATGCACAGTGAGGATAACGCAAACCCCATCCTGGAAGACGAGCCACACCGACAACACACATGCTCCTTACTATCTCTTTCGTATCCCTCTGCTAGGTCAAAGTTTGGCCGCCTCTCTGCTTGCTCCACCCTTAATTGAGCACCGAAGACGATGGTTTAGCACTCACAGTGCATGATCTAGCCAACGCAACTCCTGATGATGGACAAGTCTTTCTATTAAAGTCCCCGCTGCACAACCGAACACTCATTTTCCGTGTGTCTCGTTGTGGAGTCGTCAGCGCACGAGCTGTGGTTCTGAGACAACGGTTGCCGAAGACCTAAAGACATCTTAATTACGCTACTCGCAGAGACCACGTCTCACAGTCGTCCACCAGAACAGCCCGTACTCTAATCTGGTACACACGTCACTTGAGATTTAGGGATGCGCCGATAGTCGTATACCATGATTCGGTTAGATCAGGAAGATCGTACACATGCAATACTCGTTTTATTTTACTTGGTCATGCTTGCCGATTGGTAGATAGTACTGTACTGTAAAGTTCATTGCGTTCAAAGTTGACGGATACATTTTCTCGAACAAACGGCACGCAGATTGTATTTTCTTAAGGAAAACTACTCAAAAAGATGCTGAAAACTGTTCGACAGTCCACCAGCAGTTTCGCCCTTCTTAAGGTTCATCAGCTAGGCGCAGTTCCGGAGTTTCCGCCATCCGTATGTTCTACTTGAATTTAAAGTGCACGAAGAAATTCGAAATACAATCATATGCACACCAATTTGATTTTGTTTTGCTTAGCACCGATATGAAGCTCCCTGAAGCTATGGACAGGTAACTTCGTCCGTCTAAGTTCTTCTGTTTCTCCGGAACCAGAAGAAGCTGTGTGGCTGGTTGGCATTTTAGGATATTATGCCTACCAGATGTCAGCATAGTTTGATACGTTGTCACGTGTGTCGAAACCTTTCGTGGACCGCACAGTAAATGCACTTGACAGACTGAACAAATCGCAAGTAGACACAGATTAATGAAAAATTTGTTTGACAGCACTCGACCACCTACCAGCGGACAGCCAATCAATGCTAGAATGGCCCGCGTATGAATCAATCTTAAATAGCCAGGCAGTAATTTAGACTGTTTTACTATTTTTCTGGTGGGATGAGAAAATCCGAGAATTCTCAGTGGATAGTTTATCCTGTCAGTGAAGCTAACCTACGCTGAAAAGTTGAGAACCACTGTACAACTGTTTCATTCTTTCTGGGAATCATCATCACAAAATTCCAGGAGGGATTTTCGAACCGGCGACGTTCCGATCAGTGGCTGAACACTTAGTCGTTTGGCCACAAGTGGCTGAACAGCAGTACGATCAAATGTCACTTAGACGTATCTAGCACTACTCATCTTTCAGTCACATAAACCGCATCACATCCTCGCATATGTTGACTTTGAGCTGGAATGACGCCTTCTCAAATGGAAGTTACACACATCTTGTGAAATTATTCTTAGCCAAAGCCACTTATAGGTTGGTGGCAGTGTGAGGATACTGGGAAATTTGTAATGGAGATTTCCTTGTACAATGTCGTATAATGTCTAAAAGTCGAGAAGCACTGCACCACAGTTTCACTCTTATTGGGAATGAGCGGCAGTTCACATGGATCTTCATGAGAATTTGGCTGTGCTCTCATGTACCAGTTTTCCCCCCTATTTATGTAGACCAAACCACACGTTAAACAGTCAAAGGTCTAAAGTATTGAAGTTATTCTTCACAGAAGATGGGCTATATTGCAGAACGCGAGGCTTCGGAATTTAGCACAATTTTTCATAGCCTCTTCTGGACAGATGCGAATAGTGCAGCGTCTTTAAGTGAAATGTAGCACATGGTTTCAGATGTGATAAAACACTGTTGAACAAGGTTTTCCATGGGCCTGGAAACGAACCAATTGCCGTTTCACTCGCTTCTATAGGGCCACGATTGGGAAATATTTATGCAGGTCCATCAAGTTTGCAAACAATTCGATTAACGATCAGACGCATTCATTCTGGTGACCCCAAAAATCAGTCAGGAGTGCGGCTTCAGTTTGGTCCCGGGAAATTTTGTTTTACTAGACAGAACTTCTGGGTTTTTACTAATGCGCAAACAGTCTTGCTGGATGTCGTTCCGAAATCGGCATTGTTTGTTCTGTGATTGGCTCAGCTCCTGACTGGCCCAATAGGCGCTGTGTCGACCAGCCGTTGTTTGTTTGAAGTGCCCTAATTGTTTATCGCACTGCTGACTAAAACAAACGGACCTTGCTGACTGGATGCCCTTGCAAGGCGTTCACCTTCAGTTGTACACTGTGAAATAGTCTGGTGATTTTCCAGCATACTTTGAGGTGAATTCAACTGCCTTTTGGCTGACCTTGTAGCGTATCTCCCTGCGCTCCACCGGACTCAACCCTTGTTCTCTTTCTATTCATAATTGAATAATTGAATTAAACCTTGAATCTTGGTTGATTCCAAGTCATTCTGTCTTGTGGAGATTAGTCGAGCTGCTTTTTGGAAAGGCAGGCTTGGAGTAAATGCAAGGAATGCAAAGTATGATCCCATTCCTTCGAGGTAGGATATCAACAGGTCCGAATAATATGGCAAAGTGCAACAAACTAACAAACTGCCCAATCAATATGACTGCAAGTTTGGCGGCTACCGAAAAAGACAAGCCTTAAATTTTGCATGTAGGCCCGGTAACACTGATTCCTTGAGGGGCCACAATTAAACCCAAACATAACAGCTAGACGGAGACAGCTAAATTTCACAAAACAGGCGGTTGCTGAAAACACTAATAAACTGAATACAAAGTAAGCTTTGGCCGATATTCTTAATTTCAAAGTGAATAAGGTGGATTTTAACCAATGCCGTCCCCAGATGAAGAGGTTTTTGCAAACCAGTGGGCACTTTGCTTCGAATTGTACTGTGTCCGAAAGGAGCCTCGTTACTCGGAAGCATTTTCGGTGAACGCAAGCTAAGCTGAAGCCAAAGATTACATCTTGGCTACCAGACAACACTCATCAACGTCTTTTGTCTCATGGAGGACAGCGAAAACATATTAACTTTAAACGGTTTGGGATTTTAGACGATGCTAACTAAAGACTGTGATCTTCACCTCGACTGAATTTCGGATAACCATTTGCCCAGCCTATTCTAGAGATGAATCACGCTAATTCACAAGTTGTTCCATTAAGTACACTATTCACACGTTACATGAACATGGAAAAGTTAGGTTACATAGATTTGACATTAAGCAAATAATGTGTTCAGAATTGCTAGATTTTGACGGTGATCCTCTAAGTCGTTAATAAACGACATTTGTGATGGAAAACTGGTGGACTGAGATCGTCCATACCACAAAGATTTCCCTTTAAAGAAATAATTGCGGATTTGTTATAAAGCTACATAATTTTGAAATGCCAGTGAAAGTTTCCTTTAACGGCGTTTTGTCCACTTGAAAGTGAGGCATTTTTCCAGAAAAAGGTGGAGTTTTTCTGTAATTGTTTTGATGAAAAGAACAGAGGCCCCTTTGCCACCACAAATGAATACGCACCATTAGTAGACAACGATGAGGAGAAGCCTACCGGGAACCAGCAAGCAACAGAGATGTGAGACTGACCAAAGACTCGTTAGTTTGCTCTCACTCAGTAGCCAGGAAAAAATAACGAGTAAACATATGTTAGTCAGATGTCATAGTATAGTGTCCCTGTGAACAATCCCACAGGTTATTTTCCGATTATTATCCGACTTTCGTGAACAAGATGTAGACTGCAGTACGGAATAAACTTCTGTCCGTTATGAAGAGGGACATGGAAGCTGTTGGGAAGTCGCTTTAAGTACCACAAACTGCATATGAGAAAAGGTTAGCTTTTTCAACCTAATCTTCCCCTAGCTTTACCATAACCGTGCCTTTCGTGCACATGAAAGCGCTACCAGTAAAAGTTCTTTGGCGTTTCGTTGAAAGATGGATAGGATACGCCATCGAAAAACGCAGCATTCTACAACTCTTTAGTATGCTGCAACTTTATCGGCCGTTGTAGCGTTCCTCCATACTATGAAAACGGTTCCGCCCTAATTTAGGATTCTGGTGCAGGCTAAACAGAAAAGCAAGTGGAGAAATACACTCATTTGCATACCAAAGTGGTTTTGACGGAAGACTCACCCGCCACCCAGCTGAATCCATCTTTTATGATGTTTTAAGCAACCGAATGTGCTGCACCAGGCCGCTTCATGTTTCATTCTGCACGATATACCAGCTGTCGCGATACATTGTGTAAACCTAATACACAACTCAACTGAATTTCGTCTTTTTGCACTAATAACGTACAAGAGGTTGACCTTTCAGTAAAGTGCAGTGAAAACTCAAGCGTTTGGCTTCGCGTCATGTGGCAATGTTTCTTTCGGTAGACCTGAAGGATCAGCTTTGGGACCTTCCGTGTCTTGTGAACAGAGTCCTGTAGTGAACAGATTAAAATAGAATAAATACTAATGATCGTTCAGCTGTAACACCCTTTCGGTGCCTAGCTGCCATACCACCCGAAGGAAGTACGAGGGCTGGGATACTGCCAGGGTGCCTAAACCCAGACAGGGAAAGTCGAGATGCAGGGGTTGGGTTAAAACCACGGACCTTCCGGTCAATAAATTCGCGCTCTAACCACTGAGCCATCTCGCCCCCGCTTAATAGTTTACAAATTACAGCATTTCATCAAATGCGTGCAATTTGGAATTCATGTGGGTCACAGAGCTGATGGAGGTGTAGCTTCCTGAAGAGCCCCAAGAAGGAGGAAACCAGAAGCTGACTGTCAGGGTTTTCACTAACCTAATTAGTAGTGTGTTATGATGATGATATGCTTTTCTGTCGTATTAGGTATTGTATTAGGTAGTATATTAGGTATTGCAAACGAAAAAGGGAGTTGGGCATTTGTCGACTACTCGGCCGCGATGGAACTTCACATTTACACAAAACGATCAGCGTCAACTCATCCTATTCAGAGTCAAAACGGAGGTACCATTCGAATTGGTAGAAGCCGTTTTGTATAACTTTTCATTTGAACGTCGTTATTCAAACGGTTCACTTCGTTAAGGTCCTTCGGACAACTATGTCCTTGAATCTAGCTGACAAACTTCAGTCCAGCCGAAGCTTTATAAACCTGTAACTCATTTAAATCCACAGTTCGGATTCATTGAAAAAAAGCGTGAACGCATCACTCACGCAGTGGACTAGGTTCACGGCTCTCCCGACGAACCTCTTCGATTCGCTTCACGACAACTCGTTGGTGACTGCTGACGAAATGTTTGCAACCTGATTGCGCAACTCAGTGAACAAGCTAGCAGTCAATGTGGCACACGAGCGGCAAAGAGCTTGGTCGAACCTGCAGTCTGTCCAACAAATCAGCTGTAATATTCAAGCTTGATAGTGATCCAGTTTCTACCTGGGTTAAAAGCGGTGAGACCAAATCGAAAATCCTGGTTGTTTCGTTTGTCGTTCTGTTAGGGTTGGGAACAAATTGAAAAACTATTATGGTTTACATTGCTGACTTTTGACTAGAAGACACTAATTAAGTCACGCTTTCCGTGCAATCTCGTGCAACCACGTCACTGTGCCGGTTTGATGGGTCAATAGCTGTCTCGACAACGCATGAATCGTACGGACAGTACAAGCAAATAGGAAATAATTTCAACTCTGTCGCTATCAGTGAGGCGAGAATGATCCCGTCTCATTTTTGACCAATTCAAACCGAATTTCATGCAGCATCGGTGAGAAGTGACTAGACAGTAAATCATGAGAATTCGTACGGAAAAAGTTGGGCACATTTAAAAAGCATAAACTAAATCTAATATTTTCCTCACTGCGGGAAGAGAATTCCACCTCCCCCAGCTGGGATTTCGATGGACCAGAGTGAGGAAAGCTACAGATTTGAAGACAAGATCTACTGAAAAATCATCTTTCGCCCAGAAAGCACTAATCATAAGATTGTTGAGTGCTCAACCGGTTCCGTGCTTCTTGGGGCTCATTAGGTGGATGCATTCCTCTGGTTTCCGTCAATAATGTGTTCCACCTGGAACCAAGTTGAACTGACTTCTCGGAGCACATTCATCTGCAAACTAATTGGACTGATTCATTTGGGATTTATTTTAATTCCCCGTTAGGACCAAATCACTTTGCGAAAAAGTGCATTTCGCCAATTACTTACAATATGGGTTCAAATAGAACATAAGTTAAACGGCAAATCGGGAATTTTATCAACCTGATGAACCCCAAGAAGGGCGAAACCGGTCGTTGGATGTCCAAGATTTTCAGCAACTTTATAACTAGTATGTTCCATCTAGACAATGCACTGCGATTTCTCGAATATCGTCCCACTGAATCATGAGGCGCCTTTTCGGTCCTGTTTGTTTGATTTTCGACTCACCAACCCGGTTTTTCCTGTTGCCGACAGTTATGTGGTCCCGAATTAAGTGTATGTTGTCGCGAGACCGGCCCTATTTCGTTTCACGCAAAATGTTGTGAAAATAACCATTTCGACTCAATGTACGCCTTACTGTTGCTTCCACTGTGTCCATTCTAGGGCTAGGTCTGTCGCAATCTCTGCACACCTAATACCCTGTCCGCCTTAAACGTAGATAAGATCCAAGATATTCACAAGTCGAAGCGCCCAGAAAAATCAAAATTTTCCGCCCAAATTTTTGTCGTGGCTTCAGACGGAAGGGGTCCACGGATTTCGTAACGATCATTCAAGCAAAGAAAGCTGAGTGAAGAGGAGACGGCAGCGTGAAAAGCTGCGACACAATTTCACATATTCCAACCGGGCCTGAAATGAACTGAGGTTTAATATTCGGCTTATGGTATAGTAACATTTGATGTTGCCAGTTTGCTCAGTTGACCTGTGGTGACCACGTCAGGTTTCTGTCGCTTTCCGTTTTATTGTTGGTGAAGCTATCCGGTTGATCGATTCCACATGGTGCCAAAGCTGTGCTCGTTAATGGTGGCGGAAGGGAATTTGGTCGTTTTTAGGAGAGTTCTCATCCTATCAGTGAAATCAACCTATGCTGAAAAACTGATAAACACTGTTTCATCCTTATTGGGAATCATCGGCAGTTCGCACCTCACGAAACTCTAGTAGGAAGTTTCGAACCCTCGAACTCCCGGCCAGTGGCTGAGCTTTTAACAGTTTGACGAGTGGCCCAACAGCAGTGTGATTAGCCCTCACTTGGGTAGGATATAACGCCACTCATCATTCACCAAACCACGCGGTCATTTGAGGTGCCAGTCAATGCATGACCACTTGATGTGGTCTCCCTGATTGAAGGATGAGTGGCGCCATATCCTGTATAAATGCGAGTTAATCACAATGCTATTCAGCCGCTTGTGACCTAATCGTTAACTGTTCAATCACTGGCCAGAAGGTCGCAGGTTCGACGCTGTGTGAATTTGGTGAGACGCGCATTCTTGATGACTTCCAGTACGAATGAAGCAGCTGAATAGCGTTCTTAGGCTTTTCAGAATCG
>SJOL01007360.1:148344-159683 GCA_004794785.1 Opisthorchis felineus
GTGACGCTTTTCACCGACATAGTCTGCCAAAACGAGTCAACTGCAAACTTACGCGCTTGCTGGAGAGTACCGATGCCCATCCGGATTTTGGAATCCCCTCTGGTGGACCCAGTTCTCTTCAGTGGTTGCATCTTCATCAAATTAATTATCAATTTTCTGCGTATGCGCTTCAAGCAATATTACTGCGATTACATTCTATTACCTATGGTCGTATAGCTTCTGTTTTGGACCAGATAGCCCTATAATCTAAATTCGAAGTAATAATTTTTAACATCACTTCAAGGCTCTCTCAGTACTACACTGACAAGAACTCGAGTGGTTCGGCGCTCGAATCGTCCGGACAAAAGTAAATCAGTGTCCGGTCTATGGAGACGATTGGATGACCAGAATCGGAGTTTTGGGACAACAGATCCCAAGCGCGTCGATCACAGAATTGAGGTCGGTTTGTCCTAATTCAAAAAGGACTTCCTTGAATGCGCTTGTATCGGTTTTGATTAAAACAGCGGGGAAGTTCGTGATGGGTAGCATCCGGCAGGTATGAACAAAGGCTTTTGTGCGATGCAACACTGCTGAAATGCAAAAAACTGGTCAGCAGACATCAGCATATCATTGTTAACTGCTGTACTAGTGTTCACTGCAAAGCCATCCTTATTTCCTCTGGTTAATATTGGATGCACTAGTTCACACGGACTCCGAGTAAACTGTTTGTGTTATCAAAACCATGACCCTGTTGACAGACCAAACCGTATCAGATGCTATCCAAACAAGGAAGCCTGGCTAATCAGTGCAAATTCAAGAATTCAAAACACACATTGTATGGCGTGACTACACTAGTCTCCAGGAGAAAGTCACACAAACCGACAATAAGCGGCATGCCCAAGGAAGTGAACTGTTCAATCCTACGGAGTTTCGAACTTCTGTATGATTGTGTACTTTACTTAACTTTTTCAAATTTTCACCGTCAGCAGTTCTCGTATCTCCAACCATACCTTAGACCCATTTCATCCGTCAGTCATCTCGGCTATATTGGTACAAACTCGTGACTTCATGTGTATATAAACAATTTCAGTTGTGATGCGAATTCGTTTTGAAAACTCCTGACGGTAAAGAGCTTTCGACCAACACGAGTTAAATGAGTACATGGGTCAAATGCAATTCACATTCTCCAAGCAATTGCATGATAACGGTGCATTTCGATCGCCACCTTTGGTGTACGCCAGAACTGTATAATATGCTACCTAATCGACGCTCCATCTGTGAGATTAGCAAGGTGCTTTAGCAGCCTACCTGCGCCGCGAATGTTGAGGCACGGCAAAGCACAGTTTATTGATTTTATTGCTGTTCAATCGATCAAGCTGTAGCTTGATAAAGTTGTTTGTTCAACAGGCAGAAGACGTTTTGCTCAGTGCCATACGATATCAGTTGCCTGCAACATACGGGATAACCATCTCGGTTTTGTGTGCCGTTGAGAGAGGAAACATGCCCCATATGAAACAATAAAATCAACACGGCAGTATAAGATGGGGATGAAATTTTTGTCACGAAATACGATACAGATCCTACGGATGAAAGAAATCTAGGAGAAGTGGAAGGCGATCAGTTTAAACCGCTCCAAGATGGGTCACGTGAAAATAACTGGGGAAAACTCAGCAGAGTACCCTGAAGAATCCCTCCAAGAAGATGAACCTTATAACTAACGGCTGCCCGTTAGTCAAGGATGTTGGCAGCCGATTCAATATGTATCTCGTGGGATACCAGGTAACCTGGGGTAAGGATCCAACCCAGAAAGTTAATGCTTGATATTTTTCTGAAACTAAGAGAACATTGTTGTACGTCGGGGTAAAGGAAAGAGGACAAGCGGCCAAACTTAATCAGATGGCCAGAAACTCGCACCTGGAAGAAAGCAACCTGAAGGAAAGAGAAGCCTTTTTTCATAAAGGAAACCATTCACAAGGTTGCTGAAAATTCTTCGACAGAATAGCATAAACGAGAGATTCAGCTGAGTCTCTCGCNAACTCAAAAGAAAGGGCATGCTGCTTTCAGTCCAACACTAACGGTATCGGGGTGGAAATGCCAAATTTTCGAGCACGGTTTCTGTGGAAAACCTACCGTCCACTTTGTCGATTCTGTTCGGAAATTAATTGCAGTGGGGGCTGATATGATATATGATATGGAGTCCATTCCATCTTAGAAGACAGTTCACTGGATAAGTAGAGAAAACCATCCCAAAGATTATGAAGTTGATTTTTTCTATATAAACTACCAAGCGAATTTGGGTTTTGACATCTGGAACAACTTTACCAGGCAAAGAAAAATCTGCCCGTTCAGGTGCGAATGCCTGTAGGACCTTACATTTTTTTCTCAGTTATTCAGTTTTCTCCAACTATCCGACTTTAGAACGGGATGTGTGAATGACAACCGTAGTAAATTTGTAGGTGGTTGTGGGATTCGTAGAATTCATGTTTACCTTACTCTCGTTTGAACAGTCGTTCTCCTGCCCTGGCGCAATCATTCTGGTGAGTCCACACCAGAGGGGGGGGAAGCACTGGACTCGAGTTGCGCTCTTATTACAGCTGATCAGCAATGCATATCCTGGGTGGTGGAGATTAATGTAACCTTGAAACGAATTTATGAATTCTGGGACATATTGCAGCGAGTACGATGATCGCTCAAATCAAGCTGTCTAACTCATATTGTTACTGCTTTCCAAGCTTACCTCATGAGTGTATTTTTTCATTCCACAACAAATAATGAAAGCATGCCAAAGCAATAAGTTACAAAGCAAAATCAACTGGTCGCTGTGTCGCCCACTAATGACTCGCTTGTTGACCATCTAAACAACAGTGCTAACTGAACTCAAGCTGTTATGTGCTCCACCTCGGAGCTGAGTTGATGGGCCCCCGAGTGCTTGATGTAAACTATACCGTCATGAAAGCTATCGTTTCTGGATTATTAGCTTTCAAATCTTCCTTCATCGTCATCAGGACCAGATGACCTCGAACCCAAGGACTCAGTTGAGCGGCGATTTTAGCCGCAGTTTACATTCTGGGCAGCATACTTTGTTCAGTAAAGAGTTTCGCCTGTCAGCGAAGCCAATCTATGCTGAGAAGCAGAGATGCACTGTACAGCTGTTTGATCCCTATTGGGAATTATCAGGAGTGCGCATCTCACGAAACTCCAGGAAGAAGTTTCATACCCGCGACCTTCAGGCCGGTTGTTTAACACAACCTTTCGGCCACAATCGCCTGAAGAGCAGTGTGATTAGCTCCGACTTAGGCACCACTCATCTTTCACTCAAAAAAACCATATCCCGTGTTCGCTGGCTCCTCGAGTGACGACTTCTTATAAGAAAGTTTCACTCATTTTGTGAAATTAGTCTTCCTCTCAGTTACTTATTGAATGATGTTGATGTCCTGTCTAGATGAGAGCTAATCACACTACTAATCAATCACTCGTGGCCAAACGGTTAAATGTTCAACCACTGGCCGGAAGATCAAAGGTTCGAGATTGCCTACTGGAGTTTCATGAGATGCATGCTGCTGACGATTCTCAACAAGCAAGGAACAGTTATACGGTACTTCTCGGCCTTGCAGCATAGAGTGGCTTCACTGACAGGACGAAATTTCCATTGAACATTACCAAATCTCGTCACCTCACCATCAAGCACACTAAGCGCCTTTCGTAGAATAGCTAGCTAATACAGCCATCACGCTTGACGGGACCGCTAGCTGTACATTACATAAGTTAGATGTCTTACTGCGGTGTGACGATGGATGTAAAACTGTGTTTGAGTGGAACTGATTGGCACAGTGCCGTGGAAACTATTTTGCACCCACCCTCGTATGCCCAAAACAGTTTGATTTAAGTATGGAAGAGATATGGTGTGACAAAACTTCGACAAAGTCAACTGGAGCAGCATGCTATCCACTTGAAAATTCATACGAACCTGTGGCACACCTCTGTATGCATCCCAGTGATTGACGACCTATTGTAACAGGGTGGTAGCAGCGTTAACTCACCTCCATAAAGGAGTATTCGGAGCCGTTGGTTGTAGGTAAATCGGCTTATCCGGAAGGATAAATCACAGCCGGAAGTGTCCCTAGATGAACTTGAGAACCGGGCAAATGCTAGGTCCAAGGAGTCTCGGTATCAATTTGCATCATTGCACGGTCCCGAACCGCATCTCAGTGCAATCAACAAATTTTGACCTTCTGCTGTGCAGTAGGATTCAGAGGCAGGTCCGACGACCAATTGGAGCATAGCACTCAACAGATGTTAAGAGCACACCACGCATAGTGTAATAGCGATTGCTACGTGGGTTAGAATTTCGCCCACAATTACACCGACTGATCGATTATCTATTTGGCTGATCCCAACAGTCAGTATTTCGGCCGCCACATAACGTGCACTTTCGTTGGGCAATAGTGCACGTCACAACACGTTTTCACTGAACTAGTGAAGTGCACAAACAGCTTTTAGTTCTAACTACCACCTGCCCACGTAGCACAGCTTCAAATGACCGTATGTAGTTACACAAGCTATGAGCAAATTCTAGTGAACCATGTTTGTTCCAACACTGTTATGACAAACCCAGTTACCTTTCTTATTTTTGAGTAGTGTATTCAAAAATGCAACGTAACAAAGGGTTTGATAGACAGATTTAAACATGAGCTGGAGGAATACCTCACCTAATTTCGAAATGATTTGGCTGGATCAACTCGTTCGTGCAACGGCGGTGTGAAATTCATCACTCAAATCGAAAAACTGCGGGAGTCAAGTGAGTAGCATCAATGTGAGGAGACGAACGTCCCCAAGCTAACTCAAGTTCAGGGGTTACACAAGTTTTTTAACGCGGCTTAAGGAGCAAGTACCCGGATTCCTATGGCCTCTACAGTCGCTAATCCTCTAAATCGTACCAGTCTGAATATATTCAGAGGCATCCGACCTGCTACTCGGAAGGCGTGCTGTTTGCCTGTGACATAGTCGGTTGCAGCCAGCCGTGACAAACTCTCAGCAGATTTAGGCCTCCTCCAGCCACCACTCAGAGACATCGGATTGCGTTCGACGATCAGTATACGAAGCCCAGCATCAGTAGACGGTGGTAAGGTTTTGCAGGTTAGTGTATGTCATATCAGTGGGCCACTAAACCTTCTGGTGGTAGGTAAAGTTTGAATGGAAGTTCTACGTAGGCACACACTTCTACAAACAGATTTTGTCCACAGTCATTTGCAAATTAAAGCGGTGATAAGGAGCGACTCGTTCGAATCCCAGCTGAATCTCCAGTTTATTATATTCTTCAGCTGGGATTCAATCGACTCTCCAGTTACCATCATTCTAATTTGCAAATAAGTGGATTTCGCAAATTGCGCACAATTTGTTGCTCAGGTCGACCATGGAAGCTCGGGAACCGCGCCTACCTGATGAGCTCTAATAAGGTCAAAAACGGTGGTAGGTTGTGGAGATTCCATTCTGTAAGTGAAGCCAATATATGCTGAAAAGCCGAGAAGCACTGTACACCTGTTTCATCTTCATTGGGAACCATCAGTAATGCACATTTCACGAAACGCCAGAGAGTCTCGAACCTGCGACCTCCTGGCTAGTGGTTTGAACACTTAATCGTTCGTCCACGAGCGGATGATAAGCAGTGTGATTAACTCATACGTAGACAGGATATAACGCCGCTCATCCTTCAATCATGGGTCACATGTGTTGACTGGCTCCTCAGTGGTGGGGTGCTGAAGGGTTTTCAGTTACTTTGTAGTAAGTTTGTTATGGTGTGGATGTTATTTAATCCTTTGCTTTGTGGATTGCATAGTTTAGAATATGAATAGTTCAGAGCACTCATTCTGTAGAGAAGTAGGTTCGGAAAACTTCATTTCTGTAAACATTATGAAAATATATGTCTTCCCTGTGCTACCAGTCAAACATTCAGTCTAGTTTCGCCTTTCTCTTGATGGAAGGGATTTATCAAAACGAATATACATGCTTTTTCAATTTTGCTTACTACGAGCTTTACGTTCAGTGGTCCCGTTGGCCTTCTTTGAGTGTTAAAATTTAGGAGACTTAATCCTGTGTTGTTTTTGTCTAAAGAGTAGGCCTGGTAACAGCATGAGTTGATATGAGACTGTTTGACATATCGTTTGTACTAATATTATCGTTGTGAAGTGTAGAACCATCATCTACGTAGTGACCATACATCGTAGACTGCCAGATGGACATGCTTGTTTGTTTAGTTTCAAGTTTGTTCATGAAAAGATCTATCGAGAGAGGGGCTCAAGGGTGATTCCATCGCAATCCCTTCTTTCTGTCGATAACTTTGAAACTGTCGAAACTTTGAAGATTATTGCAGGTGCAAAGTAGCACCAGGTCCTTTGAGTAAGCGACAGTGATGGCAGTATCTCTGCCAGAGTCCTCAGTCAAGTCATAAACGGAATACACCGTTTTCGTGACTGGTCATCATCAGCTGTGAAAACAGCGTACTTGCCGCACAGTGGTTATAACTGCCACAGTTTCATTCACCGATGATTTTTGGGAGATGGGGTAGACAGCTGCGCATTGGATTCGGTAGCTGATGTAATTGGTGCGTAAATACAGGGTTGTCAGTGGACTTTTAATTTGGGAAATTCGGAGGGGAGCTATGCGTTGAACGCAACAGCTTGGATGCACGACGGCTACTGAAGATGCGAGTGGACCATGTCTGGCAATGTCTCTAACCAACAATGTGTCCCGTCCCGGAGTCCCCATCCAGGGAGACGACACTGACCAACGCATATGACTAGTACGCTAGTGGCAAAAGAGAGCGTGCGATATGCATCAACTTTCAGATCTTCACTCTGATTGGTGAACTTAGAGCCACCCGTTTAGGCTGTTTTGACACCTATTCTAACTGGTTTCAAAAAAAAACTGGCAAGCCATTTGGCCAAACTATTATAAAACGGATTAAGCACCTTAAGGATGGGTCTCAGAGGTTCACTGGGTCTCCGCACATCTTGGAGGCCAATCTCTCTATCTTCTACAAATATCTGTGGGTTTCAAAAAACCATTTTGCGTAGTTTCCGACTTGGGATTTGTTGGCCAGAAGGACTAGTCACAGAAAATAAATTTCGCTTACCGCCTCCGTTCTTCTCATGGCTTCCACAGGTATACTTAATCGCTAAGGCAATGTGAGTTCCAAAATTTATTTTGACCTTAAACCGGTTTTATTACTTAGTTATCCTATCTGGTGTATTAAAGCAGGGTTCCCATTACTATAGTGTTTACAAAATTGGGTGAGGCCGCCAACGGATTGCCGGAAAGATTAACTGGCTACCCGACACTACCGTTTTTTTCAATCGTACAAAGAAATTTCCGTTCTTCTCCATGCTTTGTTTGTCTGTCCTCAACCACTTTCACCAAACGGATGTACGCCTACATTTTCGTCATTGGTAGCCTGAAGGCCATAAATTTCATGTAGTTTTGGTGAACTGAGCTCAGTGGGCTTGTTAGGATCCCTATCCTTTTCTCCAGATGACTGACGGCAGTCTCATTAATAACAGATGGAAGCAAATAAATAACATCAACCATCGTTCAACTGCACTTAAATGGTCAGTAGTTTGTCTCAAGTTAGTTATTTATCGTTATTCCCTCGAATGACGTCTTCGGGAAACTGGTATGTGACAAACCTGTCCGTTTATTCTAACGTTCCCGGAACACATTCGGCCCTGGCCTTCAACCCGAAAAACTGGAACACAATTTTTTTCGTAAACGAAACTATTCACAAGGTTACCGAAAACTGTTCAATAGCCCACGACTGGTTTGTTCATCATGGAGATTCTGATAAGGCCGGGTGCTACCAATAGTGTGAGACAAGTCCTGTCGCAACTTACCAAGCCGGATTAATAGTTTTCACTGAAGTTTTTGACAGAAGCGACTGACCTGAGATGTTAGATTGTAGGAGCTAAGCTCCCACAATGGGGAGCTTTTCTTAGGTTCCCATATAATAATATACCTCCTTATCTCAAGTAAAGTATACATCTGACTGGTGCCCAGAGTAGTCGTATTCAAACACAGAAGTCGTCGGCTCCACAACACAGTACGACCCACATTTCTAAATTTTATCTATCCAGCCTGACGCAAACAACACTGCAGCGTGTAGAAGACAACTTGCCTACACTCTAAACCTTAAATTGTTTGTATTTGTAGCAAATTATGTGTGGAAACTCGTAAGTCGTGGGAACAGAAAGGCATCTACACGTTCGAATATCTCATCAACTGTCCAGCCTATAAAATATCAAATAAAGTAAAAGGGCACTCCAGGTCCACTTCGAATTGTTCAGAGCCAACTTCTCAACATTTTTAATCGTAATGAATGACAGTAGACAGATGAACAAGATATTCTTTCTTGTCGTAGTTTGTTCTACATGCTTGATTTCAAACTCAAGTACTTCCATTGGTACGAGACATATTCCTTATCGCCTTATAAAAAAGGAGTACCAATGAGATATCTGACGGTACCAACCACTTGGACCTCCAGTCCAAACGTCTTCTTTTGTCTTGAGCACTCGGGTGTTCACATAGTTGCTTATCACACATGAAATAATGCATGCCCAAGTCCATGAATTGCGGTCTTAGATCGTGTCTGACAGATTTATCCCATCCAAGAATTATTCCAGTTTTACTGACAGTTGGGATGAAAACTACTCAACACAGACCGCGGTGGAACATAAGTTTTGGAAAAGGGATTACTGCGTTCATTCTATCAGAAACCCAGGAGAAAAAAACCGCTAAAAGAAAAATTCTCTCCTATATAGCTAACCTCCCGAATGAGAAACCTTTCTTGTTTCCAACAATAAACTCCTCAGTACAGCCAATCCTCTCAAACAAATCACTGAGCTCACACTTAATCAAGTGTGATAATTCTATTTTGGTGGGATGAGCTTGGACAGCAGGGAAAGCCCCGTTGATCTATCCCCCAGAGAGACTTCATATCGTCATCCATGTGGAAATTGTGAGCTAGTCTCAGTGATCTTATTTCCACCTGGTGATTTTGGTAACGGACACGTTAGCAACCTGGTTAGGGAGGCGAGCACGTTCCATTCTCACTGAATCCTACACTGACAGGATCATAGTATGGAGAATCATCAGCTTCAATTGGCCTAAATCTGTGGGATCTGGTCGCGGTAATACCGCGATGCTGCTTTTTTGCGTTGAGTGGCCAGGTTCGTTCTTACCTAATTGGGGAACAAATTTTCATCAGTTTAGTACGTGTGATGATTCTACTGAAACAAGTGCCGGCCTCATCCATACCTTTCTTTCTGCAGGAGCTTCATGATGAGTCCGACACTAAATCGCATGAATTTGGAGAAATGAACTGAGCTGATAAACCTGAGTGTGAAGCAGAAACTATCCTGGAGTGGTTCTCCACAACAGGGGAATGAGGAACTGGAATTGTAAATGAGTAACACCCGACGATTGGGGAGGAGGTCGAAGACATTGATATGGCTATGTTTCACACGATAACTTAGTTGCGTGAACATTTTTCGTATGCACAACTCATTCCTATCAGTGTCTCCTAATTGCCGTGGTCATAGGCGCTGTGCCTTCAGGCGCTACTTAATTCGATACAAGTAGCCAAGAAGTTGAAGAAAAGTCATAAAACCACTACCTCCGAATATAGGAGTTTTTTTACGAGGGGCAACTAGGCTAGTAAGCTTTTGGCCATAATAAAAAATGTCCATTTTATACACCTCAAACCTTGAGAATTTTCATCCAATAACTCCCCAGCGCTCCAGGAAATCAATTCAAAATCCCAAGTGGACAGCCGAACTAGCCATCCTTGTTGAGAGAGAACAGATTGTCAGAGGTTCTAACAAACCAGTATCACAGAAACAGAAATACATATGACTTAAAAATCAGTATTGGGCTAGCGGAGAATAGAGTGTTGGCGTCTAACATCTTAGTATCACTTTAGGGTGTCTAGTCGCTGGTCCTCAAATCAATCAATACTCCAGACCGCATCAAATAATCAATAGCAGTTCATGCGACCGTCTTTCCACTATACATACTGGTGACAGCCGGCTTGGACAGCGACAGAATGTGTAGCATACCGTAATGAAGGGTTACAAAAATTGTTCGAACGAGCTGGATAGAGTGATTCTTCTACTCACATGTGCACTGAACAATGTTTTTCCAAAACTGTGCTAGGCGAAAAAATATCCCCAACAGTTTTTACAGCCTACGGTTAGGCGCTGCAAAAGCAATAAGCATAACCCACTCGTGCTCGGTCAGAGGCCACTGGGCGCTCCAACACAAAGGCGGACTCCGATTGCTCAAAATATGACCTCACTGGTCGGCCGAATTCCAGCGTACGCTTAGGAAGATCAAACCGATAAAGGAGCTGGGTTTTTAACATTGTTTCACTACCAGACCTGGGCTCCCTTAAATGGTCGTCGTTCACCTCAGATGCCTATGACATGTAGGCACTATTCATGCGAATGAAAGATTTGTGATCGCTGCTGATCCCGATAGAACGGAGTGTTCTTACCAGCGTTGTTTTTATTGCTTACGGATTGGTCACGGAGCAAAACAGCATTCGCAATGTCCACCTCTCTGGAGCAGAAGCTTCCGTCCTGCAGAGCTTAAGCAGTGCCTTGATTACGCGCAATAAGTAGTTTAGGGCTCCAGCCCTTCACATTCTTTAACCACAATTTACTGGTGGTTTTGAAACCAACTTAATTTGCAAATAAGTGTATCACGCCATCTGTTTACAATCTGACGCTCAAGCGGAACTTGAAGTTAGTGGAAACTCAGGGACCGTGCGTACCTGAAGAGTCCCAAGAAGGAAGAAACAGGTATTGGAGATTGTCGAAGAGTTTCCATCTACCCCACGAGCAGTGCGCTATTTGAAGTAAGTATACTGCTATATCTCGAAAATGTACCAACTCATACATGAAGTGGCTTTTGTGCAGCACATTCATTTGAGGAATATCATTAACGCGAGATTCTGTTGGGATTCAGCTGAGCCCCCCTTACCACCAACTTAATTTACAAATGATTGTAGTTCACCATTAGGTATTCAAGTGGAACATATACTTGACGAAAACCAGGAGAGTGCGTCTGTTTGGTGTCGTCGTACGCTGTCTGAGAACATTCAGCAGGCTTAGAAGTAGAGTGCTTCGTCAAAGAATAACAGAACCTCTAGGGAGACTTCTTGAAAACCTGATAATACCTAAGCCAAAAAGACATCTCGATTACAGAAAGGTAAACATGTTTTATCTTCCAGCGAACAACTCAGTTTGTACTTAAGTTCCTCAGGCCGAACTGTTGCTTCACTCCACCACAGAACTTTGTGTGCTATTTTT
>SJOL01007360.1:164975-181034 GCA_004794785.1 Opisthorchis felineus
TTTTTAGGGGTCCATGCACTCAGTACCAGTGGTTCTTACACATTACGCACCCAAATGGACTTACAAAGAGGATCCCTAGTTGATACGGGGCGGAGTCCAATGAAAATGACAGGTGGTCCCGATAGGCACGAAATTAATGGAAATGACTGGCAACTACAGCCGACAGCTATAATACACATGTCCAAGTGAAATTGTACACCACTTCGTCATCTGAATTCACCCGGTAAAAGTTGCACCTCTTCGAAGACAAAGTACTTGATAGTCATCAGACGCAGACCATCAGACTTTCCCCGGCCAATCCAGGGGACGCGGACAGACAGAGTGAATCTCCTCGAAGTGGTATTAATTGTTCGATTGAAGTGAGCGATACGCGCACAAAACACTGAGACTATGATCTTTTTATCAGTCGAGTCATGTTACGTAAGAGATAATTTTTTATTCTGTCGCTTTGTTTCTGCTTTACACATTTTCCCGGGGACGGGATTGTACGAGATGGAATAATCACGCAACCCGGCTGATTTTCCCCATCCTATTGTTCAGATTGTCGTTTTAGTGAAACTAAATTATCGCCGAGCCAAACTCACCCTAGATTCCAAGCATTTTATTGTAGTTGTTGCGCGCATGGCCCACGTGTGTATTGTGAGTTTCTTCATTCAAAACTGACAAAATCACCCTTAGTTCAAGAAAACTTGGTTACTGACCAGTACTAGTGACCATGATAACTTTTGAGCGCGAGGACTGTGTGCGCTCCAGTTTGCCTTTGAGCGCACTGTCGGACGGATGGGTTTTACAGATCAGTACGTCAATGAATGGTCTGGTGGGAAGACCCAAAAAAACGGGTTGTTCCAAACCGGCTGAAAGAAAACGCAGCCCAGTAACCAGTCTTGGGCTCAACCAAAAAATGAATAAGTGTGGCTTCAAAAGCGTGACATGGGCCCCACCAGAATGGTAGCTGTTCGTCTAGGCAACAATCTCGGTTTAGTCTGTTTGTAGAGGGTTCTGCAATCAGGGAACTGGGAAAATCGCCCGTACTTACGATCTTTTGCGTAATGATAGAACTTAGGTACAATGACAGACCAGCTTTGTGACACAAACCAAAATTATCCTCTCAATTCAGTCATTCTATCGAAAGGGATTTTTTTTATGTGAACATCGGTATTTCTGCAACACCACCAATGCAATCATAATTGGTGCTGTCAGTCTTCTGACATAACTGAATTAAATCGTCTTTCTTTGACTCGTTTCGTCTCCTGATACGACTCTCCCCCCCTCCCAAAAAAAAAAAATAACATCACGGCTACGAGGTTCCGTGCGTAGTAAATAGTATTGACTTCCGTTGTGATTACGGATTTCCTACCAGGTAAGTCAATTTCACCTGCTTTTACATTACCTTTTTTCCATATCTCTTGTTTTACCCATCATCTTCAGCCGGAGCTGGTGGATTTACATCAAGTTGTCTATGGTGCTCCATAGGAGCGTACCCAGATGCCTGGCGTAACCACACTGTCCGCCAAAAAAGGGGTACAGAGGCCATAAACCACACGTGTGCCATCTAGACGTGACACACTACTCACAAGTTTGCTGAAAACTTTCCGACAGCCTACGACTGGTTTCGCTCTTCTTAAGGCACTTCAGGTAGGCGTAATCCCCGAGTTTCCGTCAACCATATGTTTTACTCGAACACAAATTGGACAGATTTCGATAAATACTCACAATTACATATGGATTCGGTTTTGACAAGTGGCTCAATTGAATCCAGGTGAAAGTGCAACACCAGGCCTAATGTTTCAGTTGGTAAGATATTCAAGGTAATGCAATACGGTATTGTCTAGACGTAGCACACTATCTGGTTACGTACTTCGTCCAACGCCAACAAGGTGTAGCTCCTAGTTGAGACTAGGACCAATGCATGAATCGATTGTTCTAATTCCTGTGGCCATGTGCCTTCTGGTTGTGCCGCTTCACTTTACCCGTTTATCTTAGCTGAGCTGGTAACAACACGCCAAACCAAAACGGTTTGAAAGAAAATATAGCTAGCCGTGTTGTTCAGCATGAATATCACTGGTTCCTGGACCAAAGACACGAACTAGGTTGAGGTATAGAGAAGCTTTGGCTGAGCTGAATCCATATGTCTCAAATGCCTGATCTGTTATATATCATCTTGAGTTTTGTCTTTCCTAAATCCCTAGCTTCCATGTCTCTTTCAAGATCACTGAAATGAAACAGTCCCAAACTCGTGGGCTCGATTCAGTAGTGTACCCCGCCAAGTTTTCTATAGAAATGAGCTCACTTTGCACCCTTTCTCGCACGGTCAATTGATGTAAATAAAACCCTTGATATTACCGAGGCTGCGTAGGAGCATCGACACAAAAGTCCAGAAAGCGCAGAGACGCGGACTGGGATACTCGATAAAGAAACGTGGAGCATCCGTCTGACATATCCAGCATTAGAAAGAACATGTTGTACAGCCCGACAGACCTGAAATGTAACTCCAGTGTGAAGGCTCACTGTAGCACATGGCCAGATATAAACTCAAAACTCCACCTGAACTTCATACGCATTCCAGCAGTTGGCGGCTTATGTACGCAGCAGACTGTACATCACAACACTGCTTTCAGTAACCTTGCAGGGTAGACTATTCGCCAAAAAACTTTACAAATACCGTCTACCACTAGGATGCATATGAAATTGAGTTGTATTTCTCAAGGGGACCTGGTTTTATATCCGGTCGTTTACTCTACTCGACTATCACACTGAAGGTCTCCTGTGACCTTGAAAGCAAAACAACTCGTACATCTGACTTACGAGTTCTGAACCATGCCACCATCAAGAGCTTCGATCAATATTTCCTGCCCATATTGCTCTGCGCTTTCTCGTTGCACCACCAAAGTCCGGGTTTCCTGTATTCATTTGCAAAATTTCACTGGATCTGTTTCTTTCGACGTTTCGTCTTCTCATCCTAAGCAACTTTTGCCTAGCGGGTGTACAACCACACAACTGTCATTCCTAGTCCCAAAGTCACTGAGTCTGTGCATCTCGGTTGACTTGTTAAAATTCTTGTCCCTTTCCGGAATGATTGAAAGTAGTCTCATTAATAACAGATGCAAACAGGCAAATGGCCTTGACCATCGTTCAACTCCACTTAACACGGTTTTATGCCCGTCTCAAACCGGTTACTAGGAGGAAGGGGTTAACTCTCTGTGAGTAAGACGTCTCCGCGAACATGGTGTGTGTGGTTTACATTCACTTCATCTGTCCGCCCTGGCAACTCCAAAAGACAGGCTACCCTGGATAGAATGTCTGGGACCAAGTCACTAGAATTCTGCTTGTTATAACACTTTACTCACAAGGATACTGAAAAAAAAATTTTTCAGCCCACTACCATTTTCGTCCTTCTTCGGGCTCATAAGAAGGGCGTGGTTCCCGAGTTTCCATAAGCCTTTTTGAACACCAGATTTTGTGCAACTGGCGAAGTACACTAATTCGTAAATTGCATAGCTGTTGACGAAAGACTCAACTAAATCTTTCGTTTACTCTGTGCTTCAACTGAATGTGCTGCACAATGGCCACCTCATGCTTCAGTTAGCACGCCAATCAGCACACTATAACACTTTCCATCATGTGGCACTACTCACAAGTTCGATTAAAACCCTGGACAGCTCACTACCGGTTCCGCCCTTTTGGGGGTAATCAGATAGGCCTGACCTCCGAGTTTTCATCAACTTTGTCTCATACTCGGAACCGTAAAGGATTGTGCGCTCTTCATCGAATTCATTGGTAACGTTTTATCAATAAAAATACTCGGATACCTTGAATATCGTTTAAGCTGAAACATGAAGCTGCCTTTCCGCAGCAGATTCAGTTGAAGAACATCAAAAGACGAGAGATATAATTGGATATTCGGTGTTTCCTGTTAATCCCAATTTAACTTTCAAATAAGTATTTGTCCGCACATACATTCAACTTGATGTTCAGGTACGAATTAAAGTTGTTGAAAATTCAGGACTAAATTTGTTTGACGAGGTCCAAAGAGGGTGAAAACGGTAGTCGGCTATCCAAGAACTTTCATCGACTTTATGAGTAATATCATATGGAGTAAAAATCCAAGATACCGGCTCGTGAAAAGGCAGGAGGCCACAAGTAACATCTTTCACTGACAGGACTTGAGCACCGAATCCCGGTACATTTTATCAACTTCTTACGCGATTCCTTATTGCAAATTAAAAAACGTATCTAGAGTGCCAGTAAAGAATGAATAGGCCAGTCCACGAACCGCGCTCACTCACCTATCAGGAAATCAACGAATTCCACAAGCAGACGAGCTGGAGAGCATCTGATATAAAACAGGGAGGTATATCGGTGTTCGAAAAAATGAGTACAGACATCTCGTTAGATAGAAAATCTCCGGACAAGAGAAAGTCATCCGGAGAGGAAATCTTGCTGAAATTGTTCACCACAGCAAAACCTCCTTGTTTGGTAGTACCCATCCTCTCGAACAGGGTGGTAAATCAGGTATGCCAATTCTGTCCGGATGAAATCATGCTGATCAACAAGAACGGCTTGGATAGTCCGTCCGTGTGTGGGAACAAGGCACTTCCAATTGTCAGGTCTTTGGCTATTGTCAACCAGCTTTTCTGTTGGCCCCGTAATGTTAAGCTGACCGATGCGTGCCACTTTGGATAATACACGATCACGGTGGGGAAAAGTGCCCACGTGCGAACAGTTATCAAATTCAGTCGGCTGAGAATACTGGTGCGATGCGAACCTCGTAAGCTGAACAACACATCACATAGCGCAGTACTTTCAGTGACAGTTTGCAATGGTATTTTCTGTTTCCCAGTGATTTGTGGTGCGAGACTTTCTGGCAGTACAACCACATCAACATGTTAAGCGCTGTCTTCACAATATTCCGGTCACTCAAGAAATAGAGTTGCAGAAGTTCACTAAACTCAAACAAATCATGGGGGATGCGTTTGACGGCAAACTGAGAAGTATTCACAATAGGTTAATACCACTGAGAGACAAGGCAAGACCTCGCGACAAAGTCGCCCTGGATCCATATAGTCGGATTATATAGGTCGGTAAAATGGGACCTGGGCAGAAAGCTACAAACAGATGAACCTACTTCCTCTTGCGGGCACTCTTGGTTCCCCTAGCAGCTGAGATACACTGTCGGTGGTAAGCCCCACGGGGATCCGCCACTGAAATGTGCGAAATCCAACCGCAGCAAACACTTTTGGAGTCATAATAGCACCTATCCAATTAAGGCTATTAGGAAAGTAGCGGCCAACCTGGCAGACTACGCCTGAACATGCTGTACCCCGTCTGTTTTCGTCCCTAGCTAAGTCCACACGTGTTAAGTCAGGAGATGCACCTTATTGGGTAACGTATTCGGCTTGAAAGATACTGGTTTCTTGACAGTTTAGATGCGTCTCGAAAAATACGACACTCCCCAAGGCGACCACCCTTTGACCGAAGTGAGGTTTATAGGCACTTGGGCGACTTCTGTGAGTAGAAGGAACGATATGGTAAAAAACCTCGTTTTGAGCCGGAAGTTTACTGCTGGCGAAAAGTAGTAGTATGTGTAAAACCATCCTATGTAACAAACTGTCACATTGTTTTTAATCTAACAGAGGTGCTGAAAATCTAAGCTGTATCACCGCAAAAAGCCCTAGAAATCTAATTCGTGCAGAGATCGACGTAGTACACCATCACAGAGAGAGGCCACAATTGCACGATCTCGTATGCGATCAGCCGAAGAAAGGCCAGTTCAAGGACAAACCAGACAACAGTTTTCCCTTGGTGGGTATTACCTTGTACCCGCTGAAGCGATAGTTGACATATGGATTCACCCTTGATAAGATATCCGGACCCGATACAATATGAGATCATCGAATATGTCACTGTTCTCCAAGAGTTGCATGGCGATTGTATGTCAAGAAATCAAGCTAAAAACGGCTGCGTATGAGAGACCAAGAGTGTATCTTGTAATGTATTCGGTCCTAAACTTTCTAGACAAAAGTAGCAGCCGTAATAATAGCAGTATATATGAGTAGGAAACAAATCATGATTAGTGGCAGCCCTTCAAGAGGCCTGTTGCAACAAATGAAACACAAAGAGAATGAAAAATAAAAGCGTTTGGACTGTCAAGGCGTGTG
This sequence comes from Opisthorchis felineus, assembly GCA_004794785.1. Taxonomy (NCBI): domain Eukaryota; kingdom Metazoa; phylum Platyhelminthes; class Trematoda; order Opisthorchiida; family Opisthorchiidae; genus Opisthorchis; species Opisthorchis felineus. Next base: position 171,134 of record SJOL01007360.1, read on the forward strand.
GGGCGGAATACAGTATTAGCCCAGGTGGATCTCATGGTCCGAAACGGGTGGGCTGATGTGGTGGAGGCAAGGGGGCAAGGGCGAAGTGGATCCAATGTACACGATTAGTTCTCTCATATAGATGAAAGAACGGACAAATTTGGCTGGACGAATCATTACAGTCAACACGAGCAATATATCTACAACAGAACAGATCCTGAAGTTGAAGGGAAGTCGACTAGTGGACCGTCCAACCACTGAAAATGAAGGAAACACAAGATGAACTAGAGTAGGATGGGGTCTGACGTCATTAGTAGAGTACACACAGGAGCCGACAAAAGCCACGACTGCCTAATGAACTATGATCTCCATCAAACTGGTCAGAGAATTTTAGCAGGCAGGCTGTCCAAGTCAGTAAAGTGCGGTAAGAATACAGTCCGAACAGCTGAGTTTAAGCAGCGGCGACAGAAAACTGAAACAAACATCATGGTTTCACCTGGTACCGTAAACATCAGTCAGTCATGAGAAGCCTTCGGGTACATTTCGTTTGAGTAATCCGGAAAAACGCACAAACAGCGGATTATTATTATGATCGACCAGCACAACATATCCCCCTTTGAGGGAACCTCCGAAGAAGGAACAATCCCGTTGAGGCGATAATTCTCGCGCCAAAGATTCCTTTCGATCGAATTCAACGAAACTTTATGAACCGAATCGAAGACACTTTCTAGCACTGAAAAGGGCTGATTTACTTCCCAAGAGGATACGCCACCATGAATCAGCGTGTAAATGGCCAATATCGGTTGACTGAACTGCTAACGACACCAATGGAGTAGCACCAACGGTTCAAATCAACAGCTCTTGTTAGACCGCCAAATATCACACAATGCTGACCCAAGTTGGTGATCTAATCCTTGTGACTTTCTATGTTCACTGATCAGTCGAGCTTGTGGATTCATTGTCTGTTGTTTGACCCCGGAGTACATAGGCGAGATTGATGACATTTCAGTGTGATCGACCATCTGACAAATCATAATTGATGTTGCAGTGCGACTTTAGCGCTTCCGTAACTCAACGAACTAGTCGATTTATCGGCTTCGCGGCGGCCACGATAGTGCAACGTGGGTAGTTCTGCATCCGCTACCTGCGATACCTATTGGTTAATCGATCTGCCTATCTGAGGTCACTATATCATACAGTCGTACGTCGACGCACCATAGAAGCTGGTTGACAAAAGTGGGTCGGCTGACAGAAAACTGTCTTGTTTACTCAACCGGTTTGTGATATACCTAGGGCCGCCGTCCAGACTATAACCGTTATGACTGCCGGTTGACTTTTTGAAGTGTGTCGGGCAAACTGGGATCCGTCTAACTACCACAAGCTAAAGAGTTCGTTACCACAGCACCGAAAAAGATAGGCTTGTCATTGAATGAGTTAATGAAGTTAGTCCAACTCAATGCAGACAGAAAAGCTTGTCGCAATATTGCCCGTTTGACTGGTACTGGTCAGGTTCACGTGTGGGGAATAATTAGACGAGTAAGCAAAACCGCAAATGCATGAATTCTGACAAAAAGTTCGTATCAAGTTGAAATTTTATATCTATCCCCAGAAGAGCAAGGAAGAACTAAATTTTCCTCAGGCTATTGCAAATGGCGGGGAAGGCGATGGTTCATTTCCGCCTCGCCATCCCCCCTTTACCCGCAACAAGTGGAAGCGTTCAAGTCGAAGAAACGTTTTAGCATTTCCTGAAAGTGGTTTATCGAGAAGGGAGTGCTGTCCGTACACACAACGAGATGGCTTGGTGGTTAAAGCATGAATTTACTGACCGGAAGGTCTGTGGTTCCACAGCATCACGACTGCTCCTGTCTAGGCTTGGGCAACCTAGCAGTATCTCAGCCCTCGTGCTTCCTTCGGATGGTATGACAGCTGGACACTGGAAGGGTGTTACAGTTGAACGATTATTATTACTGTTATTATTATTATTATTATTATTATTATTGGCCTCATATTGACAGCCAAGTTGAAACGCTCGTCAAATCTTGCCACCAATGTGCGTTGGCTTCAAAGTCCCCCAGAAAAAGTGAACTCCGTTCTTGGCCGGTACCACAAAATGTATGGTCAAGGATACATGTGGACTATGCAGGTCCCGTGAACGGTCAAAGTTTTCTCATTAACGTGGACGCTTACAGCAAGTGGCCAGAGATTTTTCCAATGAAGACAACGACAACCACAGCAACCATTAACAAGTTGCAGGAAGTCTTCAGTCGTTTCGGCTCCACATGACACGCTTGTGCGCGTCAGTGATCAATAGATCAGCTGATTCGCATGTTCATTGACTTTCCTGGTTGGGCTAAGCGCACCAGGCTATCAAGCGGCTATCCAGGCTCGGGTTCACGGTATTAAGAAGGCATTAAGAAGACTGTGGTCCACAACATTATTATTATTATTATTTGAATACACGACATTAAGAAATACTACTGGTACCTTAACAGCTCCTATCCAACTTGGGGCATTAAGAATTTCAAGACACAACTAGTACAGTCGTCAGGTGGATATATCGCACAGATAGGACGCAGGCAATAGTAGAAAGTGTGCTGAGAGGGTGTAAAGCCTTATTAAAACCAGTTCACTTATCCAATAGACTACCGATCCTCAGTCACACTGAATACGAACTATGCTCACAAATTCAATCAGTGATGTTCTACGGTAACATTTTATGAGCGCCAGTAAACGGGGAAACGCGTGAGTGAACCCACGGCTAGATCTCACTTCGACAGTCCAAAATAAATTGGCTTGTTATGGTCACGCTTGAGGAATAAGATGCCTAAAGTGGCCCAAAACACAACGAAGTATATGTTTCCGTAAGATGGAATAGTCTTTCGACCACCCTGAAAGGGAGAATAACAGTCACCTCTTGTATACCAGAATGCTCAGCATTCGCCCTCCATTTAACTGCGAAAAGCAAGCCACAGGAACGTAGTTGCATACACTGAAATGTGTTTATCTCTGCGATTGGATTGGCCTAGCTTCGCGACCTTATAGCAGGAAATGTGCTTTCTGAGTTCCAAATGTATGAAATCCGGATAGATCATGCATTCGACGGATAAGTGCACCAGGTGACAGGTTAAGACCTGACCGGAGGAAATCGGACAATAGTGTTTCGCATAGTAAGCAGCAACCAAAAAAAAACGACAGCTTTACATTTAGCTAAACTACCTCTATGAGCCGATGTTCCGGTGCAGAGATGGCCCTAACGTGTTCATGAATCACAAGTTTTGAATAGCGGTCATGCTCAGCAAACCAACGCGTTTCCTCTTGTGTATCGCCTCGCAAGTTGGCCACCCCCTTAAGGAGAGCAGTTGCCCATAGCTGAATCCCAATATCAGGCAGTCGGTTGGCCACGTGAATGGCTGCGCTGATCATCTTCTGACCTTCCTGAACAAACAAAAAAGGAAGGCAAACGTTAAAAGAAGACCTCGTTGCTCTGTGTGGACAGAATGATTCAAAAATACAATCGAACCGGGAGAGTAATCCATACAAAGAGCTTGCTAGACCCAAATATTCTAAGCTGGACTCTACGTTAATGATGTGCCCACTTATTAGGCTAAGGATAGTACTACCGAACTGCAACACCTCAGCGACAGATCTAGCTGAGACAGGGTCACGAAATGCATTGTGATGATGTATTGCATATCTACACATGAGAAAATCCACCGTCTACAAGCAGCACCGCCTCAGTGCGAACGACCACCAAGCGCACACACACTGACTTTCACTCAGAAAGTCGGACAAAATCTGTGCTGATCCACTGACACCCTGTGCCGACAACATCTGCATCAGTAATAACAGTAAGGGCAACCCAGAAGTGAGGAGAATTTATCGGTCGTAGAAAATGGAAATGTCAACGACTGGAAAGTAACGAAGTCAAGAGTAACCAGAGAACAGAAAGCTATAGATTGAGACAGTCGCGTACTTTATCTCGGGGAAAGAGGATGACGAAACGAGAAAAAAGAAACAGGGTGATCGTGTGAACGAAAGAAAATCTGACATATGAATAGCATCGTTTTCCCACCATAGGCAGCACCACATTCAGCAAATAATAACGTGCGTAGTAAGTTATATAACAACAATCATGTACCAGTCTTTCCATCCCACCTGGAAATTTAGACAATCAGATCGATAATGGGCTGTTGATTTCCAAAAATCGATGAACATATTTAATTACGGCAACCCTTTCCCCTGTCACCAGTCCCAGCTGAAAGGAAAAACCGTAGAGTGCAGGTGAGGTAAAGTGTGGAATTTCCGCTAAAAAAAATAGATTTGCTACCAGCAAGCAAACCGATAGGTAAAATGTGAAAGCGCGCGAATTGATTGCACTTAGGATTGAATGGGCTTTTTTGAGTCACTTCTGTTGTTCAACTTGGCTCCCTTCGTCAGAAAGTGGCCGTCGATACAATCATTTGATCGCGTGTATGAGCAGAATGCATGGCGGACTAACATTGTACAGCCTTCATCCTACGCGCCATTTTATCAATTTAGAGAAAATCAGGTCAGTTGGGCTTCCATCCTGTGATTACAACAAATCGATGCCGAAAAGCCGAGAAGCACTGTTTCATCAGTGCTTCATCAGTTTCATCAGTAATCAGCGGTGTGGAATTCATGAATTTCCAGCAGATAAGAACCTACCGCCATATGTGCCATTTCCATGCGCCAGAATACACGACTCAACAAGCTTCTGACAAATTTGGTTTGGTTTTTATATGTTGGAGTGCAATCCAAGAATAACCTCTAATTGAAACCCATCCACAACTGATCAGTGGCTTGAAAGGCACAAAGTGATAGGGTAGCCTTATTCTAACTAGCCGCTGAGATTGTGCGTACTTAGTTAGCTCGTTTGGCCAACTGTCCATCGGTCCTCACAGGGGATCCGAAGAGTCCGAAGAGAGTCATGCACTTCAAATTCAAATTGGCGTTCAGGATAAAGTGGTAAAGGGACCCTGGGTGGCTAGGCCATTGATCCGTGACTTGTCTCATCGGTGCTCACCTTGTAAATCCCAAGTGGGGAACGGCGGCCTTGTATGACTGAGACTTTTCGAACCCGAAGGCGTTTCACTTTCAGGAATGAGACACTAATTTGCTATTCTTGTAGACGTCGTCCCAAACAACTTTTTTAATTCCTCAGACTGAATAACCGCAACCAGGAGAAGCCGGTGACCCGATAACTACGGAAATGCGGATGCATGTTAGTGCGAGGAAAACGGTAAGAAAATATACCCATCGTTTCAGAGGTTTGGTAAACTGAGGGGTCTTTTTGTTAAGGTGAAATGAAAACTGTAGGCTATTCGAGGATAATGACGTCGGCAACAACTGCAAGATAGACCTTTTATGGGATCATCCCCGTTTTTCACTGGTTTTGACTCGGGAGAAGCCACTTCCCGTAGGGGCTACCTTTGATCGTTCTGTGAGAGAATGACCTCTTTATAGGGGGGCAGCTGTACTTTAAGTAGTCACTTTGCACTTTGGGAGTTGAATGTGGTGGATTCATCCGCTTCATCTATCGCGTCCATGACGATTTCACCCGCACCAGCAACCACCAACCGAAAGGTGAAATACGCATCCGTCTAAAAAGGCACTAACTTTAAATAAATTCCAGGCTCTACATCATACCCTGACAATTTCAGAAAGGTTATTTTCACGAACCATTCTGACAGAGACTCGGATCTATCCCCGGTCCTAGTAACTTTCTGTCCTACGAGCCGCGTAGGGAGATGTAAAATTCAGAAAACAAAGCATAAGTGTCTTCTGTCACACATGTGCTACACAAGGTGGGCAATATGGGGGAAAACCGGCTCGAGTGGTCCGATTTTCAGAGCCGGATAGAGGAGATCGAATTTCAGACTATGATATGTGCTTTCCCCTCATAAACGTAAGTGGATATCTCACCAATATGTTTTGGTGGCTTATCGCGGAGTACTGTGGCACAAATGAATGACGTCCGTCCGGAAATCGACAATCTACCCTATGTCCCAAGTCGAATCCCTTCAATCCGAATGATGAAAGCGCAATAGAGCAAATTCGCCGAAGAAAGGCTTGAACAAAAGTGGGCTAAACGGATTGTCGGTTAGATGGTATACGTACACTAATATTTATATTGCTACTGCGGAACTGAACGAGGACTGTCCCAAATCCAAGTCTCCGTCTGAAGCTTTCGTGAAGACTTCCGTGATATGGAAAAAAACTGCGGTCATACGAACGCCACGAGAACAGATGAGAACAGAGGGATCAAGTTCCATAAGGATTCTCCCATGTTCTGCGTAATGTTGCCATCACCTGCGTGGAAACGAATCGCCCACCGGGATTTCGAGTACCCGGGGTTCCATCCGTAAGGTAAGGGTTCTTGGAGTTTCGTGAAATTTTCGTATGTATGCGATTTGAGTTCACTCAAGATAACCCGTTTACCAGTCCAGGAACACTCACACACACTCGACCCACGAGACAACGCAGCAACTAGGAAAAATGTCTCTCCTCCTCCAAGAGGACAGGCTAAAATCGTTTTGTTGTTGAGAAACTTAAGCGTTAAGAGCAGATGCAGGGATTTACCCACGAAGCTATCGTGCACACCTAAAAGCACTAGATAACAAAAATGAAACTAATTATATTAATTCATCTAAACTAATACGGATCGCGATTATAGCGGAAATAATCGAACCGAAAATGAATCTCACTAATTCACCCTAATAGTCTTCTTGAATGATGGTTAGCGAGATTCCACTACAGATGTGGTCGAAACCGAGATCTCCGACACATCATGGTAATTCGCGTTTTCATACCCCCAAAAGTGGTAGGTTTTGCTGAAAGGCAATGTACAATTCCATCACGTTCAGTCCCTCACTGGAATTCCGAATCCGAGCAACTGGATTTATCTCCTGATCGAAACTCACTAACGAACAAATATTTCACTACAACGAAAAGTTCGATACGTGCACTTGCCATTCAACTCCGATCTATCACATATTGCTCAACATTTTTCAGCAACTTTCCTTGAAGAGAGGATTGCGTCACTGACGAGTTTTCGGAGAGCTCACAAAACCGCTTATTTACGACTGTGCCAATACACTGAGTTTTACCTTTTTTTAGTGTGTTTTACCACCGTCCGGACACACACAAACATTGACTTTTACCGTTGAAGACTGACTATCTGGCGCCATCTCTTAACTTTTCTGTGATAGGGTGATAGGAGCCCTCGCCTCCGTTTGGCAGCGGCAATCAGTCGGGTGGGATCGAAAATGTGAATAGCAGTTTGCCCGGCCGAAAGACAAAAGCATACGGACGTAGTTTCAAAAACTTCGGTTCATGAGGAAATAGATAATGCTCTGGTGGCCACTCTCAGGAAGACGACTTGCGTTTGTCACCATACGGAGCAAAAGGCTTCGGTGTGGAGCCTACCTATCAGACCAAAGCAAAGGAACAAATAGCCGTTCTTCATTATCAACAATGCATTAAGCCACTCTCCTCACAGAGGCTACACCTCTAGAGAATTATCGAAGAAACAGCTGTTGTAGGGAGACAAGCTGTTACCCGTGTGTGCCCTTGTGTACAACCGCTGTTTCCCCCTAGAGACAACTTTCTTTAGGACCCTTGAGGCTTCTTCTAACGGCAAAGCCCCCGTTTCTGGAGTAAATGCTGGCGATCCAAATTGTACGAGTGGCCATTGATTTGTTGGTCGATTGCAAACGTTTCTCATCAGATGAGGCGAAATTAGCGCAATGTGTTCACATCACGGGGTGATGAGAGGTTTGCAATCAAAATACCCAGCTGAGTAGACACACGAATGGTAAAGTTTTTCTCAGAGACGACTTTTATTTGGTTCCTTCGAGCGACCTCTCCAGAGGGGGACAGCTGTGTCAGCGGATGGTTCAAAAGGATGCAGTGATTCACATGAATTGTGTTCAAGCGGCGATGGAAGCAATCAAGTTCTGCGTTTGCCATCTTGTTCATCTAAAAAAGCTACAAACACTAACGGACATTTCGCTGATTACCAGTGGATGGTCACTGTTGAGAGGTGTTGGACAACAACTTTGACCCGAGTTCATTATAACAGCGCCCTACCCCAAAAAAACAAGTATTAATCCTGACATGCGTCCGACATGAACCCGTGAACAGCATTCAAAATATTGCCCATCGGACGTTGTTGACGTAACTGACCGAACCGGTCACGTTGTTTATGTCAATCCGTAACGAATCCGTCATCAAAACAGACAGTCCATCGCCCCACACCACCGTTCTTTCACGTTCAGCCATGTTAACGAACACAAAAAACGGACATCCTGGACACATTCGCTGTGGCACAAAAAGAGTCCACCTATCAGATGTATGGAGACCGACCTGAACAGGAGGTTCTCAGCTGGACAAATAGAGGTCAAGTAATAAACTTGTGTCTGTCTGCAATTGAAACAAGATTTGTACAGGAACGAGTGGAGTAGTGATTGACAGCTGTGGAGGTGAAACTTAGCTCGGAGTTTCGCTCTCACCATACACAGGCAACAACAGACACGAAATCCACTTAAATGGAAGGAGGCATGAAAAAAACGTCAACTGCCTTCATAACATGATTGATGTGGGGAAGAAACTGCAAGGTAGCGCGTTCACATGAGACTACGAACACGCGAGGGCGAAGAGAGCAAAGTCCGATAATTTGGAAACAGACAGAGGAATTCAAGCATACGCACACACAACACAGCCAAAGAGGGCACCAGTTACGACTGAAAAGTTTGGGAAATCGGAAGAGTTGATTTTGGACTTGATGTAGCTGACAGCAGAAAAATCTGCTCGAAGACCCTTTCGGTGCCTAGCTGCCATGCTGCCCGAAGGAAGCTCGAGGGCTGGGATACTGCCAGGTTGCCCAAGCCTAGACAGGAGCAGTCGAAATGCTGAGATTGGGTTCGAACCACGGACATTCCGGTCCGGACACCTTAACCACTGAGCTATCTCGAGCTCCATGAACACATACCAAAACCTTTGTCTATAGAAACGAATTCACTGGGGACTGACACATCACGTGTCTGTCACCCAGGATAGTCCAGTGAGTTGCCGGTTCAAATCCGCAAGCTGACCCCGGACCAGGCTTGGGCAACCTGCCAGTATACCAGCTCTTGTATATTCTCAGGGTTGAATAGCAGCTAGGGGTTCAACAGGTGGGCTGATTTAGACACAAAGTAGTTATGTGGATGAGTGAAATTCATTCATGCAGACGAAGACATCAGGGCTGTATTAAATGGGAGTAAAAATACGAGGATTGTGTTAGAAACGAATGGCGTGTGAGACGCACATTTATTAGAATTTTACAGGATTCGGATAGTCCTTTGGACATATTCACAGAGTCCGCAGCTAAGCAATCTGATTTGAGTGGAAGGATCCGAGAGAGAAGAAACACGAAAAGCACCAGTACGGGCTTCTGGATGTCTAAGGCGAGCACCTATTATCGCCAAAACTCGGTTGGCTGTAAACTGCAGTCCAATCAGTGCACGATACTCGAGAGCAGACAGTTTGGGGCTACTTATAAGGATCTAATCCGCACAAAGGAGGGCCAGTTGGACCGCTTCCTTAAAAAGAATCACGTACTTTGTTGATGTACCAACATTCATTGAAGGTATCGAGAGCATTCACTCGATCACTAATATGCACACTGGGACGGAATGCAGTACGCTGAGTGGGTATGTAGTCTCTATCTAGCCATATACCCTATTTAACTTCTCAGTAGAGTCGCTGAAACCTTGTTACGAAGAGACAGACCTTACCGTGGTGTGGCGGTTTGCGCACCTCAGCCACCCATTGAGCTATACTGGGGGGTGTCCCGCGACACTCGCAGAGTCTCTCATACCAGGTTGGTCAATGGGTAGAGGTCTGACGAACACAGTCTCCT
>SJOL01007360.1:197371-210717 GCA_004794785.1 Opisthorchis felineus
GTTTGATCCCATCCAGTCTTGTAGCAGCACTTTACACTTTGCAGGTGTGAAGCGCATACCAAACCGTGCGGCAGGGTTATTTAGGTTATTTAAAATCGTTTGCATTTTGGAACGATCTGAATCAAGGAGAGCAATATCGTCCACATACTCAATGTCTGTGAGCGAACGTCCCGGGAGTATTTCGACTACCGAAGTTTCGGAAGCAGACAGAGAAATTTCAAGCAGTACATCAATAAAAAAGTTGAAGAGGAAGGGTGAGAGAGTGCAGCCTTGTCTTACACCGCTGGATGTGGTGAACTCAGGCAAAAGCTTGCCGTATACTCGTACGAGTCCACAGGAGTTCGCATACAGTATATATAAATTTGGAAGGGACATTTTTGATCGGCAAAGTTTCTGAAGATCGACAGAACCAAAAGCAGCATCCATATCAAGAAAAACGACCAACGTGGGACGTCTGAAGAAGTGGCGCTGTTCAAGAATCTGTCTCAAGGTAAAGATATGGTCGATGCATCCTCGACCAGGGCGAAACCCAGCTCGATTCACACGAATCTGTCTCTCCCGATAATCAATCAACCTGCGCAAAATAATGCCAGAGAGCAACTTAGATGCGACGGATACCAGGCTGATACCACGATGGTTTTTGCATGACTTTCTTGCGCCCTTTTTGAAAACTGGGATGACGGTCGAGGAGCTCCATTAGGCTAGTACTGTTTTCGTTCCAAATCCTCTGCAGTATGATTGTCAGACTGTTCACCAGGACCCCGCCATTTCTTCAAGAGTGCGGGGTGTAGACCATCCGCACCAGGTGCCTTGTTGCGCTTGAGGACTGATATCTCCCGCTGGATTTCGGTTGCTGATGGCGAGTTGGTGTCAATGTTCCATTCCGGCCCATTGGGTTATTCCAGCGGTTGTGTTGAAGGAGACCAGTTGAACTGTTCTCTGAAGTGATCAGCCCAGACGGCGATTGACGGAGTGAATTGCTGTTCCGTCTTTTTCGTATTGTCTCACTGACACCTGCCTTCTTTTGACCCGTTGATCACATCAGTTGAAACAGGGCGCGGTTGTTGTCTGCAGCCTTCGAAATCCACCAGCGTTACGTCATTCTTCAGGCTCCTGATTATCCGGTATTTGAGGGATCTACTTGCGCCATCATAGTCACTAGTTGCTGGTATGGCCTCTCCGGCCACAATAATATCTGCTGATCTCGATGATATTCAGTATTCACTTAGTCGAGTCAGATGGCCTGGACAAACAGTTCTGAAGGCTGGGAGCATAGCTTCTTTAACTCGCCTCCATTCAATCTCCAAGCAATCCTCGTCATCCACATGACTGTGCGTTTCCAGTTGCTTTCTAGCCAGATCAGCTCGATACTCTTCGGCTACTGAAACTTGGCAAAGTTGATGAACGGAGCTGCTCTCCTGTGGCACGCGTAATGCTGACGGATAGCAGAGTGATAAACGGGCTCACACAATGGCATGATCAGAGTCAAGTTGCGTACCCCAGTCCTTAACTGAGGCTCTCCGTCGGTAACTGATAGCCACATAGTCCAATTGAGTCCACGACTGTCTTATGGTAGGTGGCTACCAAATAACTCGATGTGAACGTACTGGCCAGGAACAGACGATGATCTGCGCACAACTGAAGAAGCCGCTCTCCATTATCCGTATGTTCAGCATCGACTCCAAATCTACCACCTAACTGTGCTTCTTCCGGACTTAGTCGCCCAACTTGGGCATTCATATCACCCGCCACGATTACTATATCCGTCATTCTTGCCGACCGAAGCAGTCGTGACAGATTTCGATAAAACTCGTCCTTCTCAGTCTCAGAACTGCAGTCTGTTGGGGCGTATGCTAAAACGACAAATAAACACCGTTTAACGCATCAACCTGCATTGATCCTAATTGAGACAGACAACCGCACAGCGCAAAGATGACTGTTTACTTGGATCCAGTCCAATAAGGCGCTTTCAGCCTTGGGGCTGAGTGCAACTCCCACACCGTAAATACCACGAGCCATTGCGCCAGGACCACCGGATACCCGAAGAGTGAAATGTGGAACATCTGGGCTCATCCTAAGCGGCTTGAGGTGCACGACCGAAGTGGGGTTTTGTATGCGTGTTTCGGAGACACAACATATATCGATAGGGAGGGGAAGCAAGGTTTTGGCAGGGGATGCCTGTTGCCCAATTTGACAAAAAGTACGGACATTAAAGGCTGCAACGTGGATCAGATCTTTTGAGGTTAATAAGTGATTATTTTGGTTTATTTTTCTGGGCGAATGTTTAGACATGGGGTAGTAGCGGATGGGTTGATCACACTGCATTGTTTGATGGGTGGGAGGGAGTGTAGGATGTCGGTGAGCGAAGAGCTGCAAGGGCAAATGATTCTTCCCGGTTGCCCAAGCCGAAAAATGTTTTTTTTTGGTTGGGGTACCCCACCTTAAGCCTTTGATTCAAAAGTCTGATCCACAAGGCAGTGGGACGATGCAGGGTTTTGTTCGGTGACCCTGCCTCTAGCCTCCGACTCAAAAGTTTGAACCGCGAGGCAGCGGTTGTTAGGGTTTTCTTGGGGGACCCTTCCGGGAGTCTGAATAGTCTCAATAGTCTGACACACTTGGCTGCAAGGGGCCGGCCTGGCCCAAGGACGCAGGGAGTAAAGCATTACTGCCTCACTTCTAATACAGCTGCGCACAGTAGGTGCCTTTTGAGCAGCACCGGGCTCTTTGATCTTAAAAATATTTCGACCGTATTGAATAATGCGCCGGCGGTCACGGTCAACCGTTGGGCGATCGGAGCGTGCGGTTTTTAGGGCCGACCTTTTCTAACCCGTCCTCCCTCGGGGGAAGGAAGCATCGCTGCTCCCATAAATATGGACATGCTGGTCGCCTGGGGGAACACCTTACTGTTTTCACACTCCTGTCGCAGAGGACCGTACGAATTTACCTCCAGACCGCCTCGTAAAACGATTACTCGCAGTACGGGGACTCGCTGTTCTGCGTCGGACAGCTCCCCGTTGTTCTTTCTGGCATGGCAAAACTTCTAGGAACTGAGTTCCAGCCAGTGCAGCCCGCAATATCATTGCAGCTCAGAAGCCCGACAACCACGACAAGGTGACATCTTTAGGTCGGGCTTCTCTCGAACTGCCTCTGACCAACCTACATATGTGCCTTGGCTTTTTGCAACATTGTTTTCACTACAGCACCAGACAAAAATGAGTGTCCACTGATAAATGAAATAACTTTATCCACTCACAGACGATATTTGAATCAACCGATTACTTACGCGAACTGATGATGATGAACGGCACGAACAGACCCCATGTGGGTCGTGAGCCCTACGAGTCACTGCACCGTGTGACGGACGAGACACAACGACACACTTCTAAGCGAAAAGCTCAGTGGTGCGGGAAATTTCACTAATTCCAAACCTCAGCTGAATTCGGGTCATGCGTATGAATGCGCCGGATAGACAAATGAACCGCAACTCTGAAACCAGATTCTGCTCACCAGAAAAGGATATAATTAAGCAATCACCAAGAGCCACAGAGGAGACATTAAGTTGAGGCCAACTCGATGTTTTGGTAAAATTTGGTGTATGATTTCGCTGTTTTCTATCACGAACTGAAGCATGAGAAGTTAAAATTAGAAAGGGCCGGACAAAAGCTTCCAGTCAGGCGACGGGAGAACCATCTCCAATAAATACCTACATCTGCTGCACAGAAGTAACACACAAACCATCATTAACATCACAAACGACAGATTCATTTGGGTCCCTCGTGAAAACCAGAGTGATATGCAAATGAGTGCATTTCGCTAATATGTATCTACTGTTTTCCCAATTTGACTGAGCACGTCAGCCAGGACGGCTTGAAATAAATATGACAATAAAGTCAGGCTACTAGAAAATAAATAAGTAGCCAAGGTCATTCACGCTACTTACCATGCATTTGCTCAGGAGAAAGAGACCGCGGGTGTAGTCAGAATTATGCATCATGGCAAACTCCGAACCCATTTGAAGGATTTCGCAGGCCGAATTTACGTCACGCTCCGTCACATGAGCTTGCTAAAGAATGCAGGAAAGTATATGTAAGATTAGACAATGGGAAACGGATAGGGTTACGCTGTCAGCAAGAGATGAACATCGAACGAACGTACCGCCAATTCAAGCAACAGACGACAGTGCCAGTATGGGTTATTGTTCGAAAGCCGGATAGCATCATTCAATATGCAAGTCGCCTCGTACCGCTTCCCCTGTCACGGGAGGGATGAGGAAATATAAGTAGATGTTGAATTCGTGTTAGATGGCAGGCAATCGGTGGACGGGGTTACATAAGTCATGGAAGAAATAGTCTTAAACATCCTCGATAAGCGCAAATCCACCGCGAAATACATTGTGTGCTTGGTGACAACTACTAGGCGGAAGGCGTTGAGGATTTGGACCGCATGGTACAACGAAGACAAGTAGCTTCGATTAACTTGTGCCCTCGCGAAACCAGATACGAGCAGAGGCAATTGGTGATGCAATCGCGATATGGCCGGTACACGGGTAAGTAATAAACACCAAAGAGCACGGGATTAAACTGATGCTCGTGCATTGTCACCTTTGGTACACACGTATCTAGAGGGCCCACACATATACTAACCCCGTCGCTTCCCGGTGAGGTTAAAGCACGATGTCCCGAGCTGAGCCACTTGTGATCCTAGCGCATCCCCGAACATCTCGAAAACCCGTCTATGCCTGGGGAGCCTGACATTTTTCGGGCTCTTGTACTTTTTCGGGTGTTCAAAGTATCGGAAATAACATCACTGAAAAGACTTATCTGATTGCGTTACTTGTCTTTTGGAACTCTAAAAGCGCCAATTATGCCGTTGACGCAACTGAACAATAGGTGCTTATTCGGAAGACTGAGTTCAGATCTCCCTGGAAATGCATGAGATGCGCATTGCCGATGGTTTGCAGCAATGTTTCAAGCCTCTTGAGCACTGCCTGAACAGGAAATCTTGACGAAGAGCCTATCGATCGATACAATTAGGAGAGTTACTAGATCGTCGTCCGGGTGGTCGAGGGAATGAAACAAATTGCAAAGTTAGCTTGTTCCTACGTGATCATTCGGGTGAGTCCAGCGTGCGTTCATAGAATAATAGTAACGCACTTGATTTGGATGTCGGACGCCTGAGGTTCAAATTCTAGCACCTTCGGGAATTCGCACTATTGATGAGCCTTAATAAGACCTAAACTCAAGTACGCGTCCCAATTTACTGTGGACTGACATGAGAAACCCCAGACAAGAGCACGGTTTGAACTAAGTTGATATGGAAACAAGGAAGAATGAAACCGTACAGTTCTGCTCGGCATACTTTGGCTCCATTTACAGGATCAAATTAAGAACTTGACAATACGTTTATTAAGCCTCTACTTAGCAGTTTCTCTGGAGAAAAAAAGCTCCAGATAACAGATAGCTTGCAACCAGCACGTATAAAAAATCACCGATTGATAGAAGTAATACAAAGCCCGATGAGAAAAACGTCAACACGGATCGAGATAGTATGATAACTTCCGGACTTGGTCACTTTGCTTGCTTTGACAAACAGACACACTTACTTTGCGCTCGAAGAACTCGGCTAAAAGTGCGGCTGCCTCGAATTTGATCGAATCATCTTTTGCACGCAGATGAGCACCTAATGTTCTGGCCTTTTCCAAGTGATACTTTGTCTGATCGTCACTCTTGCTGTAGTGGAACAACAACCGGCCCAACTGAAGGTGTGTCCGAGCCTCAAGATTGACGGGCAGTTTAAAATGCAACACGGCCTTCAAGCAGTGCACAGCCAGTCTCATGTTTGGTGGACTTGTTGTCCGAAAATATTCCGCCAGACCCAACAGGGAGGCATAACAGTCGGATATTGTGGCTCCATCCACGACAGACGTGACATCGGAATGGGTCGGTAGTGGGCTGATAATCGGAGGTGCACTCAGAACGGCACTAGTTACAGTTTGTTGCGGCTGCGGTGGATTAGCATTCATCGTAGGTTCGCCAGTAGTCGACGGTGGTTGTGAAGCATGTTTCGGTAATGGAACAGAACGTTGGACATGAACTGGAGACCAAACCTGTCCTTGATTGGATGCGACAGAAGCAGAACTAGGAGTAGATGCTGCACTGGTAGTCGTTACCGAAGGTCGCATAGTCAAGCAGTTGACACACTATGCATCTCTCATCCACTAAAATATGGTGGACCCTAAAAGCAAACAAACCACGTTCAATGACCGTGAAAAAGGCTCAAACATGATGAATGTAGGTCAAATAAGAAGCCAATGGAAAAGCTGTGAAAAAGATATTTTCATCAAGTGGGAGCTAGTTCAGCACCGATTCGAAGGGATCAGGACAGTCACATATCATGTGGCAAGACCCATAATTAAGTCACCACATTTCATTTCGTTTCAGTATGTTAGATATCCGGTTTACTCGCCACAGCCGAGCTTTTCTGTGACCTGTGAAAAATGGTAGATGAGCCTCCTTATGTCTTTGTATGGAGTTCGATCCGGTAACGAAAGATATCCACTGAAAGTAGTGGCTGGCTGCGCCAAGACGAATGGGAAAGCAAAAGTAATAGGGAAAAGGGTAGTCAGGCGAGCTGTTGTAATAGCGCTAGAAAAGATAAAGGGCAGTTCGAAATAAACTGTATCATGTCAGTGGTTAAACAGTGAAGCTACTGGCCGGAAGATTCGCCGTTCGAACCCAACCCAGACTTCTCGATTGCCTATGTCTAGGCTCGAGCAACCTGGCAGCATTTCAGCCCTCGTGCTTTTTTCGGGCTGGGTGGCAGCTATACCACAGCTGAATGATTAAGCTTTCGGTTACCAAAAGTTTTTGATTAGATGAAACGCGTTATTCTGTATGCCAATGATATGAGACAATGGGGATCCGATCTATCTGAAAACTATCGTATTATTCGCAACTGTCTTCGAATGTGGCCTAGAATGCTTGATAGATGCGAGCACCGGAGACCAGAAGGCCTAAAGCACTTACTTCACGCCTCTGCGGCTGAGTCCTACTGGAAATGCACCGGATTCCTGAGTTCCAAGGACTCTGGCCATCTACGGCTGGTGGTCCGAAGCAAGATCTTACCACGGGGTAATCCTACCTTGTTTCCAAAGTTAGACACCATAGATGGACTGAAGGCCAAAATCAGTAAAGGCCGATTTGATAGGAAACAATCAGGTGTTCAGTTACCTCCATCAGAGATAACACCAATCCCGAAACAGGTCTAGGTTGGGAATCTACGTCAATAGAATGTTCCAAAAGCACATTTCAAAACCAACGCCGTCTTCGCTACTGGGTATGTGGAGCTAGTTTTGATATGCCATGACAGTGCTGTCAGACTGTCCCATTAAATAACCGATTGCCCCGGGGTTATTTTGGGCATGGCCGAATACCCTAGTTTTTGTAAATTCTCACACCGTAGTGGTCACGTCATAACGTGGTATAGGACGGATAGTGGTTTGAGGCTTGGGTTTGCTTTTGAGGCCACTCTCCAATTTACACTATAAGAAATTTTTCAGTTGTAGAAATGTTATTTCAGCGTCATCAGTGCGCACCCCCATCTCACCCTTCGCCCGACTGCTCGATAAGACGTGCAAGCCGAGACAGTTGAACATGGATGCTATTCTAACATCAGATTCTCTTGGGATGAGAGGGGGTTCAGAGTTTTTCGGACAGATGAAAACTTTCAACTTAAACTTAGTACCGGTATAACACTCTTGGCCACTCTGCAGCAAAATGACGTCGGACGGGTCAGATATCCAAGGACATTGCACGCCTCTGCGGTGCTCCAGAGCATTACCCACTACCCAATCAATAGCGCAGTTGAAAAGAACGAGAGATTTGGGGACTCCACGCCGCATCTCGATGTGGAGGCCAAAGTTGAAGGACTGTGTCAAACACAGATTCCGGCCTCGGTACTACCAGTACTATGACCGAATCAGTCCAGCAAGTTTAGGTAGAACTCCAAAGAGATAGCTCCGAAGGAAGAAAAGGACGTTCCAGAGGGCAATTGAATTGGTTAGTTGAATAGGAAAGGAATTCATGCTCAAAAGAGAGCTCAGCGCTTAAGGGGCGAACTTGTTGACCGGAAGGCCCGCGGTTCGAACCCAACCTCCACATCTTGACTGCTCCTGTTCAGGCTTGGGCAACCTGGTGGTACCTCAGCCCTCGTGCTCCCTTCGGATGGCATGGCAGCTAGGCACCGAAAGGATGTTACAGTTGAACATTTTTTTCGACAGTCTATAACGCATGAAGCAGGAGGTTGATGGAATTTGAAGTAATCTTTCAGTACTCAACGTAGAGTACTGAAAGATAGATCTCAACAACAACATTCGAAACAATCATTCAGCTGTAACACCCTTTCGGTGCCTAGCTGCCATGCCACCCGAAGGAAGCACGAGGGATGGGATACTGCCAGGTTGCGCGAGCCTAGACAGGAGAAGTCGAGATGTAGAGGTCGGGTTGGAACCATGGGCCTTCCGGTCAGTAAATTCGCACTCTAACCACTGAGCCATCCCAGTCTGACAAAGCCACGTGGGTATGTCAAACAGTGCAGGCCCAATGGAATGGAAGTATGTGGACTACTTTTGGCCACTGTATTGAAATGGCTAATGCCCCGGTAGTTACCGAGGATTGAGCTGTCGCTTCTCTAGGGACTCCCGTATTGAGCGAAAGAACCAATCAATCGGCCCGGGGAGTACAGTTGAGAAACCACCTTCCCAAGGAGAAATCCTGCTCGTTAAACGAGCCACGGTCGGGACAATACCCACATTACGAAGGCTACAGTTGGCATTGCATGTAGTTGTGGGATTCGTAGGCGATATTTCGATAAAATTGTCCAAAGCACGAGGGAATAGGCGAGAAAAGTTTTCCATCCACACGGCAATTTGACCATATGGGTCCGCAATCAGCTGTTTTGTTGCGTCAGACGGTTTTAACCTCAGGGATCGGTGCTGTGTAGCGCACTTTGAAGCAGCAGGAAGTTCGTCAGTCATACACGTTAGTAACTGTTTCAACCCTTTCATGCCGGTCCACTAGTGTTTTGTATCGTTCCTTATTGAGCATCTTGCTGCAGACGATGACGTCCGAACTAGTCAATGGTTTGGGATTCTTTTGTGAAGAAAGACAGGCATTCAGAAATCCAGTCTTTCTGAACATGAGAGGGTATATCAGTTTAGACTGAAGCTACGTGTTGAGTAGACTTTTCCAATGCGAACCACTGGTTCCCAACCGAATCCAGGAGACACATGTTTGTAATGACGCCGGTGGCGGTTTCGCTAGCCTTTGTCGATACACACCAACATTGTTTCTTCTAGCATCTTTTTCGCCATTCCATCTTAACTCCCATCCCGCCCCATTTGAAGATAGCTCTTCTGTTGAGACAATCTGCAAGTACGTTAGTCAGACACCCAAAGAAGTGACCGATTGCACACCACCGCCCACATCTGCCACTCAGCTTTCATTAATCAGACCCAGATCCACCGTTTTCATTGAAGCCTTCAATATTCGAACCTTTAGGCAGGCTGGTCAACAAGCTGCAGTTGTGTACCTTTTTATTTCTATATTGAAAGGCGTTTGCTGCGTTTCTGGAACGGAATGCGATATCCGAGTACAGTAACTGCGCCACCTAGACCTGATCGACTACGAACTTCAGATGATCCCTCAGTTGTAACGGCTGCCTGCGCCGGTGTTGGAATACCCCGCAGCTCCCGAGCCGAGGTTTGTTTGCTAGATTGGGTACATGTCGCGCCTGTGCCGCCCATCTATCCACTTCCATAAGGACTCATACCGGTCGAACAGTGACCGCAGTTTGTTTATAGTCTCTGCTTATGCACCAATGAGCTGTAACAGCGATCCCATGAAATACATCACTTACCGTGCAATAACTATCACATTACCAACCACGAAAAGTTCAGTAGTCGTAATCGCAAGTAGAGCCATCTCAGTTCATGCGAGGTGCAATGTGGTAGCAAGTCTAGCTTGGGTCCAAGGCAAAATGATAACTGTGAAAATTTGTACAGATCACCAGTTGTTTCTCAGCAGTGCTGAGTTTAGACGCATTGACGCCGCCAGACTACCTGGCGTCCTCCAACGATCTTCGTAGTCCTTGACTTCAAGTGTGCATTCGATTTTGTCAAATAATTCTTCTCAACACCCATTTACAACGAGATATGCCCAAGAATTTTGAAAACATCACACACTCTTCGTATTTACTTACTTGTGGACGTGTGAGTTTATGGAGAGTTCTCCAAAGGCTTCCCTGTGGGCGGTGGTATCCTATGAGAAAGTGCGCTTTATACACCTCTTGTTTGATTTTTTTTCAATGATGAGATAACGAGGCGATATCTGGAGGATCTCCAAAACCCCGGTGTTCAGGTCACTCTGAATGAGAATCTTATTTACTTGGGATATGCAAATGACATTGTTAATATCTTTGAAAAGAGGAGGAAGCGCAGATGTAACTGGTCAAGCTGACCAAGGTCATCCAGTCCCTTCGCAACCACAACGCTCAAATCGTTCGTTCAACTGTAGCATCCTTTCGCTGCCTAACTGCCATGCCACCAGGAGGAAGCACGAGGGCTGGGATACTGCCAAGTTGCCCAAGCCTAGAGGGGGGAGTCGAGAGATAGAGATCTGGTTCGAACCACGGACCTTCCGGTCAGTATATTCGCGCTCTAACCACTGAGCCGCCTCGCCATCTCGCTCAAATACATGCTGAAGGAAGTATATTACTTGGACATGCCTCAAATAATTAAAGGATCGACACTGGAAGTTATGGAAGTTGCATTCGCTCTGACGATAGTGTCACAGACGAACCAATGCACGAGTCCCAAAGACCAGAATTGTTTTCCAAATTGTGGCAAAAGGCTCATCATTGGGTCTCAAAGGACTCGTATAACAATCTACAGCGCGAATGGTAATGTCGTACGGTTGCGAGACTGTCACCACTGGTGCAAGATCTGAGAGATCATCAGGTCTTTGACAACTGATCTATTAGAACTAGGGCTAGAGTCGGCTGGAATCAACGAATTCACAAGGATGTGATCACGGGACGAGTCCTTCGTGAAGCAGACACTCCACTCATAAAAATTCATTCGGTGCAAGCTAGAGAGGGCTGGGCTGCATGCTACGTACGTCGAACAATCATCTGCTGAGAAAAGCGTTGTGTTCCATGCTTAATTCGGATTAGCAAGGACCCAGAATATGACCAACAGAATATGAAATAGTAGAGAGGACTGAAGGACGTTACGACATGTCTGGGTGCTGCTGTTGGGGTTCATGTGACCTTCCATGTGGAGATACTGAAAGACATGGCTAACCGATATCAGTGGCGTCCATGTTGTCAGTTTCTATCCAGATTTCTTGAGTGAGTACTAGAGATGCATGTAGCTCGGACGGTTGTGTTAGGCGAGACCTATGCCCCCGTGCTGTCCCATTTTTTATTCTTGTAATTATGGGGTTGTATAGGTAAACTAACATGGTTGGCTTTACTAAGAGACTCAAATAGGTCCCAATCAAATTCCCCGTTTATGACATTCTCCAGCTGATCATAATGCACAAAGAACCGCTCCATTTTCCAGTTGATATGATAACCGAAATATCGCAGCATATTTTCTTAAAAGGATACAAGACATACGAGGTCACTGAAAACTTTTAGACAGCCCACTAGCGGTTTCGCCCTTCTAGGGAACACATCGGGTAGGCATCATCAACATCTCCTCAAATTGATGTTCCGCCTCAAAGTCAAATTGTAGGCGACTAGCGAAAGATACCCATTTTCAAATTAAGCTGGTGATAAAGGGAGATGGCCGAATTCTTCAACTAAATGTGCTTCATAAATACCACCCTATGTATCAGTTGGTACGTACTAAAGAATGAGTGCATTTCGCGTGCAATTTGGTGTCCAAGTAAACCCCAAGGTTGGTTGAACCTACGGGAGTGTGCCCGCCTGATGAGAACCGAGAACGGCGAAACCTGTTTGAAACATATATCGTGTTTCTTAGGCACCCGCTCCCCAATAAATAATATACCATCGTTCAGCTGTAACACCCGGTGCCTAGCTGCCATGCCACCTGAAAGAAATACGAGGGCTGAGACACTTTCAGGTTGCCAAAGCCTAGACAGGAGCAGGCGAGATGCTGAGGTTGGGTTCGAAGCACGGACCTTTCGGTCAGTGAGTTCGCATCTTAACCACTGAGATATCTCTAGCCCCAGTAAATGGCACGAGCAAACCTTGAAAAAAGTCATCATCATCAATAGCTGTGAAAATCGCGTACAGCCGTAGTGGTTCTAGCTGCCACAGTTTCATTCACCGATGATTTGGGGAGATGGGTAGGTAGCTGCACATTGGAGGCAGTAGCTGATATAATTGATGTGTCAATAGAGGGTTGTCAGTGGACTTTTAACTGAATAGATCGCGAGGGGAGGCATGCACTGAGGGTAACAGCTTGGACGCTCGAGCGCCACTGAGGGTGCGACTGGGCCATGTCTGAAAATGTCTCTAACCATTGATGGGTCTCGTCTAAGGGTCCCCATTCAGGGAGACGGCAATGACCGATACAGCTGAGTTTGCTGGTAATGGCTTTCATACTTCCTTGTCAAGTCATTGTTTGACCACCCCTGGCACCTTTCCACCATTCACGTGGTTGTGCGAAAGGAGCCCTTCGAGGAAGTTAGTCGACTGGCATACAGAGCAGGTGACCAAGCCAGCGCAACCTATGTAGCATGGTCAGGTCATCTAGCATGGGCGAGTTATTTCTACCGAAAACTATTCGACGTACTTCAGGATTACTGATCCTATGTTCCCACCAGACTCGGGCAATGCTCCAAAGATATCGATGGTCAAACACTGAAAATATTTAACGTCCTGAGCGAGCACCGACCAGGTTTCTGACTCGTATAACAGTATGGAGCGCACCACAGCATTGTAAACTCGACCACAGACGAATAAGCTGTCACGCCTGCGCCACAGGTGATGTAGGTTCCCGAAAGCTGCTCTGGTCTTCCTAATCCGGATGGCGAAACCATCGGGACTGATACACCTGCAAAGGTATACAAATTTGCCTACTACCTCACACAGTTCATCCGCAAGCATGAGTTTAGGGTTCGAGCCCACCCAGTCTTGTAGCAACACTTTACACTTTGCAGGGTAAAGTGCATGTCAAACTGAGGCAGAATTACTTAGATTGTTTACTGCTGAAGAAACTACTGAGGTCGAGATAACCCAGAGATTCGCGGTTGGAACCCAACCTCTGCAGCTTGACTGCTCCTGTCTAGGTAACCTGGGTAACCTGGCAGTCTCTCAGC
>SJOL01007370.1:5725-102428 GCA_004794785.1 Opisthorchis felineus
CACAACTTCCAGTGCCTCTCCCTGGATTGTAAGTGGCGTGTTCAGTGACTGCATGTCCAGCAGTGGGTGCAAAGTGCATACCAAAGGACGGGATGACTTTGGTCAGTTCATCCAAAAACACCTGCGCCCTCTCCTCCTCTTCGAAGATGAGAACGATGTCGTCTGCATATTCCAGATCGACAAGGTTTTCGAACAGTGGGACCTGAAGAACCCGGTCGAATTCAGCTGCAAAGTCGAAGAATATGGCGTGGGGTGTGAGCTCTTCGTCGTCGGCCTATTCGTACACAGGAATGGCTTAGAATGAATCATTTTTGTTGGTGATATAGAATGGCCAGCTCCAACATGAGTTCCATCATCCTGCACCCTATATTAGTGAGGCTAATAGGCCTGTAGGTACCGGGCGATACGTGGTCACTATTTTTGTAGGTTGATGTGACAATCGCCTCCTTTTAGACAGAAGAAAGGTCGCCTCCGAGCGACTGCCGAAACATCAAGTTGTAGTGCTAGATCAAGCTGAGCGAAGTTCGGTTCAGGATTCTTGGATGCACTTCGTCTAGCTGCTGGCGTTTTGTGTGTGGAGAAGCTCCCGAACGTCTTCTTCGGTAAATGGTTCAGCTGTAACACCCTTTCGGTGCCTAGCTGCCATTCCAACGGTAAAGGACAAGCCTATTTGAAGCAGTTCTATCTTTCCAGCATTAGACAGTAGTTGGTGAAGTAGCTGGGTTGGAACACAAACCTACTTGGTGTTCTCCTTAGGCTTTGGGTACCACTTTTGGATCGTTCGTTGGTTGCCCGTTTCTGCCTCCCAAGGAGAAAGCCGGTGGTTTTTTTCCTCAGCGGTGCTGCGTGTACCTAAATAGTACATTTTTCTGGTGACGCTTAGTGTCGTAGTATGCTTTCAGAGGTTAGAGCTCAAGATAGATCAGTGGTTGAAGCGCTGGCTTACTGACGTAACGGTCCGTGGTTTGAACGAAATCCTGACATCTCATTCACTCTTGTCTAAGTTAGGGCAACTTAGAAGTGCCTTCTTCGGTGGCTGAGCAGCTAGTCTCCGAAAGTACGTTAAAATCGAACGATTTTTCATTAGTTGCGTCTGCTGCTTCAATTGGATCCACATTTTACTAAATGTCATCTCATCCACTGGGTCTTTAGTTTTCTTGAGGGACATTTCGAACCCTGTTTCCAAGCGACGCCAGGTCTTCTGGAGGAGCTTCTGGCTGGTTTGACTATGTTGGTTTCTTTGGAACAATCATAGCATCAGCTTCATGCGTTTGCTGGTTTGAGGTTTTCCTCGACTGAGGAGAGGGTGGCTCTTCTAAATATTCCTGGCCAGAAGACGACGCCCTTGAAGTCCATGACCGTTCTTGGTGCCCTGTTCCCCCCCCTCTGGTTGGATTTGGGTGTACAGTGAACTGTACAGAAGCTTCACAACTAGTGAAGTTAAGTCAGTGCTCAGATACGCAAGGCGTGAGCAGCGTCCGCCAATTTGGAACCAGAAGCGAATTCCGCTGGAGCTAGAGGGCGATGCACGGAAGTCAACTGTGAGAGCGGTGTCACCTTAAGATTGAGACTTAGCGCATCCGATCCAAGGGACTTTCAAACACTTGGCCATCAATGTCTCCGTAGCATGGCAAGAACTAACTGGTCTCAGCGAGTATGCAACGAGATGGTGCGCATGTTGGTACTTGGTAACGTGTCCAAACCGTTGGAGTAAACTTACCAGGCGTTGGTGGTTGGGCATGTATTACGTATTCCGAATCACTATCTATCCAAGAAAGCATTGCTTCCTGTTCCGAGAGGTTGTTGGCGAAGGGTTCACTAGATACAGGCCATGAAATGGCAACGTGAAACGAATGCGACTACAGTTCAACTGAGTGCTGCGGGATCTCTCGTCTTTCTGGTTGGAACCAACTTGATCCCGCGTGCAGGTGGTTGGATACCCTGCAGGACATGGTACGCAGCTTATCTCAGTGGCGCACATGCTGTCATTTTCCACGCGGATTACCCGGCCAAACTTCGTCTGCCGTTGTGTGCTGGGTTTATATCGAATGAAGTTCGGGATGGATGCTGGGTCTGTCCCGGCTTACTGCCACGTGATGTGGTGGTGATGGTGATGGTGACGATGATTCAAACTCTCGTCTATAGCACAAAAGCATCCATGAAACAGGTGCTGGACACCACAGGAGCATCCATAGAACCACTGGAAGAGCTGCATCCAAGCTCTCTTCAGGCGATTGGGGATGCAGTGCGTCACGGTCAGTGTGGAATTCTGGGAAGAACAGCATATATACCGAGTGTTTCTGAAAACGTCCTTAAAATTTCGGCAGTAGAAGAATGAAGGAGACTCACGACAACCACAGCCCCGATCTAAAGCTGTTACCTTGTGGTGGTCGGGATTCTGTACTGCAATGCTTTCGCGGGCTTTATTGGCTGGGACTCAATTCCCAAAATGTTCAACCACCCCGGGAAGGCAACAGGGAGCTTCCCGACGAGTCCTCTTACTGCGATAAATCGTATTGAGACGCGGTCTGGAAGTAAAGTACTGTCCTCGTCACGTTGTCTCCGTCACGAAGAGCCTGGACCTTACGGTGGTGTGACGATTTGTGTACATCCCCGACCCATTGAGCTATACTGGGGGCGTCCGTGCGACATTCGCGGAGTTTCTCATATCGTTCTCATACCGGGTTAGTCAATAGTTAGAGGTCTGACCAACAGTCTGCTGGCCCGCCAAGTTGGGGGTCAGAACATGTGTTGCGACTTGTTCTATATTAGTGTCAATACACCTGCATTTCCGGCCGAACACCGTTGCCTTGCGGTCAGGCTTCTGAGCCAAAGGTTTCGGTCGAGGACCCTAATCATCCTCCTGTTTAGGTGTCGACATCTTGGCAGTATGCCAGCCCACTTGCAACCGTGAATTGCACACTCACGAATAGTCTCATGCCACATCGGCCTTCGCTTGGTGCCATCAGCCGAGTGGCCTTACTTGCTTCATACAGCCCGACCGAAAGCTGCCACCTTGACGTGGTGGTCGGGCTTTAATGCTGCAGTTATCCCGCAGGTTATACCGGCCGGAACTTCGTTGCACAATGTGCAACCATACCAGGAAGGCTAAAGGGGAGCAGTCGGACTAAGAGCAGAGCGACCCGGTACTACGAATAATCGTGCTACGGGGCAGTCTGTGATTAAAATCGTACGGTCCTTTGCGATAGGAGTGTAAAGGCAGTAAGGAGGATTGCACTTCTATATTCACGGAAGCGGTGATGCTGCCTTCCCCCGAGTAAGAACGGGTTAGAAAAGGTCGGCCCAAAAAACCGCACCTTCCGATCGCCCAACGGTTGACCGCGATCGCCGGCGCATTATTCAATACGGTTGAAATACTTTTAAAATGAATGGGTGCGGCGCTGCTGCACGCATCTGTGTCAGGAGAGACAGCAATGCCTTACTCCCTGAGCCCTCGAGTTGGGCCAACCCCCTGTGGCCCAGCAAGTCAGACTTTTCAGTCACCTTCTCCGGGAAGGTCCCCAAAGAAAACCCTACCAACCACTGCCTTGTGGTTCAGACTTGAGTCAGACGCTAGGGGCAGGGTCCCCGAACAAAACTATACATCCTCCTACTGCCTTGTGGGTTGAGCTTTTGAATTAAAGGCTCAAGGTATGGTGCCTCAACCAAAACCTCCTTCCTTGGCCTGGGTATCCGGTAAGTATCATTTGCCCGCCAGCCCAATCAATCTGAACGCCTCTCGACATGAAAAACGGTGCCTGTTTGTAGCGTTGGCTTACTTCCTAACGGACTGCAGTTCTGACGCTGAGAAGGATACTTTCTGTCGATAGCTATCTGAGCTCATTCGTCGAGCAAAAAGCACTGAACTTGTGATTCTTACGGGGGTTGTGAATGCCCGGGCTCCTTCAAATCACATTTGAGTGGTCGATTCGGAGTCGATGCTTGGCACACAGACAACGGAGAGTGACTCCTCCAGTTGTGTGCTGATCACCAGCTGTTTCTGGGTAGTATGAACTTTCAGCATCGCGTAACCTGGTGGCCATCAACTGCAAATCAACCGTGGACCCAGTTGGATCACGTGGCTATCAGGCAGCAGTGGAGACCTACAATGGAAGATTGTCGTTTCTTCTGGGGCACAACTTGATTCCGATCACGTCATGGTGCGTGCACGCCTGACGATTCGCTTCCCTTCAGCCCCTCGCAAGTCAGCAAGAGGCATGTCGATCCACCATCTTTGAAGAACTACCATAGCGCAACAGTATCGATTTGAGCTATCTCAGCAATCCTCCACAGTAAACCAACACTACTTGTAGCGAACACGTTGATGAAGGATGGCGAGATGTGAAAGAAGCCATGTTAGCGGCGTTCAGTGTTGTGTTTTCGACTTCTCCGATACGACCAAATGACCACTGGATATCGTCGAGATCGCTAGTCCTGATTGATTTCAGGAAATCCGTACCAGCAGGCAACGACGATGGACGCAAATCCCTCAAACGTCAAGTAATGGAGAGCCTAAGGAAAGACCAAGAACTCTCGTAGACATCGAAATCCCGGGAGATGGAGAAGACTTTTGCTACAGGAAACAGCCGTGCCCTATATCAACTGATACGATCGACTGGCCCTAGGAAATCAGCGGTCAGTGAAACGATAAGTTAAAAAGGCGGCTCAAAAGACTTTCACTGTTCGACGATGTTTTCGGAGTATTGCCCGAGTCTAGTGGGGACTCCAGATCCGTAATGCTGAAGTACGTCGAATGGTTTTCGGGAGAAATAACTCGCCCACGGTAGATGAACTGATGACACTCCATAGGTTGTGCTGCCTTGGACACGTGCACCGTATGCCAGTCGACCGACGTCCTCGGAGAGCTCTTTTCAGACAACCACACGAAAGGAGGAACGAGCCAGGGGAGGTTAAACCACGATTTGGCAGCGAATTATGAAAGCCATTACCAGCAAACTCAGCTGCGCTGGTCATTGCCGTCTCCCTGGATGGGGACCCCGGGACAGGACAAATCAACGGTTAGAAACGTTGACTGGAATGTCCCAGTCACACCTTTAATAGCGCTCATGCATCCAAACTATTGCTTTCAATGCATGACTCCATTCCCAGTATCCCCGATCAGAAGTACACTGACAACCCTGTAGTTAAGACTCAATTATATCAACTATCGCCTCCAATTCTCAGTTACCTGATCTCCCTAAACCATCGGTGAACAAAATTGTGGCAGCTATGACCACTGTACGGCAAGTACGTAGTTCTTGCAGCAGCTGATGATAATGTTGATGCATACAGCACAGTGGTTAAGCGAGAACAGGCTATTGTTGACGCCTCCCTTCTTTTTCATACATCTACCCCAGTCCATCAGTAATTCTCTCTTTGTAGGCCCACCACTTAGGACTGATGGCTCCGTTCGTCCTGCATCAGTTTCGACAGCAACGTCTGCGTGTCATCCGGTGCATCCTCTGGCACCTCGAAATCAATCTACAAGTTTCGGCGCCCAGTCTATCTAGCCGTCATCAGTGTCCGCACTCTGCAACAAGCAGGACAACAAGCTGCTCTTGCTCTCACACTGGACTCGCTTGGCATTGATGTGTGCTGTGTCTCAGAAACAAGAATTAAAGATGCAAGCACAGTGGTTGAGCTAACCGCCCCATCACTCTCCATTGGCTTCCGGCTGCGCACCTCTGGCGATCCAGAGGCTGCTGCGGTGGGATGTGCAGGGGTTGGTATCGTTCTGAGTCAGCGGGCGGAAGGATCCTTGCTTGGCTGAATAAACGTTGATAGTCGCCTATGCGCGGTTGTCTGGCAACGTCTGTGAAGGAGTCTCACAAGCGGGACGTTGATCGATATCTACTTGTCGTATCTTCTTGCGCCCCAACTGACTGTAGCTCTTACACCATCAAAGGCGAGTTTTATGACGCCCTGAATGTCCTGCTGCGGCGAGCTAAAAGTTTATATGTCGTTGTGGTTGCTGGAGATATGAATTGAAAAGTGGGCAGGCTTAGCGCCTCTTAGACGATTTGGTGATCGACATTGACTGAACTCGGTACGCACGGACAATGGCGAACGATTGCTCCAGCTGTGTGCTGACCGCAGGCTGTTTTCATGTGGTGCTAACTTTCAAAATGGTCGAGGTCGTCTGGTCATCTGGTTTTCTCTAACGGAATGCCGGCTACGAATTCAGATTGATCACGCTGCCATCAGTTACCGATGGAGTGGACGAATAACTGACTGCCACTCGTTTTGGAAGATATTTGTGGATTATAACCATGCGTTCGTCCGAAATCGCTTCTCCATTCGCTTCTCGGGGCTGCGTAAGGTGCAGACAAATCGCTTAGCAACCTGGAGCCTGGCATATCCGGTGGTCAGACGAGTTTATCAGAATCATCTTCTGGGGTCTCTTCCAAATGCTCCACCGTCGTGTGTGAATTCATGCTGGAACGCTATCGCCACACTTTGCACAGTGCTGGGAGTTCTGGCTGTAGCACGGCGCTACCAGATTCACTCAAGCATTGGATATCGGACAGGACAGTAACTGCTTGAATCTCGGTGGACTATCCCCGCCGATCCCGAACATAATTTGACCCGACGAATTATCAGGCGTCGAGTGAGAGTGAGCGTGCGCACCGACCGTGAAGTCTGGTGGACACGGATAGCTAAGGAAATGGAAGAGACCCAGAAAGCTGGTAATGCCCGAAGATTATTTCAGTTGATCCGTGCGACCGATCCTCGTAAACCGTCTGTGAGCGAAACCATCAAGGATCGAAAAGGAGTGACCATCTTGAGTAAAGAAGAGCGCCTCGACCGATGGACCGAATACTTCGAACAACAGTAATCGTGCCCCCCCCCCAGCTGCCACTCATCTGGAGCCCACAGTTGACGTAGAACCCTGGACGGTGAACGTGGAACCCTCTACGGCCTCGGAGGTTTATTCATATGTTCTCTCAAGTGCCACCGAGCTTCTGGTCCGGCTGACCTCCCACCCGCATTGTTCAAAGACGGGTGTAAAATCTTCAGTCAGCGCTTGTCTGATCTGTTTGCCTACCTTTGGGAAAAGGAGACTGTCCCAGACAACTGTTGAGAGTCGTTGATAGTGCCCATTTTCAAAAAAGGGGCTCGTAGTGAGTGTGGTAACCACCGGGAAATAGGATTGATTCCTGTCGTAACGAGACTGTTGACGTCATTTGTGCTTCGGTGCCTAATGGTGGCTCGTGAAGCACTGACTCGAGAGCAGCAAGCAGGATTCCGGCCCGGTAAGGGTTACGTTGCCCAAGTCTCCACATGCCATCAGATGCTAGAACAACGCCATACGTACAGATGTCCATAATTTTAGTGTTCCTGGATTTCCAAGGTGCATTCGACTCGGTTGACCGGTCTTGCACATCAAGGAATGTCCCGGAAGTTTATGAACATAATACGTTCTTTATGTTATCAGACTTCCGGACGTGTGAGAGTATACAGACAGCTCTCGAAAGGTTTCCGCACACGAAGTGATGGTTGTCAGGGATACCCAGTCTATCCATTGCTATTTAATTTCGTGATCGATGAGATGATGAGACGAACGCTCGAAAGTCTTCAAAATCTTGGTGTTAAATGACTGCCGGCGAAAACGTTGTTGACCTGAAGTATGCAGGTGACATGGTTCTCGTCTTTGAAGAGGAGAAAAAAGGTGCAGGTGCTTTTGGCTGAATTTTCCAAAGCGATCCCATCCTTCGGCATTCGCTTTGCAACCACAAAGTGTCAGGTTATGCTTCTGGACATGCTGTCACTGAACACGCCACTCACAATTCAATTAAAGGCATTCAAAGTTGTGGAGCATTTTACGTCAGTTGGAGGTTGTATTAGTTCGGATTTTAGTGTCATCATCATCATCATCGACAGCATGACATCAGTGTTCAACACCGATGCTTCACTGCCGTACAACCATGATTTATTTGAAAGCCTTATTGTGAAGGAAAGAATAAAGGTGGACGGGGAAGGGACTTAGTGCTAGCTTACTACAATCATTCCGAGGTGCCTACGCCTCCAGTCAATCATTCAGGCAATCTGGATAGAAACTGACAACAAGATCGCCACTGACATCGGTTGGCAGCCATATCTTGCAGCGTCTCCAACCAGGCACAGTGAGGATCACGCGGTCCCCAACCTGGAAGGCGAGTAGCACCGACAGCACCCAAGCGTTTCGTAATTTCCTTCATACCCCTCTGCCAGGTTAAGGGTTGGCCACCTCTCTGCTTCCGCCACTCTGAATTGGGCATGGAAAACAGCACTCTCTTCGGCAAACGATGATTAGGCATACGCAACACGTGTCCCAACCAACGCAGCTTCTGGTGCTGGACACACTCTTCAATGGAAGTACCCGTTGCACAACCAAAAACTCGCTTTCTAACTGCCTCGTTACGGATTCGCCGACACCAACCCACACGAGCTATGGTTCTGAGACAACGATTGTCAAACACCTGAAGACGTCTCAGTTCCGCTGCTCGAAGAGGCCAGGTCTCACAGCCATACAACAAAACAGCCCGCACTGTAGCTTGATACACACGTCCCTTGAGTTTCAGGGATACACCACTTTGACGCCATAGGTGCCTCAAATTAGCAAACGCGACCCGTGCCTTGCAGATTCGTGCATTGACCTCGTCTGTCACACTACCATCAGAACTAATACAACTACCCAGGTACGTAAAACGCTCCACAACTTCCAGTGCCTCTCCCTGGATTGTAAGTGGCGTGTTCAGTGACTGCATGTCCAGCAGCATGACCTTACACTTTGTGGGTGCAAAGTGCATACCAAAGGACGGGATGACTTTGGTCAGTTCATCCAAAAACACCTGCGCCCTCTCCTCCTCTTCGAACATGAGAACGATGTCGTCTGCATATTCCAGATCGACAAGGTTTTCGTCACAGGCTATCTGAACACCGGGGTTTTGGAGACCTTCCAGCGTTCGTCTCATTATCTCATCGATCACGAAATTAAATAGGAAAGGAGAGAGTGGGCATCCCTGACGGACACCGCTTTGTGTACGGAAGCTTTTGGAGAGCTCGCCGTATACTCTCACACGTCCGGAAGTCCGAGAATACAAAGAGCTTATTATGTTCACAAACTTCCGGGGCATTCCTTGGTGGGCAAGCGTGTCAAGAAGAACAGACCGGTCAACCGAGTCGAATGCGCCTTGGAAATCCAGGAATACTAGAATCGTGGGTCGCTTATACGTATGGCGTTGTTCTAGCACCTGACGAAGTGTGAAGATTTGGTCAACGCAACCCCTACCAGGCCGGAATCCCGCTTGCTGCTCTCGAGTCAGTGTTTCACGAGCCACCGTAAGGCGACGAAGCACGAGTGACGCCAACAGTCTCGTTACGACCGGGGTCAAGCTGATCCCCCTGTGGTTGCCACACTCACTACGAGGCCCTTTTTTGAAAATGGGCACTATCACCGACTCTCCCCAGTTGTCTGGGACAGACTCCTTTTCCCAAATGCAAGCGAACAGATCAGACAAGCGCTGACTGAGGACTTCACCCCCATCTTTGAACAATGCGGGTGGGAGGTCATCCGGACCAGAGGCTCGGTGGCGCTTGAGAGAACATATGCAGTCATAAATCTCCGATGCCGTAGGCGGTTCCACGTTCACCGTCCAAGGTTCTACGTCACCTGTGGGATCCAGATGAGTGCCAGCTGGTGGCCATGACAATTGTTGTTCGAAGTATTCGGCCCACCGATCGAGGCGTTCTTCTTTATTCGATATGGTCACTCCATTCCGATCCTTGATGGTTTCGCTCACAGGTGGTTTCCGGGGACCGGTCGCACGGATCAACTGAAATAATCTTCGGGCATTACCGGCTTTCTGAGCCTCTTCCATTTCCTTGGCTTTCTGTGTCCACCACACTTCACGGTCGGCTTGCACGCTCGCCTTCACTTGACGTCTGATACTTCGTCGTGTCAAGTTATGTTCGGGGCCGGCTGGGATATTTCTCCGAGATTTAAGGAGTGCCACCGTTCGGTCGGATATCCAGTGCTTGAGTGAGCCTCGTGGTGCCGTACCACAGGCAGAATTCCCAGCACTATGCAAAGAAGTGGCAATCTCGTCCCAGTATGAGTTCGCATCTGATGGTGGAGCATTTGGAAGAGATTCTAGGAGACGATTCTGGTAAGTTCGTCTAACATCCGGGTCTGCCAGTCTTTCAGTTGCCAAGCGATTTGTCCGCACCTTACGCGGCCCTGGAAAACGTAGGGAGAAGCGACTCCGGACGAGTGCGTGGTCAGAATCCACAAATGTGTTCCAAAACGACCGACAGTCAGTTATTGATCCACGCCATCGGTAACTGATGGCAATGTGATCGATTTGAGTTTGTGGCCGGCATGCCGTTGGAGGACACCATGTGGCCAGACGACTTCGGCTATTTCGGAAGTTGGTACTGCATAAAAACAGCCTGCGATCAGCACACAGCTGGAGCAGTCGTTCACCATTGTCCGTACGTACCGAGTCCAATCCATGTCGACCTCCTAATTGAGTCTCAGATACGCTAAGCCTGCCCACTTGTGCATTCAGATCTCCGGCAACCACCACGATATCTGAGCTTTTAGCTCGCCGCAGCAGGACATTCAGGGCGTCGTAAAACCTGTCTTTGACGGCGTCGGAGCTACAGTCAGTTGGGGCATAAGCAGACACGATAAACAGACATCTCTCAACTTCCCGCTTGTGAGACTCCTTCACAGACGTTGCCAGACGAACCGCACAGAGGCGACTATCAACAGGTATCCAGTCAAGCAAGGATGCTTCCGCCCGCTGACTCAGAACGATACCAACCCCTGCACATCCCGCCGCAGCAGCCTCTGGATCACCAGAGGTGCGTAGCCGGAAGCGAGTGGAGAGTGATGGGGCGGTTAGCTCAATCACTGTGCTTGCATCTTGAATTCTTGTTTCTGAGACACAGCACACATCAATGCCAAGCGAGTCCAGCGTGAGAGCAAGAGCAGCTTGTTGTCCCGCTTGCTTCAGAGTGCGGACATTGAAGGCGGCCAGATAGACTGGCTGTCGAGGCTTAAAGATTGTTTTGGAGATACCTGAGGATGTCGGCGCCATGTGACGAGCAGATGCTGCACGCAAAACCGATGCAAGACGAACGGAGTCATCAGTCCTAAGTGCTGGGCCTACAAGAGTAGAGTTATTAATGGGGTAGGGAGAGGGGGAAGAAAAAGTATGTGAAATAGAAAGAAGGGAGGCGTCAGCAGTAGCCTGTTTTCGCTTACCCGCCCTGCTGTATGCAGCAAGTAAGGCGACCCGGCTGATGGCACCACGCGACGGCCGATGTGGCATGAGTTTATTTGTATATGTGCGATTCATGGTTGTACGTGGGCTGGGATACTGTCAGGGCGCCCACACCTAGACAGGAGGACGATTAGGGTCCTCAACCAAAGCCTTTGGCTCAAAAGCCTAACCGCAAGGCAGCGGTGTTTGGCAGGAAATGCAAATGCATTACCACTTCTACGGAACAAGTCGCCATATGTTCCAACCCCCAACCTGGAGGACCAGGAGACTGTGTTCGTCAGACCTCTAACCATTGACCAACCTGGTATGAGAGACTCTGTGAGTGTCGCGGGGACACCCCCCAGTATAGCTCAATGGGTCGCTGAGGTGCGCAAACCGTCACACCACGGTAAGGTCCAGTCTCTTCGTGACGGATTTTAGTGTGGCGGTTGAGGTTGCTTCACGAATCTCAAAGGCTCAGTTGACGATTCCTAATTTGAGACACCTGTTGCGTCAAAGCGTTATATCCCTGAATCTCAAGGGATGTGTGTATCAGGCAACAGCACGGGCTGTTTTGTTGTATGGCTGTGAGACTTGGCCTGTTCGAGCGGCGGAACTGAGGCATGTTCAGGTGTTCGACAACCATTGTGTCGGAACCATAGCTAGTTTGGTTCGATGTCAGCGAATCCACAACGGGGTAATTAAAAAGCGAGTTTTCGGTTGTGCAATGGGGTCTTCCATTGAAGACTGTGTCCAGCACCAGAACCTGTGTTGGTTAGGCCATGTATTGATCATGCCGAAGAGAGTGTTGTTTTCGGTGCCCAAATCAGAGTGGTGGAAGCAAAGAGGTAGCCAACCTTCGACGTGGCTAAGGTGTATGAAAGAGATTACGAAAAGTCCGGGTGCTGTTGGTGCTACTCGCCTTCCAGGATGGGAACCACGTGATCCCCACTGCGCCTTTCTCCACAATAAGGTTTTCAAACAAACCATAGTTTTACGGCAGTGAAGCATCAGTGTTGAATACTGATGTTATGCTGTCGATGGTGATGATGATGATGATGATTATGATGATGAAGGTAGGAAAGCTTTGCGTTCAGGTGACCAGCATACCCATATTTATGGAAGCATCGATGCTGCCTTCCTCCGAGGAAGGACGGATTAGAACAGGTTGGCCCTAAAAACCGCCCACTCCCATCGCCCAGAAGTTGACCGCGGCCATCGGCGCGTTATTCAGTACGGTTGAGATACTTTTAAAATCAAAGAATCTTATACTGCTCAGAAGGCACCTACTGTGCGCAGCCGCACTAACATTCAGATAGTTATGTCTTACTCTGTGCCGTCGGACCAGGCCAGTTCCCTTTCAGCCAAGACTGAGTCATTGGCTAATGGGAGCTTACCTCCAGATAACCGTAAAAAACGCTATTTCATGGTTCGGACTTTTGGGTTAGATGCTAAGGGAAGGGTCCTCGAACAAAACCCTACATCCTCCAACTGCCTTGTTGGTCAGGCTTTTGATTCAAAGGCTCAAGATGGGGTACCTCAACCAACCAAACCAGGAAGTATCATTCGCCCTTACAGATCTTCATTCACTGACCACTCCCCACATGTCCATTGTCCACTGAAGCAAGCAGGACAACAAGTGACCCTTGCTCGTACGCTGGATCATCTCTGCGTTGATGTATGCTGTCTGTCAGAAACAAGGATACAGGACGCAGGTACTGTAATAAAACTGACTGGACGATATCGCTCTCAATGGTTCAGATCCTTCAAAAATGCAAACCATTTTGAATAACATAAATAACTGCCGCACGGTTTGGCATGCGCTTCACAAGACTGGGTAGGACCGAACCCAAACCTCATGCTTGCAGGTGAGCCAATGGACGTGGTAGTTGAATTTGTTTACCTAGACAGTTGTATAAGTTCCGGTGGACTGACTGGAGATGAGATTACTTCTCGAATCGGGAAGGTCAGGGCAGCTTTTGCCAACCTCCGACACCTATGGTGCCGATATGACGTCAGCTTGTGTCAAAGGCAGAGTTTACACCGTGGCAGTGCGATATATACTAGTTTATGGATCTCCCGCAATAGATGAATTACTCACGCTTCATAAGTTACGCGGGTTAGGACATGTACTCCGCATACCAGAAGACCGTCTGCCTCGCAGAGCTCTTTTCGCTCAGCCCTGTGCTGAGTGAAAGCAACCAAGAGGTGAGCAGTATATGACCTGGAAACGAAGTATGAAAACAATAACCAGTAAACCTAGTCGAGTCGACAACTGCCGCCTCCCTGGATGGGGACCCCGGGACTCAACTCACTGTCACTGGCAGAAATGGCCGAATCGCGTAGTCAGTGGCGCTCGTGCATCAAAACTATCGCCTTCAATGCGTAGTTACCTGGTTGTTACGGATGGTGTATCGATCCTGATTGAGCGCGAGAACAAGACTGAATAGCGCTTTACTTGTCTAAGAATAAACGTACATAAGCTGAAAATGAAGGCGAAAGCATGGTTAATACGAAACGACAATGTGAGCACAAAGGATAGTCATGACATTCACTCGGGCCTCTGGATTGTGTAGAGAGGGGTACCTCGGACACAGGTGCTGAATGAATGATTGTAAAAATCTACTAAGGGGTGTTGATAAGTGTGGTCAGGCTTCTCGGTTTCTTAAAATGTAGGGTAGCGTACACTGCTGGAGCCTGGCTAAATCAGTGATGCCAGGGTCATATGTATTTGGAGATGTAGGTGCGTCGCCCAGGCACGAGGGTGAGACTAAAGTATGATCGGTATTCTCTTCAACGTTATTGAGCGGAGGCGCGTGCAAGTCAGACAGAGGGGGTGTATGAACGCCATTGCCTTCACTGGATGAGGCACGCGTGAACTCGACATGTGTGCGATCACCACAAGGAGCCAGATGGCAGGATACAGTGTCTTATTTTCCGCCGGGAAAACGAACATGGGTATAATGCGGATTGCAATCTATAAATTCGACTTCCTCAACGACTGGTTCAAACTCTGAGGCACGGTTAAATCTTTTCAGTAAAACAGGTCCTGGAGTAGTTAGCCAAGTTGGTATAGACAAACCGCAGGATGACCGACGTTCAAACCGAAACGTTCGTTCATGTGGAGTAGCATTCGTGGAGACGCAGAGAAGGGACTGTATAGAGTGTAGGGCATCTGATAGAGTCAACTCCAAGTGACAGATTTGAAGGCCTTTTGTCTTGAGTCTGAGCTGGATTGCGTTCCAGAGTGTCCCGTTGAGGCGTTCGACTTGCTCGTTCCCCTGGGGATTATGAGCAGTTGTTCCGCTGGTGCAAACTCCTCTGTCATGTAGGAATGTGGACAGTTCGTCAGATATGAATGAGGAGCCACGATCCGAATGTACATATGCAGGCATACCAAACAAAGAGAATAATTCACATAGACATTTAATAACGGTAGATACACATGTATCTGCGCAGGGGAAGGCAAATGGAAAACGGGAAAAACTCGTCAGCGATAGTAAGGAGATATGGGTTTCGGGTAACGGAAGGCAGAGGTCCTTTAAATTCGACGCTAATTCGTTCGAATGGTTGAGTCGCTTTGATGAGGGTAGCGGGGGGTGGTTTGTAAAATTGTTGTTTGATGGCGGCACAAACCGTACATTTTGTAGTGATGTCTTTGACATCTTGGGAGGAAAACGGCAAGTTTTTGGAAAGAACAAAGTGATGCATGCGAGTAATTTCGGGATGGCACAAGGAATCATGAATTTCTTTTAATTTATCATTGCCGATCACATTGGCGCATAGGTTACGCGATAAGGTGTCAGCCACCAGATTCTTTCCCAAGTCTGTAGCTGACATCGTAGCTAAAAGTGGAGAGTTCCACTTTCCAACGCTGGATTTTATCGTTTTTTATCTTACTTTTCTGCGACACACCATACATGAAGGAAAGCGACCGCTGGTGGGTGCAAAGCTTGAAGCGCTTCCCGAAGAGATAATGCTTCAATTTACGGATAGATTCAACAATGGCGTATGCCTCTCTCTCAATAGCAGAGTGATTTTTTTCGCTCGGTGTCAGTGTTTAGAAAAGAAGGCCACCAGTCGGCCGTTCTGAGTCAGAGATGCAGCAATGGCTATGTCTAAGGCGTCCGTCTCGACAACCAAGGGTGCGTTGTAGTCGGCT
The DNA here is from genome assembly GCA_004794785.1 of Opisthorchis felineus. Taxonomy (NCBI): domain Eukaryota; kingdom Metazoa; phylum Platyhelminthes; class Trematoda; order Opisthorchiida; family Opisthorchiidae; genus Opisthorchis; species Opisthorchis felineus. The sequence continues at coordinate 21,137 of SJOL01007370.1, forward strand.
GTCACAACCATAGCGTTCTGTAACTCCTTTAGATTTTTCGAAGGACTGTTGTACACTCTCCGGTATGGGGAAAGTTTTATTTCTGACAAGCAAACTGATTTTGTCAGAGAAGTATGATATCCATTGCGAATAATAAGCAAACATGCCAACAACTCGTTGGGATTTAGCGTCATGTGGATGAGGGAGTTGACGAATAGGGCTCATTCGTTCAGGATCCGGTTTGATAATTCCTTCAGAGACTTCATAGCCGAGAAGGTGTATTTATTTGGCTGCTATGATGCTTTTCTTGCAGTTAAGCGTAATCCCATAATTTTTATTACTTCATAGAAAGATTTGAGGTTCCGGTCATGCTCAATTTGGGTAGTCCGACAAATAGTGACGTTGTCGGTGTAAGCGTAGGTACCACTTAAGTTCTCACACTTGATTATATGGTCAATAGTACGTTGGAAGCATGCTACTCCGTTGGTAACACCGAAAGAAATACGACGGAACTGAAACCCGACCTAAAGCTGCTACCTTGACGTGGTGGTCGGGCTTGAGTGCTGCAATGATTCCGCGGGCAACACTGGCTGGAACGTCGTTCCACAAGGTGCAACGATGCCAGGAAGGCCAAAGGGGAGCAGTCAGACCAAGAGCAGCGAGACCCCGCACTACGAGTAATCGTGCTACGAGGCGGTCTGGGGGTAAAGCGTACTGTCCTCTGCGACAGGAGTGTGAAGTCAGTAAAGTGTTTCCTCGATGCTGCTTTCCCCCAAGGAAGGTCGGGTTAGAAAAGGTCGGCCCCCAAAACCACACTCTCCGATTGCCCAACGGTTGTCCGTGACCGCCGGCTCATTATCCAATACGGTCGAAATGCTTTCAAAACCAAAGAGTCCGGTGTTGCTCAAAAGACACCTGCTATGCGCAGCCGCATCAGGAATGATGCAGTAATGCCTTATTCCCTGCGACCTCGGGTTAGGCCAACCCTGCAGCCGAGCAGGTCAGACTATTGAGTCATCGGCTCCGGGCAGGGTCCCCAAAGAAAACCCTACTGTCCGCTGCCTCGTGGGTCAGACTTCTAAGTCAGAGGCTAGGGGCAGGGTCCCTGAACAAAACCCTACATTCTCCCACTGCCTTGTGGGTCAGACTTTTGAGTCAAAAGCTCAACGTGGGGTACCTCAACCAAACCCCCTTCCTCAGCCTGGGCAACCGGGAAGTATCATTCGCCCGCGCAGTTCGGTGTCCACCGACGTCCCTCCCCAACCCCTTCCCACCACACAAACAAACGTCACTGGGTCACTTGACTGTCAGTTATCTGACCGAAGGGCCTTATGCTCATCGTTGCCTATTAACAGTAAACAAAATAACACCCTTCTAAATCCACGGGATCCTTCCTGTATAGGAGCTTTTAACGTCTGTACTCTGTGTCAAATTGGCAAACAGGCAGTGCTTGCTGAAACCCTATATTCCCTTAAAATTGATGTATACTGTGTCTCCGAAACACGCATACAAGACCCAAGCGTGGTTATGCATCTCAGAACACCAAGGATGAACTCAGCTCTTTCACATTTCTCCCTCCGCGTGTCCGGTGACCCAGAAGCGGTGACTCGTGGAATATATGGCGTGGGAGTTGCACTCAGCCCCAGAGCTGAACGCGCTTTGCTGGATTGGATCCTAGTGAACAGTCGTCTTTGCGCCGTCCGGTTATCCAGCTCAATCAAGCTCAATGCCTCTCGGCATAAAAAGCGGTGCCTGTTTATAGTGTCGGCTTATGCCCCAACGGACTGCAGTTCTGATGCTGAGAAGGATACTTTCTATCGAGAGCTATCCGGGCTCATTCGTCAAGCAAAAAGCACTGACATTGTGATCCTTGCAGGCGATATGAATGCTCAAGTAGGTCGTCTGAGCTCCTTGGAATCACATTTGGGCGGTCGATTCGGAGTCGATGCTCGCCGCACAGACAACGGAGATCGACTCCTTCAGTTGTGTGCTGACCATGAACTGTTTCTGGCAAGTACGAACTTTCAACATAAACGTTCGCATCGCGTAACTTGACGGCCACCAACTGCAAATCAACCGTGGACCCAGTTGGACCACGTGGCCATCAGCCACCGGTGGAGAGCCACAATTCAAGACTGCCGTTCCTTCTGGGGCACACCACTTGATTCCGATCACGCCATGGCGCGTGCACGCCTGACAGTTCGCTTCCCTTCAGGCCCTCGCAAATTAGCAAGAAGCATGCCAATCCACTATCTTCGAAGAACGACCATAGCTCAACAGTACCGATCTGAGCTAGCCCAACAACTCTCCACAGTAAACCAATACTGTGGTGGCAGTGAGCATGTGGATGAAGCGTGGCAAAATGTGAAAGGAGCTATGTTAGCGGCGTTCAGTGCTGTCTGTCCGACCTCTCCGATTCGACCAAAAGACCACTGGATGTCGGCGAGATCGCTATCCATGATTGATGCCAGGAAATCCATACCAGCAGGCAACGAGTACGACGGCGCACGCAAATCCCTCAAACGCCAAATAGTGAAGAGTCTAAGGAAAGACCGAGAGCTCTGGTGGACATCGAAAGCTCGGGAGATGGAGAAGGCTTTTGCTACGGGAAACAGCCGTGCCCTATATCAACTGATACGATCGACTGGCCCTAGGAAAGCAACGGTCAGCGAAACGATAAGTGAAAAAGATGGCTCATTAATTCACTCGCAAAAACGTCGACTGGAAAGATGGGCCGAACACTTCGAAGAACAGTTCAGCTGGCCTCCTGCAACACAGCCTGTGGAGATAATGCATACGGGCGAATGGAATGTAAACCTTGATCGCCCGTCGGAAGAAGAAATAAAGTACGAAATATCCGTACTGAAACGTGAGAAGGCACCAGGACCGGACGGTCTCTATCCAGCCCTCTTCAAAGAAGGCGGAGAATCCCTGGTGACCCATCTGACAAAGCTTATTGGTGCTATATGGAACGAAGTGAAGGTGCCTCCAGAATGAGGCATGTTGACAGTTATCCCTATCTTCAAAAAGGGTACGCGGACGCTGCGTAAAAACCACCGTGGCATCAGCCTGTTAGCTGTGGCATCGAAGGTGGTCTCTGGTCTTATCCTTCGAAGGTTGACTGAACACAGGGAGAGACAGATCCGTGAAAACCAAGCTGGGCTCCGTCCTGCAAGAGGACGCATCGATCACATCTTCACCCTCCGACAGATTCTGGAACAGCGACAGTGCTTCCAGCAACCAACAATGGTTGTATTCCTTGATCTGAAAGCTGCCTTTGACTCTGTGGACCGTCAGGCACTATGGCAGTGTCTGTGGAGCAAAGGTGTCCCTCATAAATTCTTGACCCTCCTTAAGGCGCTGTACGCCAATTCCGGCGGCCGTGTGAAGGTCTACGGGAAGCTCTCGCCTGAGTCTAGGTATGTGAAGCGATTAATGGTTTGGCTGTAGTCCACTACCATGCGTCTTTTGTGGTTTGAGTTTTTCGTGGCCAGTACTTGAGTCCTCCAGGGAGAATTCGAAGGTTCAATTATACCTTCCTGCAATAGTCGGTTAACTTCAGAGTGGATGAACTGTTCATCTTCAGGATGATTTCGTGGCGAGAGGCTGGCAATCGGGTGAGAGGTTAGAAAAAAGGGTAGGTGATTCAACCATAGCAGTAGTTAGACCGCAGAGGGTAAATCTACCTTGGTTCCCACCGAACGTGATTTCAACTTTGTGATGTAGACCATGGAGGCTTTGACCTAGCAGCACGTCAGCACATAGATTGGGTAACACCAATAGTTTGATTTTCTTGTAAACTGTACCCCTGTAATCGATGGATGCGTAGCACTAGCCGCTAGTTGAACACGTCAGAGAGGTAGATGCTATGGTACTCACAGAATTGTTGGCGTATATCTTCCAGCCATGTGTGCGGACTACCAAAGGAGATATATAACTGCCCGAACTTCCTGTGTCTATGAGGGCATGAAGCGATATTCCGTTTACCTTTATGCTGGTCACAGTGCGGGACAAGCAGTTCGGGGCTGCAGCAGTCAACAGGGAAGACAAGGCAGAATCTGTCGTGCAATTTAAGTGCGTTTTGACAGATTTGGATCGACAAACACCCTGAAAATGGCCTGTTTTACCACATGATTTACAAACTGCTTCTCTTGTGGAGCAGTGGGATCGTGGGTGCCTGGAACGGCCGCAAAAATAACATATCTGAGAATTGACTGACGGGAGATAAGGCGTGGAATCAGGGGAGATTGAGTGTGAAGGGGTAACCGTAAATGTCTGTAAAGGTGCTGCAGCGGCAGAAAATGATATCGGATGGTTATGCGAGTATGACTGAGCTTGTTTGTAGGCCAATTCTTACGACCTAGCCAATTCATGTGCTTCATCGAGAGTGATTTTATTTTGAGCCAGAAGTCTTTCTCTGATGGTAGCAGACTGAAGTCCGTTGATCAGAGCATCGCGTACACTTTCGTTTTGATGGTCAGTGGCGGATAACGGCTTGAAATCACAATTTTGGCCAAGGATTTAAGCCTCTGAACAAACTGATCAACATCTTGACTGGTGTGTTGTTTGCAACTTTGTAGAAGATAAGCATAAAATACATTCTTAGAACGAACGTACAACTTTTCAAGTGTACTGACAGCGGATTCGTAATCAGGACAGTCAGTGATATAAACGTATACAGGTGCATCCACAAAATGGATCAAGGTTTCAAGTTTTTTCTGGATCAGACGATTCGACAGTGCCCAGAAACGTTTGGAAGGTTCGGAACCAATGATTCCAACGCGTTGTGGCGTCTGCAGAATTTGGATCTGTGTCGAAACACGGGTCGCAACAACGTTTCCATTGTATTCTTAGACAAGTAAATTGTTACGGATGGAGTATCAATCCTGACTGAGCGCGAGAACAAGACTGAATAGCGTAGAATGAATGGCGCTGTACTTGTCTAAGAATAGACCTACATAAGCTGAAAATGAAGGCGAAAGCATGGTTAATACGAAACGACAAAGGATAGTCATGCCACCGGTACCCGAACCAATTAAGCATGCGATCGCCTTTAAGGCATAGCTATATGTCCCACATTCCCCCGCTTTCCAGTGGTCAAAACTGTAGCGTCTGCAACCAATGTGCCTATGATACACGGTTTATAGCTGATAAATTGATTGATTGATGGATTGACTGCGCCCCTCGCCCTCTTCCAAGTTCCAGCTGCTCACCTCTGGTTATGCAGATGACGTTGCAGCTGGATATGCCGGGGTGGGTATTGTATTGAGCGAACGAGCGGGAGCGTTTCTGCTTGATTCGTTGTCCGTTGATAGTCGCCTCTGCGTGGTTCCTTTTGCGACATCTGTGAAAGAATCTCGAGAAATGGGTCCATCGCACCCTGTTTATTGTGTCTTCTTACGCCCCAGCTGACTGTAGCTCTGAATCGGCCAAGGACAGTTTCTTTTACTCTCCAGGTGCTCTTTTGCAAAGAGCAAAAAGCTCAGACATCGTTGTGGTTGTTGGTGACACGAACGCTCAGGTAGGTAGACTAAGCGCTACTGAGGCCCAGTTGGGTGGTTATCTTGTGTTAGATACGAGACGCACAGACGGCAGAAATATTCCACTTCAGATATGTACCGATCACGTACTGCTCCTTTGTAGTACCAATTTCGGTAACAGCGGGAATCACTTGACGGTGTGGTGGCCACCAACGAACTAGTCCCGAATCCAAATAGACCACATCGCCATCAGTTACCGGTGGCGAGGGTCGATCAATGCCCGTCGCTCCTTCTGGCATACCAGCATGCACTTGTCCGCTGCTGCTTTTCATTGCGCTTTTCAGGTCTACGCAAAACGCGCACACCTCGCTCCGCCATTGATAAGCCAGTGAACCCAGAAATCAAACGAGCCTATGAGACCAAACTCCTCGAACGCCTTCCGGACGGTTCGATGTGGGTTATAAACCGCCACTGGGAACAGATACTCACAGTGCTACTCAGATCCGGGACTTCGGTTTGCGGTACGACCCAGCTAATCTCATCCAAACATAGGATCTCTGATAGGATCGTGCCTTTGCTGGAGATCCGTTGACAGATTTTCCCTGGCCGCAACCACATATAGACCCGACGTATCATCTGACGTCAGGTCATACTAACTGTCCATGCAGACCGAGGAGCTGTTTGGAGCTGGAAGGTCGAAGAAATGGAAGAGGCGACAGTGTGGGAAACATCCGCAAGCTGTTCCACGTGATTTGTTCGACTGGTCCTCAGAAGCTTGTTGTCGGCGAAACTATCATGGACCACAATGGCTCTCTGCTATCCGGCAAAGGAGAATGTTTGGACCGTTCGGCACAGTTCTTCTAACAATAGCCTTCTACTTCAAATCTGGAATCCTGGTCTTCAACAGAAGGATAGACTGTGAATATGGAATCCCCTTCAGCTTCAGAAGTGTCCTAGTGTGTATCATCGTGCTGCTGATCCTGACGACCTCCTGCTCTCTTCAAAGATAGTATTGGTTTCCTCAGCCAGTGACTAATTGGCCTACATTTGTCCCTCTGAGAGAAAAGCCGTCTGAAACAACACCAGTGAATGTAGTAACCGTGGAGTTGTTAATTGATTCCCATTGTAACAAGGCTTCCAGCGTCACCTGTTCTTCGTCACCTTATGGCTGTATCATGGTCATCATCAGCCATAAAAGCCCTTAAATACCGTACACTGGTTATAGCTGCCACACTCTAGTGCGCCATTGGGGAGTTGGGTAGATAGTTGCGAGTCGGAGGCGAATACATAATGGAGTCTTCTTTGGGGAGTTCTGGGGGGGGGCTAGGCACTGAACGCAACAGCTGGAGTGCACGAGTGCCATTGTGGGCGCGACTGGGCCATGTCTGACAGTGTCTCTAACCGTTGATGTATCCCGTCCCGCGGGGTCCCCATTGAGGGTGACGGCAATGACCGGTGCAGTGTATTCAGCACGTGTGACATATGACAGAACCAACGAAGTTGATGGTGCAGATAGTTCCTGTGACTGAACCGTTTGCTGTACAAATGGACACCCATTGCGAACATCGTTACGAATCCGCTGGTCCCATTCGACGCCGGAGACACCAGTGGTCAGACTTATGCAAATGCTTCAGATTCTCTGCTCAGAGCAACTGTGTTTCGTAACCATACAACAACAGGAGTAGCGTGCCAGACGCAGCACTTGAGTCGCGGAAATGTGCGTTTTGGCGCTTGCGTTTCTAGGACGTTCGACAGTCTGGAGTGTTTGGGGACGCGTTGGACAACCATTCGGATCCGGAGTTGACACAACCTATTACCTGACCATGTTGTTCATCAACACTCAGAATAATGCAGCCCTTTATGTTTCTCCAACAGTGCAGGCCACCGTGTTTCTGAGGTGCCCGTGATTTGGGATGACGAATCATTAAAAATGATCTTGGACACCTCCCTACTCAAGCTGGGATTTTCGTTGTCGAGGGTACTGAATAACCAGATGCTCTACTGGCACGTTAGGTATTGATTAGTTCAGGTTTCAGATTTTTTCCCCAGTTTTTTTCGTTGCAAGTTTGTTGGCGCCGGGCTGCTCCAGCTGTTTTGAGAAGTCCGTTGTCAAATACCTAAAAACACCTCAGATCCTCCACCCGCAAATGCCTTTTGCAGCCCTGCGGCAACACAGGGCGCATTTACACAGAACGTGTGGTGTTTGTTGCTCAAAGGTGTAACTTTTTCCGCAACAAGTGGCACGAGCTGAAAAGTGCTTACTGAATTTTCGGGTTCTTGTATAGCATGCTTCTGTCACCCTACCATCACAGCTAATGTGACATCCAACGTACGCAGATCGTTTCCTGACTTTTATTTTCTCCTGTTAACTGACAAAGAATTTATTCCGTTCATCTTTATTTCACACCGTGCAGGTGCGAAGCACGGAATGACTATGTTCAGCTATTTGAGAATACATATGACTTCTCGTTTCCGAAGAAGAAAATAACCTTCACATATTCCAGATCGACAAGGTTCTCGGAGACCTTCCAACGTCCGGCTCATTGCGTCTCCAGTTTCGAGGTTGGACGTAAATGGAGAAAGTGAACGTCCTTGCTGGACAGCATTGTTTGTAGTCTTTATGGGTACAAAGAATTTATGCTGTTCACAAAATTCGGCATGCTTTGGTACACAAGCGTGCTTGGAAAAATCACGCATGCGAATGTGTAAAACAAAGATGTGTCTCATGACGCTCTGCACCTTCTCTAAACGAATTTTCGTCATAATCTTCTCCAGTAGTACGCCAACAGTAAACACCGGCGCCTAGTTTCTATAGCTCTAAGGGCCCATTGCGTGCGAGCTACTTCCTGACCCAAAGCCGCGACTAAAATTGTTTCGTTATTATTGGAGGCCGTCTAACTGCTCGTGAATTGGTCCTCGTGAACTCATGCCACTTTATCATTTGCCACCCGATAGCTGTTTCGTTATGCCGTTCCTAGTGATGAGTTAAGCATGACTCAGGTGCTGTAAGTGGCTTTGCATAGGACTGTTTTTAATATTACCCGCATGTGGTCTACGTGGGACTTCGGTGCTTTATGCCGTGGTAGTCCTCATAATCTTCCGTGAAATTGCTATACCGTGCTACGCCGACGTCTGTGGATGATCGGGCTTATTATGTGTCTCGAATCGCAGTTGTCCATCTAGGGAGGTCGGCGATGAAGCCCTCACATATGTCGTTTTAGTGTTACTTGCAGTGGTGAGATCCGCAAATACTAGGATCGATGAGGAAGTTGGATATGGTGCTAGTGTGGCGTGTATGGCTAATTATCGTATCAAGTGTCTGTATTTTATCATACTTCGTGCGCAATTTTAACGTCAAACTTGACTATGCTGATTCGACTTCAAGGCGATTTGACTTTAGGCTCTTCTGTGTTGTCTGTCGAGCCACATTGCCGCACAAACATTTAACTGGGGAATTAATACTAGCCATATAACACTCGTTTATTTTGAACAACTTGCTTGCAGTCTGTCCGATTCATCTTGTGGTCGATAACTTATCTTTATTTGTGTCTTCGAATCCCTTAAAGAAGTATTCTTCAGGTGTTCTTCAGTCACACTTCAAGGTAACTAGCAAACTCGCTCCCGAAAATGTCCATTCGGAACAATTTTCGGTGAATTCATATGCTGGGGCCAGAGGAGTTTATTTTTTCGTGACCTCACCGACGTTTTCTTTTTAAACTTTCAGATGTTTCTTAAGCCTGGCATTTTCTATTCACAACTGGACAGTTTGTTGGAGCAAGAGGTTGGTGTTTTACTTTCAGCAATATCCTCGCATTTCGATAGAATGTCAGTTTGGATGACGTACTTCTTGATCCCAATGTTTTGGATGAGTGTCGAAATGAGAATAAGAAACTTCTTGCTTTGTAAGCTTGTCTTCCATGATTTCCACTTATGTTGACATTTTACGTAGCCTCAGCCAATCGACTGTCCTGATGCAGCTCGTACAAGTCGCTGTCTCTGGACCAGATGAATCCCTACCTCTTACAGATCAGTTTCGGTAGGTTTGAGCAGTCTTCACAAAATTTGACCTTCTATCCTTCTCTAATGTAGGAAATGTCACATAGCATCCGAACTTTTGGCTTCCAACGTTCCCCGTTTAAATTACGCTCTGTTGCGTGATTCACACTCATTGGATCTCCTCTACACCACACTCCTGAAACCGGATGTGACTTCTCTCGCATCGAGTTTCGTGTACAAAATCCTATTCACTCTGATGCAGTATAGCATTGATGAAGTGATTCCTGCTACTTTTCTCATCAGTTTTATAATTCTTCAGATGTACAGTTTCTTTGCGGCCAAATCCGATCTGCCTTCTTTCCTGCTCGCCAATTTGACGAGGCCGGCAGTTTTAGAAATTATATCTCGGCTTCTCCAGTTTTCTAACTATTCCGAGATGAGTACTGTAAGTTGCTTTACTGGACGCTGACATACTGTTTAGAGATTGAGCAATTCCATATTGGTTCCGGAGTTACTAAATCGATTCCCAGTGCCGGAGGTACATGTGCTAGTTTTCGCTTTCTTTAATCAGTTTGCTTGCCATTTCATCTACCTTAGACTCATACCGCTTCTGTACAGTTGCTTGCCGGTCTACTTGCTGCATGTCGGTTGCGAAGTTTTCCTGGATCGATAGCCTCCTTGACTAGACGGGATCCACTACTAGACAAACTCGAAAGGTCAGTACGCTCTCTTGTTTACCCTTTAACCTCGTAAACTTAGTCTTGGATTGTTTGACTCGGTTCATTTTGTCACTCCTAAATCGACCCGACAGTTGTCCCGCCTACCTCAGATTTCGTTGATCAAAACTAAGTTCCATGCCTGCTCTCGAACAGCTGTTTGTGTCAGAACTGATTACAGTTTCCATGTTTTATGTTTGCACGACCATCGGAAAGGCGCACGTGTGCATTTAGCGTCCGATTAGCTGGCTGTGTAGGGGTTCATATGGTACCAATCGACCGTGTTAATGTGTCTTTCCAACCAGTGCTTGCTTTGACGAGAAAGGCTCTTAGGTAATTTTTTCTTCTGGCATTAGGAAGAAATAAGAGGCGAACGGTGAGAAGTCGCCGGCATCCTGCGTGGCGTCCTTAATCAACCTGGGTCAAGATCACTGTTTCGCTGTTCCAGTAGACGTCTGAGCTATACTGGCTGATGCGTTGAACATCCCAGTTACCAGTTATGTGTAGTGCTTGCTGCACTCCCATTTCTCATTTCCTGATAATGTCGTTATTGTTATTCTCCATCGACTAACGATACCCACATTGATTATTATGGAATTTCGGTAATTTTGGTCTGTTACCTGGTTTCAAGTCCCACATACCTCAACACAGTTACTCTTGTCAATTCAGTGGGTAGACGTCACCTGAGGGTCGCCGTTATTAGCGCATATCGAATAAACCAACTTCAAACGTAGTTCAGGACCGATGGGCCCCACGTCGAATGGATATAGGGTTTTGTGCTCCTCTTTGACACAGCCTAGTAGACTGAATGCACGGGGTCCTTTCAAACGAGAGTTTTGTGGTTAGATCTGTTAACTATCTTGTAGATGAATGTGCACCGGAATGTTTGCAGTCCGGGTGCGTTTATTGGTGCTTAGTCAAGTGGCCGTTGATCTGTTCACCGAGCTTGGCAGTTGGCTTGTAAACGTTTCGTTACCAATTGGATTGACACGATCAGTTCGCAATACATTCTATCTATTCACAACTCTGTGCTTTTTGGCGAAAAAATCCCATTTGGGTGGAAATGTCTTCACCCTGAATCCAAATTATTCAACCACATAGTCGACAATCGGGTTACCGCAAAGCTGAATGTTGCGCGCACCTCCCGACAATAGCTGGTCAGTTTTCATCTGTCATGATGTTTTTTAGTAAATGGTTCTTTAATTTCACTGAGATCAATCCTTGGATACCCGCGTTTTCACAAGCTCTGTGCACTTTCTGCATATCGCAGTACAACCATAGTTTATGCAGCTTCTACATGCCAGCAAATCCAAGCTCCCCGACTGAAATTTTTCGGTAATCCTGACTGCGCTTTGAAGGCACCAAGCTCATTCGATATTGTACGAATGCAGGGTCGTCAAATAATAAAGCAATGCCACCTGCATGATCTGAGCCTAAAGGCCTTCAGAGGTTATCTGGATGCAAACATTCAGGGTCCTTTGGAAGGTGCACACCATGGTGGCAATTATACACGAAAATATGAGAGAGGACAAGACTACCGAACCCCTTTAATTTGGTGGGATCTTTTTGGTAGTTCGTTGCCAGTCCGAGTACGGTACTATATGGGAGTATAGAGCACAGGAAATGCGTATCCCCAACAGTTATCATTAAGAAGCAGTTGACCGACTAAACTAATTAAAGTAACTCTAAATTAATCCCCTTTCGGTTGAGTAACTGCAGAATAGACGCTTTTTCTCTACAGTTCGTGTCCTCCTTGAAGCCCTCGAACACTGTGATTGTTGTTCGCTGGTATGTGTAGCACTGTTCAAGTAGTTACCTGTATTATGGAACACAGTAGCTATGCTACAACGAGCTGAAACCCTGTTTTTTTTAGTTGCACCCTCAGGAACTTTTCCAAAGAAAGGCATATTAATTGACTCACCTCAATTGTCTGAAATGTATTCTTTCTCCCCAGTGAGTTTAAATCACTCCACTAATAAGTAAATTTGAGTGGCGCTGGCCGAGATTCATCAGGCCCTGCAACATAATGACCTGGATGTGGTCAGTCCATCACTTGGCAACGAATTGTGGTACTCAGACCTGTAAATTCAGTCGTGTTCGTAACTACCATCTTCCAGGATATGAATCTCAGGATAAGGCTGGTTGGTGACAGCGACATACGTGGATCATTCGCGTAGCCAGTCGCATTTATGCGTCAATGCCGAACTGGGATTAACGAAGCAGATAGCCTATTTTCCATCATTTACCGTAGAACCTACCTATAAACCCCGGATGAAACGGGTCCATGTATCTTTTAATGGAAACACAAGCATAGCATGCATTTTGAAGACATACTTCTTAATTTACCATTTCCCCTCTGCGTGAAGTACGCTTAACGTATTTCATCATAAATTCATGTTAATGAATACGTTGTTTGTCTACGATCGATAAACATGAAAAGTTTTTCACATCAACCGAATTAAGGAATGTATCATAGTTTTCTGCACCTATTTTGCTACTGCTGGTACGATGTGTCACAGAACTGAAAAAAAACGGCTCTTGATCTATCGTTAAAAATGCGGTAGAAATCGCACATTTTTCGGTGTGTGGCTTGGTTATTTCAAGATGATGAATCATTACTCCTTTGTAGTAAGCTTGCTTGATATAGAAGGCTTCGGATCAAGTACATGATTTTGACCGTATTGGTCGTACGATCGAATTCTCACGAACCATTTACTGGTGCAGTAAAATGCACTATTGGTACCGTGGAAACTAGGTGAAAGGGGTTAAATTCACAGACAGCGACTCGAATGAAAGACAGCTACAGAAGCACACGACCAACTGAACTGTTCTCGAATATATTTCATCTGGCGGTTGGCGTTTAGGTGCTGTTGTGTTTTACTTTGTCGGTATAGTCTTAGATCACTCTGTTTGCAGCTGATAATTTGGGCTCGGTTTGTGGATGATGTGAAACAATTTCTGTAGATTTCCAACGGCACTAAACTGTCCCTTTTTCAGAACGTTCTGATTTTACCAGGCTTTCCTATCTTAGTGTAGGCTGTATTTAGACTAAAGGTCAACAGACCGTCTAACCAATGTATGCCCAGTGTTCGAAGGACTACTCATTCTCGTATGAAGGAACGATATTGACCCTTTTGTGATCGAACGCGTATCTGGTAGGGACTTACGAACTCCATGTGATGAACTTCCTGCTGTTTGGCGGTAATTTTATCATCTGCCTTCCGAGAACACAGCTCCTAAGACTTCGCAGTGAGTGCTTTGACGAGTCATTTTAGTTTGTGGAGATTTGCTGAATATGCACATCAAGTGATAACATGACCTTAATCGGTGTGTGTTCCAGAGAGATCGTCACTTATGTTTTTCTTACTGACTCTTCTTTTCGTCAACAATGGTCTTCCTAATGCCCACTGACGTCCCCTGTGTGTAACCTTGGTGTTTCTTTGCCGCGAAAGTTGCGTCACCGTCGTGCAGTACTTTTCCTATTCCTACAGTCATTTTAATCAGTGGTACTAACACATCGCTCATTTTAGCTTACCAGTTGGAGGTAACAGGAGCGTGTGATTGTGACCTGTGAGTTGTTTTTTCAAGCGATCTTATAGGCCACCAAATGCCGTGTTCCAACCGTTCCAAATTCTCGATCTTCCCTGGTTTCGTGAACAGTTTCAGGTACAGTGACTAATTCTCTTGCAATAGCTGTGGTGTTGTGCTGCTGTCGAGGATCGATTTGTTTCTCCGTGCAGCTGATTTTCACGTGTGAGCCAGGCGGCCCATAGGTACTCCAACAGATTTTCTCCTCTTCCTTTGTCAGCTGATTGAACAGCAGTTATGATAGTAGTGGGTTGCATCCGGCTATGGGCTCGGGTTACTTTGCCACAGGACTATGTCGGCGTGCTAATGAGGCATTAAAAAACTAACTTAAAGTTCGTCCATAGGCATCATTATCCTGCCTTCCCAACGCGGCATCGATGTTCTAACAGGAGACTGAAGCTTGATCAATCACCCGGCGATGATGTTTTTCATCTAAAAATTACAGACCATTTCTGCATCTAGTGTATTGCCCATAGTCCATCAGAGATTTCTTACACAATTGATCTTCCCCAACCCTGCTTCGTGGCATCCATGTTGCTGAGATACCTGGCTTGGTGCAACAGGTTAAGTTTTGTGTCCCTACTGAAACAGGAACTTTTGGACTGCTTAACTCTTGGAAGTTGTTTTGATGTACCTAACTAATTGCACATAGAAAACTTGGTGTAGAAAGTGTTGGTGATGGTGCAAGTAAATTGTGTAGCCGAAACAGAGATCCTGATATTCCGACCCCTACAGTAGTTTCGTATATGAATCCCATTGTTTCAAATCTAATCATCAGGAAATATACTCATCAAGTGTGGATGCTACTCTTCACAACCGTGATAAGAGTGTTTCAACGTTGAGTTTATCGGTCAACTGGAATTTCTTACTGGGGTGTTTAGGGGGCGGGGACGATGTGGAATTATTTCAAAGGAAAATGATGGAGAAGAGGACTTGGTTACTCCTGAATACACGAGGACTAAGTGCGCATAGTATGAACGATAAGTCACGCTTGGGAGTGGATTCCGGAAGCGGAAGGCCGTTGGTTGGAACGTCACCTGAGCCTTTTTTCCTTCAAAGAACGTGTACATGGACTTCGCATTTTCATGATGTAGCAAATCCATTTCTGTTATGTATCAGTTTACTTCTAAGCCTTTTGATACTAAGATGATATCAGCAGTACCTCTCTGAGGCCCTGATAGACATAGACTGTTAATCCACTCGACTGGGGCGTGGCGAATTTTATCTGAATTTCGAATACGTGGGTGTGGGTGGAACACACGTCGTTGGCAGTTCAGTTTGCAGAGCACCCCTTTCGGTAAATACGAAGACGATGGTTCGAGTCTGACGGAAGCATATTGTTTCGTTTGTACTACTTTTCAAGAGGGAAATGAATCGTGTACCAATGGAGGAACACAGATCAACTATTGTCTGCACTATACGTTCGCAGTTCTTCTCCCGATTCCGAACCAAGAAAAGCAGGTCATCGATAGAGTAATATTAATCAATAGTTTTGATTGTTCTGGGTAGATACCGACGTTATGCTTCTTCGCGTCGATCATGGCAGAGCGAAGGAGACTGGTGGGCGATTGTTGAACATCAACCAGCGGTAGAAGATAACAACCAATAGGAAAAGCAGAAGTAATGTAAATCAAATCGGATGCTACAGCAGTAGTTTATTGACATTGATCTGTGCAGATTTGCGTCACATCGATCACCCGTGATTATAATGGTTTGTCCAGTTTTTGGATGAAGGTCTAAAGAATAGACTCCTGTCTACCAAATGTACTCGATAGCCAGCTGAAAATGTGACTCGTCTGGCTAGTTTGGCTGCTAGGATTCGGCTCCACGTTTAAGAAAACTGGCTTTCCGAAGAATCCGGAAAACGCGCTCACTGGTTCACCTTTAGAACATAAGTTGAAAGGATGTGAACCCAATAATATTGGTTTTGAAGGCTAGTGCTAGCAGCGCGTTTAGGACGTACTGGCTGACTGTATTGGTCTGGTAAGCAGTGATGATCTTTAACTTGATGTTACACGGTGCTACATAAGGCATCCTTATTATCGTGCACGTCGGTCATTCATAAATTCCAATCGATGGAACCGATGTCGCTTATTAACGGTTCGCGTTGAGCTCTCTTTTCAGCGTTGATTAAACTGAAGTTTTTTTTATCACTCTTTATCCTAATAACGCAGTCGGTTGCTAGCTGATTTGGTGCACAGGTTGAAACTGTAGTGACTGCAACGCGGTTTAATTACCTAGGCCTAGAGAGGAGCATTCCAGATTGCATCCCTATTATCCCCGTCGTTCGATCACATTTCTGATGGACCCACTGGTGCTTTTCTAAGACGGAACCTTTGCCTCTTGTCCTTATTCATTCTCGCAGTGTGGAAACTATACAGTCGCTACTCTCACACATGTTTCAACCGTCCACTACCGAAGATAATCGTGAATCGATCAGTATTCAGTCAGACGAATCATTTATCAGTGGGTTGATGTATTTACGCTGTCTGATCGATCCAGCCTCCAAGTAAGCGCACATTGTATTCCATTGACATTATATCGAATTCTAGCGTTGTGGTTTTATTTATTTCCCTCGGACGATGACCTTCGAACTGTTGGTTCCCAGAGCTTGTTAATTATGCCGTGTGCTAATCCTCATTATCGAATAGCCCTTTCAAAAGATGAAAAAAAAAATCAAATCGTTCGGTGGTAGCGCCTTTTCGTGGTCTAGCTGCTATGCCAACGGAAGGAGGTACGAGGGCTTGGATGCTGCCAGGTTGCCCAAGCCTAGACAGGAGCAGCCGAGATGCTGAGGTTGCGTTCGAACCACGGGCTTTCTGGTTCGTAAGTTTGCGCCTTACCCACTGAGCTATCTCGAGCCCTTTTGTGAATTCGTCATCCTAATTCCCATGTCGAACCCAAATCTCTCGGCTATGGCACCTCGGTGCATACCCGTCACAATCCAACAGAGGATGGGTGAATATTTTCCGGGTTGCCCAAGCTAAAACAAGAGCAATCGAACCCAGTCGGGATTGGGTCGTGGCTTCGAGGCTCTATGGTGTTTCCTGAGATGCGCACTGCTGCTGATTCCCAACAAGTATGAAGAAGCTGTTCAGTGCTTCTCACTTTTCCGGCATAGATTGGCCTCACTTACAGGACGAAATCTCCTCACAATATGAACTTATGGGAACAACATGGGAAGATGCTCTATGTTATGTGTTGCTGAGCAAACCCAACGCGTAACGTCGAAGTTCCCGGTGCTGGTTTTGTATCCTTTGTGATTCACTGCACTAGCATCCTCCTAAGAACTGACATCGGTTATCTCAAAGTACTCTGCCGACGAACCTATTTAGTCAGTTTGTCAGTTAGCGAATCCCTATGAAACGATGCCATTTTTCGTATCGCACTCCCTACTCACTCACAAAAGAAGCAAACCACTTCCGATTTTATTGTGGCGCTTCGTGGATAGCAGGTTTGATGCTGATCAAACAACTTTAGGGTGTTGCAAATCAACCTGAGTCAAAGCTGGGTAAGCCGTTATTAGTTTGAGATTTGAGTGATTCTCTTGTTCTCGGCGTTCTTCAATTGAATATGCAGAGCGGTGGCTGCTTTGGGACTCAGTTTGGCCGATACACTGAAAGGTTGTTACGCGTAAGTAGTATGAGAAGACTATTGAAAGTAATCGATAACCCACTTACACCCTCCGCAGTCTCAACAGGTGGGTGTAACTTTGTGATGCTGTGCATGGACAAGGTCAAGTAGGTTATAAAGGCTGGCGCTATACTGTGATAAATGTGAACATGCATTTCAAAAACCTATTGTGATGTCGACAGAATTTGAAACGACGTATTTGCTAGGATAGAACCTGGGAACAAAAAGCTAGTTGTAATACCCCAGTCAAACTCGTCATCAGTATAATATTTGTGCTATTTAAAGTGGAGTAATCCGTCGTCAAAACTCATACTTGCTTTTTTTGCCTCCGTTTTTTCCACAAAGAATCGAAGCTGGTCCAGAAGTGCCTCCCCTACCCCGGTTAGATGCTCCCTATCTCTGGTCTGAGCCTGTCGGCAGAACGCTGTGTGAACTTATCCTTCCCTATCTGGGTGATCTCCGTCGGCGTTTGCTGGTGTCTCCTGATTCTGTGAGAATGGTATTCTCGTATTTTTCATGCGCATGCTTACTAATGCTTTCGAATAGAGTTACGTTCTAATCAGTACCTCTTCCTTGTTGAGCCCCAATCAGACAGAACAAATATCGTGACGAAAGAAAACTTGGTTTCCGTGATTCTCGTCAGGCCAGTAGTCACATGTGTTTTGTGGTGCGTACATAGTTTTTTTCGGATAGAGGCCAAAAGGTCCACTCTGGTCGGAATGACCAGTGGTCAACACAAGTTCAAAGGTCGTGTTAGCTTATTCTGAACACAGAGCTGTGGGTTAAGTAGCCAGATTCTAATGACCTCAGCATTCAATGACATCCTGAATTTAACTATTATCGGTCGATTATAAGGTGTCTTATTCTAAATCTATTCAGTGTAATAATTCTAGACTTCATCTGGTATTCCTTCTATCTTAGGGTGACCAGTGTCAGCCCCCACAAACCAGCAGGGGCGTTGCATGAGAGACCGGTAAACCGAAGGGTTGACCTTATGTTTGTGCTTTATTGTTCCGATTGAGTAACCAACCGTATCTCAAGTTATCCATTGTTTCACGTTATCTGGGGTAACCTAGTGAGAAGTACCTCAATTCAGCGGAGTGTTTGGAATTTTGACTAGAAAACTCACGTTCTTATTCCGCTGTGCCGTTCAAAAGGCGGACGTATGTTCCATTGTTCCGTTCGCGCATGTAGATGCACACTGAATTCGTCATCGCGAATCTTTTGCTCCCGCTGGTTACGTTAATTCCGTTTTAGGCGGATAATTTGTCGCGTGCAGCAATGTCTCGCACTCAAGTGGACTGGACGTGGATAAACGGTTTGCGAAATCTGACCAGAAAATACGGATTTAAGTGTCCCCGTCGAGTTCCTTTGTTGTATTTCGATTACTTGAATGTCCTTCGTCACATTGACCTATAAGTGATGGATTTCCTGGGAGTCCTGCATTTACTGTTCGGGAGTTTGTTCGTAGTCACTGTGTCTCGGGTTTTCATACACCAGCCGTGAAGTCATTTGAAGTTTGCACTGTCCGTGTTTAGTGACGTCAGTAAGTTTCCTCAGTTCCCTTCACAACTGATTTCGTTTTCAAACGGATTGCCCGTTTTGAGCAGTCTCGACTTTGCCACTTCTGGAGGTGACCCACCCTTCAATGAGAACCTTACACTACCACGTGTCACCTCGTTTAATCTAAAGCCACTCCTCATGTACTTGATAGTTCTTTTCACGTGGCCACGTTGGCCATCAGCCGCTTTGGTGTGAATCATAGTCATCGCTTCAAAACTTCCGCATTAGCCGTACGTAGCACACTGTTGAGAACTTCAGGTGTCTTGTTTTCGTATATGATGACAAATGCTCTAATCCACCCTTGGTAGATTCTATATCCTGGAGCGAGTACCCTTCGTCTTCACCGTCTAAGTGGACTCACTGAGTAGTTGATTTCTTGAAGGGTGTTGTTCTGTCGATTTCGGTGGTGCACAACTCTCCTAGTTGACTAAACGGCGATGAAACAGTACTGGTAAATTCTGCCTCGAAGCGGTCCGGCACCTGTATCTGTTGGTTTCTCGTAGATATTAGTTTTCAATTTTCCATGATTGTTGTATCTCCTCCTTCAGTTTTTTGGGATTCACCGGTTTTCTCAGGCTTTGTGTAACAACTAGTTTTTTTTCTTGACTACCCAATGTAGCCTGCGTCTCAAGCACAACAGGATCGACCGGTTCGACTGACGGCGGTGCGGCTGCATATCGCTCGATTTGTCCACTATCTTTTCTTGGCGAAATCCGAAACCTTAGTCAAGGAACTACTCCGTTTAGACTTTTTGAATATTCTCATGGTAGGTGCATATCCACTAATTTATTTTTTATCACGTGGGTCTGTATTCAGATGACTTGCAAAGCGATTTTTTTCGCTACTTTTGTGCCTTAATTTCCTCTCTCTGTTTGTATTCGGGCTTTTCAGATGCTTGCAATTGTTTAGCTTACAAGGAACGCAAAGTTTTTTTTCTACTGAGTGTAGACCAACTCAATCGTCCGAAGCACATGCGTCCATTTGTCAGCTGGCACGAGTTTATTTTACTTCCTCTCGCATAACTTTACTACTGGGGCGTACAAAAACTGAAGCCATTCCACTCGTTTCGCTGAATACCCTAAGCCGAACCAAATTTCCTGCGAACGACTTGAGCTTTTGATTTGACAAAATTGCGTCGGCATCACATCTTCAGCATTTGGGACTAGTGTGCATCGCGGAGTGCATGTTTGCACAAAAAAACACATCGGTGTTGATATGGCTTTGCAGCATCTTTTTGCCAAGTGCACGATGCATACCAGGTATGATAGCATTAACACTTTCGGTTTCGGTCAAGGACCCACAGTTTCGTTTGCCGTCTGTTCATTGTTTCAAAACTAATCCGACTGATTTCGGGCACCCCATGACCACTGTTGGAATTCTTTACCACCGAACGAACTCCGCAGGATGTTCTTGTCCAAAAACCTCGATAACTACGCGTCATCTCTTTGAGATTCCTCGTATAGTGAAATAGTAAAACTGTAGGATATAACGCCATCTTTTCCGAACTGCGCAGGCGCCCAGCTCATGCCCCGAGCTTTCACCTTGTCAGACTGCTCCTCAAGGAGGATCGTTCTTATCTCCGTTTTTTTCCTTTTTGTGCTCGTTACTTGTGCGCACTTGTGCTTGTGTCCTACAGTACACGGAAAAGTCGGACAACTAGCTATCCTGGTTTCAACTTCGGCAAAACAGTGTACTCAGGGTGAGGCCTCAAATTTGGCTTTCAGCAATGTTCTTGTGACCTACAGACCGTTCCGGAAGAGCTGATTACGTTAACACGTAGTCATCGTTCAACTAGATGAAAGTTGCTTTGAACGTTTTTGTGGTGTGTCCGTTTTCTCCTAGTTTATTTTTCACTTCCTCAAGCTCTTGAAATGCGCAAACTTTGATGGAGTTCATTCTCTTTGGACCTCAAACTTAGTCCGTACGACAAATAAAGACCGAATCATCAGGTTGATCAAGCTTTATCTCACTTGCAGCCGAGAAAGAAATTACTGATCTTCATTCACCACCCACATGGGAATATATAACGTACCTATTTGAACACACTAGATAAAAGGAATTCTGAACGACGCGAAATCGCCCTTTCATTATTTCTCAGTGTTAAAAACTGCCGGCTTGTGTTTTTCTTCGTCTGGATGCCAGTTTTCGTCCCTCTGAAATAAATAATCTTTCTTCACAAATGCCAATGGGGTGCATGATCAGCAGACTGTTCGCCTTTTGCCTCTCTGTGGGAGTCAATCAACATACGAGTAATCCTAATCACACTTGTATCGCGTGTACCTATGCGTCTGTGTTACTCTGACGTAGATTCTACGTTGTAAACTACCGGTGGCATGTAGGTCTGGGGACAGTCGTACGAGCACAACTGCCGAATACACGACAGTCGAATTAACGGCTACCTGGCGTGAACAGTTGAAGTTTGTTTGACCGTGCACGGAACGGCTGAAATTTGTGGGAAGGATGATAACGTTGCGAACAAGTGTGGAGGGAATTTAACTGGCCAGTTAGAGCTCATGAAATGCCTCTGCCTGAGCGAATCATATCTACCTTCAGCTCGCGGAGGCCGTTCGTAGACAACAACATATTGCCTACCATGGTTGAAGCCAATGAAAACGGCGGATTGCGTACAATGGAAGTTTTGCTGCACCGCTGACTACTGTAGCAAATACGAGTCTATATATATATATATATATTCCGCTGGTAATTTTGGTTATGGATACAAAACTTTCGCGATTTTTAATGATCCTTGCGGTCTTCTCCGGAGGATTATTGAACGATTTCGACGCCTAAAGCTTGTTTAGTAACCTTTTGCGTTAGATATCCCGAGTTAACTATATGGCTACGCACTTAAAATTTGTCAGTCATGCATGCATGCGTGCTGCCAGACCATGATTTGATGAATAGTCATAAGTTGTTACTGAACGTTTGAACAAACTTCTGTGGATCAGAGCAGTGACTATTTCCAGCAAATGGAATTTTCTCAGCTGTCTTGTTTCTTGCACACAGGAGTGAATTTCTGAAGAGAATCTTTCATCCATCTACTGCGAGGTGTTTTCCGTTGAGCTTTACGTGTGCTATACGAGACAGCTGATTTCCTCTCCAACGATTCACCCGTTTGAAATGCACAGGGTTTCTTATCAAAATTGAGCTTCCGTTATTCTTGGAAAAAAGTTCTATCTCAGAAGGGAACTTCATTAGCCTCTTTAACATTCATACACCTAGGGTTACCATACTCCGAAATATGTTAAGTATTTTTTATTCTATCGTGGTAAGCACCAGTTCCCAACAAAAATGCGGATTTTTATTCATGATACTGGGTGATACAGTCCGTTTTTGTAATCCACGTACAAGTCTGCTTATGCGCTTTAGTAAGCAACTTATTTGACATTGATACCACATATATTCGTGAAGATCGAATGTCTGTTGTCAAAATGGTGGTTTATATCATACACTGAGTCTTTTTCTCCGCCCTTCTTTAATGTTAAGGCATGCGCAAAGCTGACACGGATGATTCACATTGAATTCACTGTGTCGATGAGAATGTTGTTGGCCGCAGTTGGCTCTCTTGCTGTCTTCTGGGGGATTGCGTCGCATGACATCAAAACGCCCAGTAATCCTACTGGGAACGACTTATGGAAGCACTTACCGGATTTTTTGGTGTGCTGCTAGAACTGTGGTTTAAGTGTACGTATGTGGCCTGACAGGATTCAGCGTCTCAAGTCACCGTTTGAAACTCCATGTGCGACGTTTTTGTCAAGTTGGTACCCAGGACAGTATACAGGAATATACCCGCTCAACGCTTAGTCTTACATTCATTGAGTAGTATTGGTCACATCCTTTTGCAAATAAATTGGAAACTCTATAACTGTAACATGAAATGACTCTATCTACGGTTAATTTGTGGCAGCTCACTGCCTGTGTCTCCTTTTTATGACTTGTCAGTTGGGCATAGCCCCCAAATTTTCACCAACTTCTTTCACACCTATTTTAATACCGAATATAAAGTATGTACATGTGAACATTCACTTGCAAATTAAGATGGTGGTGTTCTTCAACTGTATGTACTGCACCAAGGTCGCTTCATATTCCGTTCTGAAGAATATTCAAGATGTCAGGAAATATTCTCTAACAATACTCTTGCACGGCCACTGTAGATACTCTCTCTCTCTCTCTCTCTCCTTTTTGCGGCGCGCCATCTACACCAAGTCTCTGAATTTCCGTAGGTTTTTATTTCGCGCTAAACACCTGTTTGGTTTTGTTATGCGTGGTTACTGGGCTACTTTGCGCAGAATCATAAAGCTCCATTTATGATATGCTATCCCACCGGAATGTTTTTGTCAATGATGTCCCATTTTGGAAAAATACGGACGCCAAAATGTAACGTAACTTTAGTCTGGAATGGAATGTGAAGTTACCAGATACCATGTACCACGGCATATGTGACATGTTCTTTTTTTACAGCCTGATAACACCACGTTTTACGGAACCAGCCAGTACATTTGTATCATTTCTCGCTGGTGATAATGCACTCATTTTGTTATCCGTTGAACTGGGGTGTATGCCTGTTGGAGTGTGAATCAGGGTAGACGCGAAACGATTCACCACTTTCAATAGTCGGATTTTCCGACGAATATCACTGCTGTTTAGTCCCCGATAGCAGATCGGACATATAAAGGATTGTGGGCTATTTGCCAAGACAGGCTTTGATCCCTAACGGCTGTCATGGGATGCAGATTGGTAATGGTGCACATAAAATAATGTTTTACCGACCGGCAGGGATGCAGAATACAAAGTCGCCTTGTTGTTTTCATAACTTCACAGTTGGGTTTTAAAAATGGCCTGTCAAATGTTCCCGGTTCTAGTTAACTGGTCCATCCGAGTCGATGGAGATCCCAGTTGGGATCAACGCATCCATGAATTGATTCGTGGAATAGTACATGTTTGATCATATGGGCTGTTGTTACATTGTTGGTGCAGTTCGTTTACAGACATGTCACTTTTACATACACGTCTAGCTGCCTCTCTCGGTTTGCATGACAGTGTGTGTGTTACTGTTGGATATTATCCAATACGACGAACCTTTCTGAAGGAAACACACGTGATTTGTCGATTGAGAGTATTCAGAATTGTGTTTATAGAAAACTGACATGCGTTCGTTAGGACACTAAGTTCCAAAGTTTCGAAAAGAAATGTCTGTATGACAGGCAACAAAGATTCGCACACAAGATATCCTACCCATATCTTTTACGGGACAATGACTTCCCAAGTCGGTTTCTGTAACGAACAACGAGACCAACTTACACACAAGGTGTTTGATACTCATGTACCATAGGAGTTATTTTATCCTCGCCTATAAGTTGAAGATGACATAGCAACTGAGCTGTTATTTGTTGCTGGCACACTATTTGGTCATCCTCTGTTAAGAAGAATACTCAAAGATCAGCTGCCTCGTCGGACAAACTTCATGTGTGTTTATCAGTGCGCTTTCTCCTGTGGAACAAATTACGTCGACGGAATGACGAATACGTTATTCAAGCAAACCAGAGGATTGACACAGACATCACAGTTTGGTCTTAACACATTTGCTTGAAACAGGTAATCGAGTCGACTCTGAGGTGGCGCCCACAGTTAAGTACCAGGTTGGCTCAAGACTACCACATAACATGAGGCAATCCTTAAACCGGTCCTGCACATCAGGAAGTTTGTGCAAGCTTTGCAGTTGGTGTGACCCACCACACTTGTATCAGTATGCATGAATTATCGACCGTTGTTCTCTCACGCGGCCGATTATCTGTTTATCATTCAACCACGTGCCTCTACCTCCCCACACCAGATCAGTGTTACACAGGGTTCAGGGACAAAGGCTTGTTTAAATGCAAACACGACTTTGGTTGTGGTGCCTGTCCTGTCCACCTTTCGTTTGGTTTACCGCCTCTCCCATATACAGTGGTCGCCCTGAACAAAGACCACTCGCAGGGAAAGCTGGAAGTGCCAGTCTTTCTTGGTGGGACCGCCATCTACCAATCGCGCAAGCAAATGTTAATGTGCCTGCTTCAAGCTGAAAATAATACAGTGATGCACCGAAAACAGTACATCACTGTTCTAACGCTCATTTACGGCACCCGTTATGCAGAAAAACACCTATCTATAAACACATGCTTATATCCCCCACGAAGACTTTTAAGAAGCGACCACTCTGCAAACGCTAGCTAGAGTTGCACCAGAGGCTTGTTTTGGATCCGAAATTTTGCACCATCTGGTTGCAACTCTTTTCCACTGTTGGACTGTACCTTGAGCGACAACTCCAGCATCGAAGCTGTTTAAAGCTGTGCTAAGTTCACACAAGAGTACTAAGTATTCAGCAGGTGATGACACAGGTGTGCGCGAGGCGGAGTCGTCAAGCGATACTCTTGTTCGCGATGCTGTGATAACGGTCTCCAGAGGCTACAGTCGTGGTTTCGTAACCTTAGCTGCCACTACTAGGGAGACCACCCTCAAGAGCGGACAACCGTTAAGAAAGACCACTTCTGGCCCGTGAACCATACTAAGGTTCTTTCCAGACAGGTCATTATTGGTTGCGTTCTTGGTAGCCTTTCCAGAGGATAATCTCATATGCAGCAAAGTTAGTCATATGTGTTAAAAATCGTCACTTAACCTGGGCTGCGCCCTCCGATCAAGAAATATTTTGCTTATGATCTTTTGCCACCATACTGAGGCCTGATTGCTCATTAGGTTAACCAGCGTGGCTGTCTTCCTCACCTCCAGAGAATACCTAAACATCATTGGAAAGCCGTCTGATGTAGATGCTAACCTCGCGAGGCTAGAGTGAAGTGCCCCTAGCTAAGTGATGTTGAGGAACGCTTTGGCGGGACTACTGTGTGTTTCTGTCGTGCGTATCCGTAGTAAATGGGCAGCCAGTATTTTTTTTACCAAAATACGGATTTGAATTGCCATGACCACCATGACACATTGTGATGCAATTTATCATTTTGCGTTTTACTGTACACTGCTTGGCTTCCCTTGGGTGGCCCCATTTGTTTTGTGCAAAGTTGGACTTGATGACAACCCTTATGATTGCACAGTGTATGAAACTGGGGAATAATGACTGACCAAATTTGTGCTACCTGGACTACACATTGTCAGGTCTCCCTGGTAATCAGCGACGTTCACATGTTTTCTGCAATACAGCTTTCGTGGATCCAAACATTTACTGGTGTGTAATCAGACCCTCATCTGACAGGGTGCTGTGAGTCTGTGAAGAACTTGCCTGCTCATGTCATACATTGGCAAGCCCATCGGGTAGTTAACCCATCTTATGGTCATTTCTGGGGGACTTCTGAGCTGTATCATGACATTTGAAAATGTCCAAAATTCCATGTCCTTACTTCAAAAACATTAAAACAAACGCTAGGAGCATCGTAAAGTTGAAAACGTCATCAGTATCAATTCACCCTCATTCTGGGTAACCATTATCAACCAGTATATGTGTTAGAAGGGATACAATTGTGCAGTCATGCAGCTGTATAATCGTGCTCTTCAAGGAGACTTCAGGGTGGCAGTTTTTCTTAGGAAGGGTCACACTGTAGAGAATAGTGTTCTGTATATTCGCTTGGAGTGACCTTTGTTCCGAGGTGTCTGTCTCGTGGATGTTGAAGCGTTACAAGTTTTATTATTATATGTGTCTTCCAACAACTTCCGTTTTACGGTTCACTTATCGTATCTAAACTGGGGGCAAGTGAGGTGAAGTGAAAAGGTATACAACCACAGAAATACCCCTTAAATGTAAAAAATGTGTTACATGGTTGAATATCGCTATTAACAACATGTTTGGTTCGACTTGACCGGGTTGTACGTCATCAGGTTTCCGCCTCCCCGTAGACTACCGAAACCAACCTTCGTCTATGCACTAAATTGCATATTTGTACCCTTCGAGACCTCTGGGAGTCTTTTTGGAGGACTTCTGTGGTATATGTGGTTCGTGTGGCGGAAATTTATGTTTAAGAACGTCACTGACGTTGGAAAAGTTTCTGCACGTGTGTACTTGATTTTGGGAAGCCCGGACGTTGCATCTTGGTTATTCATGGAAGGTGAAATCGCTCGTCTATGACACTGTGTCCTTTGTGGGAGTTTGGAAGTGTCTTCTCAAAATGTCAATGTGTCAATTTTAAGCCTATTCTAACATGATTGGTGTGGAGTGATCGCGATTGGCCGGGTGGGTTTTCTCGTGGGAGGAGCTTACTGGGAGTTCTACTGTAATTGCCAGTAGATTTATCGTAAAGGTTTTGCAAACTCACATCTCTTTTCTGAAGGGTAAGTCGGATTATTTAGACAGGCGAACTGGGCGTCATAGTATCTTCGTTCCATTACAACTCTGTTCTACCCTACGAGATCCCCAAGGAGACTTTATTAGCCCTGATACTTGACTTAGGTTCTACGTGATATAGTATAAACAACGCTTTGGCTGTCAAATGTTGATACTGACAGTCCCAGGTGAACTCTGCGCATCGTGAGTGCATTTTCCGACTTGCGACCGACGACGATGAGAGGTTGTGGGTCAAATGCACCTAATCTCCGTTAGCTGATGATTCTTCTAGGTGCAATTGCTCCACACACTTTGATAGCCACAGATGATAACCACAATCGATTATGCTGGTGTTCAGCTCAGGTTAGACTGTGGATCCTTTATTTTGTATTGTGTTGCGTGACTTCACGGAGTCACATTCTATAGGTGAACACTGTTTTTTCGACGGATGGCATTGATATCGTCACTACCCATATATTGGTGTGGTTTACCCCGGGGTGACTCATTTACAACGAGACAATTTTCCTTGATGGGTTTGTTTGATATCGCCGATGAGGTTCATGCAACCCATGCAGACAATAAGTACGGTTTATGATATGGATGAAATTTTCCAGATTTTACCTAACTTCTCTTCAGCTTTCGAGCCTTTGGTTCGATAATTACCAGGTCCCCCCTGGGGGTGGGTGACCATATAGATGAACAGTTGGACGACTATAATCGTTCCAGGGAGTAACCCTCTTCCCTTGGAGTGGGGTCGAAAAGTCCCTGTCTCCATCGTGTTTTCATTTTGGCGGAATTAATTAACAGTCCTTTTTCCCATTCTGGGAGCCCTATGCTTTTTCTGTGACACCGTGAACTTCTTATTCATAAATCGATGGCCACCCACAAAATTCACCTATCTTACTAGCTGTCTTGATTTGGCAATGACCTGGGACAGACCACCACGAAGAAGGGTCGTATTAGGCTTCTTGTTTTTTTTTTGAATGGGTATGTCCTTCGTTGAACAGATCTTGTTAGCAGGAGACGCGATTATGTGCTATCCTGGACAGCGTCCACTTTTCTGAAGAATCTCTGTCGTGAGTCAAACATACAGCATCGTAGTTCATTATACAAGTCGATGTGTTTTAATTGAATATAAAATGAAGAAGAACTAACGAATAGCGTAGGGTGCTAAAGGTGCAATATATTGGAACGTTTTGGAACCACCTTTTTATAAGCTGAGTTACTGCATCATGGACTTATACTCTCCAAGCTGTCAGTAACCACAAAAAGCATTTGCTCACCCTTTCCAATGCTTTTGAATGCTTCTCACGTCTTTCTACATTCATTGACTATATTGACACCCTCAATAAATGAAGTCAACAGAGGGCCATCCTTCGCTTTGTTACACGACCCTGTTTATAGACGATGATTCCCCTTAGAATGAGGCCACTTCCCTGGAGGTTCCACAGCAGCACTCACCGTTAGCCCTTCAAAATGGGATCGCTTTCTCCCCTCAGAGGAAGCCGCATGCTATATTTTTCATTGTTAATCTGTGTTTTCGAGATGTTTCTACTGCACAACTCCGGATGTACATAGTTCGTTGTCCATAACTACCCTGAAAATACCCAGCAATTCTTTATGGTGTGAATTGTGTTTCCTTATATTTAATGGGGCACCAGTCATTGTATAGACAGCCTATCGCGATTGCCATTGATTGCCGCGCGATAGGAGTAGAATGGAGTCTTCACAAAATGAATAGATACAGGTCGTACTTTACTGTGAATCGTCAGTCTTCAAAGTTTGATTCATTTTTGTACCCCATACAATATTACCACTAACCAACTGACAGTGAAACGTCCACGCTGTGTATCGTTTGCTGTACTTTATCTCAACTGCTGGAGTATCCGAACGTCGACGGAGGTATTCAGCTTGAAGTTGAACTGACGTGAGGGTTTTGCATTTGTTTTTGCTTTATCGTTGTTTGAAACTATCTAGAAATATATAGGCACAATGTTTTATGTGCTTTGCTGTGTCCACAAGGGATTTCGACCAGCAATCTACGTTGTTATTTATTTTGAAGCTGCTTCAAGGCTCACACTAAATACATTCACGTGAACTGTCGAGCATCACAAAACCAATCAACGGCTTTATGTGTGCCAACTTACGCTGAGTATTTCTTTCCCTGTTTGTTGTAGGATTTATTTTTCCAGTTCTCCCTGAATTCTTTCTTGCACTCGACATGCGAGAGTATTATTCGACTGCTTGTATACCGTGCCCTGCTCACGGTGACTTTTGAATCACCCCCGGAACGGTCGCCCAATGTTAGCCTCTCGCTGGACTCTGCGGATGCAGTACATCGCATGTTTTTCAGCCCGAACGAAGCGGATGACAAAGAGAAGCGTGAGTTACTCCGGGGCACATCCGTTGTCGTCCTCCCTCTGCCGCTTTTTTCTTGACTTTAGCTCCCTTGAAACTTCAACTCGTATAACCTAAGGCTCGTGTTTCCTGATGGAAACCTACATACATATCGGGAACAAAGTGGAAAATTATGTACAGGGAATCCCAGAAACATATTGATATCTGGTTGGTCTTTTGATTCCGACTTACTGGTATTCTGAATTGTTTGACACTTTTCAGAACAAGGTTTGGTTTTATTAACCACAACTAACTATTAAGCTTCCCTCAATTCAGTGAAGTAGTGGTGATCGCCTGATGTACACAAGTGGCTGCCCTTTGTCCTCAATGTAGACCGGAGGCACAACGGTCCACGGATGAACATGAAGAAGTCTGTTACATGCCATCAGTCGCCACCAGTTACTTAGTTGTCTTTGGGGCACTGATGTCACTTCGCTTGAGATCTAGTGCAGTACCGCACACCTTCTTGGAGATCGTCCGCTAAAGGACTGTTAAAGACGATACTGGGTAACCTGGTTGAGCGTAATTAATCCTGCGGCAGTTGATCCTATGATACTGTCACCCTTAGAATGGTAATAGCTCAGGCAGGCTCCAATCGAGAACGGGACAAACTTCACTTCCAGTTGTTTATGTTTGGTATGTCGGTGTGAGTATGCTACTAATCCGCGAGACCTGTCCTACAAAAGCATATGCGTTCACATGTTCCGCAATTTTATATGAACGTTGATTATGATGTATTGGGGAGATTGAGCTGCTTTCCGATGGCTGTTTTTTTGTCACATTAAAACGTGTCATGTCTCAAATATCGGGCTTGCGTACGCAAGTACCAAGGTCTCCCATGACCTACATTGGAAGTTTTAGGTAATCAAGGCCTTCCGAACAAAGGGATTTCGGGCGTAACCGACTTCTGTCTCTATTCCTCAGATGACCGTGGATAGGCTGTTTTCGGTCGCTACTTCCGACCATTCATCGAAAATGATCCAACGACGGGGCTGCTTGTGCATACGACCATGTTTGATGCCACTGGTGCTTGCTCTTTGTGTAGGTGTGGTGTTTGGAACTCGGTATGTCCAGTTGGTCCGAAAGATTCTATGCAGACATTGCTAGTAAAATCGGCCAAGAACTCGAACATGTATGTATAATATTTTGG
This sequence comes from Opisthorchis felineus, assembly GCA_004794785.1. Lineage (NCBI taxonomy): Eukaryota > Metazoa > Platyhelminthes > Trematoda > Opisthorchiida > Opisthorchiidae > Opisthorchis > Opisthorchis felineus. Next base: position 51,941 of record SJOL01007370.1, read on the forward strand.
CTTCGCTATTTTGGGAGTGGTAGCAAAGGCAACTGCTCAGTATATTGCAACTTCGGCATATATGTGCAAGTGGTGGTTGCTTCAGACACCTTTATTTAAGCGCTCAAATGCTTTACTGACTTCCACTACTCTTGCGTTCATTCAACCAGCAGTGCTTACATCTGTCAATAGAGTATTGCTGATGTAGTGCAAATCTGTGCAACAAGCTATCTCGCAACTATTCATCAGTGTGCTCTGTGTTTTATGTTAAGCCGCCGGTGCAAACTGACAAAAGACTAGTATTTGGAAACCATTTACACTTAAATCAGAGCATGATATTGCTGAATCAAACCCCATAATCAGCTGTTGTACCCTTCCTCAGAATGTGAATATGAAGCACAGTTGTCCGCAAACATCATCACACGAAGTCTGATGTGGCATGACAGTATTTTGGGTTGTGAAGCTCAGTCATACACGGCCTGCGATACTGTCAGGGAACCCATACCTAAACAGGAGGACGATTAGGGTCCTCAGCATGCCTGGATCGGACTCGGGCAACAGTGTCTTGGTGAGGAACTACTTTGAACTGAATAAATAACTAGGTGATATTGAATTGTCACGCCATCTTCGCAGTGGCGGAGTGCCTCTGCACGGATGAATAGTTCTTAGACGGGACCCCATATGAACGTTGATGTGCCTTGCTTCCCCAGATTGCGGCTAATCCTAGTCCATGTGGTGCACGCCATGTGTCGGCTCGACCATCGATCAGTCGGTCAGCACATGTATGATTTGTTCATGATTGGACAAGTTTTTACAGCAAATGTCTGTGTTCCCTTCACATGTTAGTTACTTTTCAAATTGATTTGTGTCGCGCATATGTAACTCCACATCAGTACGGAACATTCCCCAATGGTGAAGTTTGGTTCCTCTTGAAGGGCGTTGCACTCAGCAGTAGAAGGGTTAAGATGCCCGAGTCGAAGACGTTATCCGTAGTCACTCCTGCGTCGAACGCTATATCGGCTCTTCGGAGGTTTTTGTTCATATATATATATATATATATAGGGGCTATTTACAGCTAAGCTTTTTGTGATGGCTGTCCCTCTCCGAAGAAAATCTTTCTCCCAAAATGGACTACTGTGGTAAAACTACGGGCACTCAAGATACCCAATCCATTTCCCCTGCTATATCCAAGAGAACCGGGACCAAATGAAACACGAAAACGCTCACCTGAGATACATTTTTTGGTTGACTTGCTGTCACATCACACCGACACCCTGGTGCTTACTCTGACAATGTGCCAGGGCATAACGTCAGACTACAATAAATTAGTTTTGTTGTTCGTTCCAAGATCTTACAGAGATAGCTCTGTAAGTTATTTCAGGTCTCCTTTTTCAGTTAATTGTGGATCCAACTCAGGCCCAACGTAAACTTACCCCATGTCCCATCGTAGGAGGGTATAAAGCTCATCTGCCTTGTATGGTACTTGGGTTCAATGTACCATATTTGGCGAGTAGCCGAGCAGTATCGGGCACTTCGGCAAGCGGTCGTACAAGACATTATGTCTCCTTTCTGGCCTGTAGCAACCTGCGAAGTCAGGTCATGCATCAGAATTTTTGTAGCTTGTAGCGGGTATTACTTGGTCCCATAAAATGCGTCCCTTTTGAAATTACTGGCTTTTTTTGCAAGCAGGGGGGCATTTATAGATTATCTGGAGCTAGATCCCATGTTCTTTGAGGCACACCGCCAGTCGCTCCAAATCCACCGCGAGTTTCCTTCAATTCTCATGTACGGTGCTAAATCATTAGTGGGGAATAATGTAATGTACACATGTTCCATATATAGAGATGTGGCCTCATCTTGTTTGTAATAGGAACAAGTCAGTTTTTCCAGGGTTTGCACTTTACATTGTGGTTCCATTTTTTTCGGCACGCACTATCATTTGATCGATTATCGGTGTTCTGACTTATCCATCACATAAGTAACCATCTCACTTCCATTTTCGGGCATTATGTAAATCTTTGCTCATTAAACCTTGTTAGTCTGCATGTGCTATTTCTGCAAATTATCGTGTATGGTGACGTACTCAGTCTACGCCCCGTTGTCTGTTTCACAGCATTCGAGATGGCTGATATCCAGGGAGAAGTGGTGACCACCGGAAACATATCCAGTCCACCGTTCCCCAATGTTTACTGGGCATTTCTTCGTCAGGTAGGTTATTTTCAATGGTCCAGTCATCCGATATGCTTGTTTTTTTTTTCTCTTCGTCATTGTCCCTGAATTTATATATATTACCGTGGTGACAGCACCAGCAGTTAGCTGACTAGTGATGATCACTGGCTATTTATTCTGTGATGGTTCGATAATGGTCATACCCAGAGGGCAGCCTTATGATAATTTATTCGGGGAAAACTGCGGTATCTAGCTGAAACTGTAGGAATTGTTGGAGAATATGGCCAGTTCCTTGGTATGAAAAATAATGCCGATGTTCATTTTTTTGCCGTCATGCCTAAGCAGGAGGTTGGTTTAAACAGGCTTCTGCATGGTTCCCCTTCAGTCGTACTCCCTCGGGTCTACGGTAACAGCGGCGATTTGCACGTAGCCCCATGTTCGGTTCCGTGGGACAATGCATACAAATGACGGGTGTCAATGATCTCTGTCAGAGGATCGTGTGTGTTCACGTCCGTGCATGTGTTCACTTTCTGAGAAATCTGCTAGTCGTGAGCGAAAACTGGCTGCTCATTACACCACCGAAATATCTTCGATTGTATCTCTTAACTCGGTTGATCCAAGCCGTAGGCACGGCAGTTTTGTACCTAAAGAAGTGACCACCAGCACTAGTCGCTAACGCTGCTGGTTCCTATCTTTTCATCGCACCAATTTACCTACAAACCCGTGGTCAGACCGTTCAGCCAACTTCTATTGGACATAGTCTTCATTATTTTCCTTATGTACTGCATCCTCCACATCCAAGTATGCTAATACATCTTTTGCTATCCTCACTATCTAGACGCCGTTGGCTATTCTGCAGTTGCTGTAGCGGGTTACACTGGCGTCTGTCTAGATCTCATTGATCAGGCTGGGTGCCTGTTTACTTGTTTCAGTCTCCGTAGTCAGTCACTCGTGTACTATTCGTTTATCCACTTCCGTAAGAACCCTCATTGGATGGTTTATAAGTCCCGTATATGTATCGACCAACTGCAACTTTGCTTCAACGAAAGGTACATTTTATATATCCTACCCATCACGAAGGGTTAGATATTGCCATTACCGACGGCAACTCTCACGTAAGACACCTCGATTCATCGAATGTGCTACTTAATGGCTTGTTCATCTGGGATTAAAGGTGTAACGCTATCACCGATCTTATGCAGGGTAAACATTGACCCTTAATTGGTCTCCAGTAGCACGAGCTCTGAACGCAGGAAGCGCTACCCCAACTGGTGAACAACGAAGTTTGTCATACTGCCAGTAACTACTGTGGCGGGCTATACTTTTGACCGTTGATCTTTCTGAAACACCTACTCCTGCTCAGGTCGCGCTTTTGTCTATTTTAAATTTCCAGTATCTTCTTTTTAAAAAAAACTGGAAATCAAGCTACAATCAAAGAACTCTGACTAGCAAGCTAAACGGGCCTACCCAAGCAGCCAGTGTTGAAGCCTTATGTTAATTAGAGGTATCACGGTCGTACGTGAAGTGGGATACTGCTAGGGTACCCATATCTAGACAGGATGACGTTTAGAGCCCTCGACCAAAGTCGAAGATTATTTTAGTTGATCCATGCCACCGGTCCCCGTAAACCGCCTGTGAGCGCAACCAGAAAGCGTCAAAGTGTTGCCACCTTCTAGGTTGGGTCCTGGAACCGAAGTAGAATCCGGGACTGAACCTGGAGTCCCCTACGGCCTCTGAGGTTTGTGCCTGCGTATGTTCTCTCAAGCGCCACCGAGCTTCTGGTCCGGATGACATCCCACCCGCATTGTTCAAAGATGGGGACGAAGTCCTCAGGGGCGCCTATCCGATCTGTTTGCTTGCATCCAGGAAAAGGACATTCTGTCCGACAACTGAGGAGATTCAGGGATAGTGCCAATTTTCACAACAGGGGCCTGTAGTGAGTGAGACCTCTTCAGGTCTTCGACAACCATTGTTTCAGAAACATAGCTCGTGTAGACTGACGTCGATGAGTCCTCAATGACGCAAGTAGAAAACGAGTTTTCGTTTGCCCAGCGGGGCCTTCAATCGAATATTATGTCCAGCACTAGAAGATGTAGTGGTTAGACCATATATCGCGCATGCCGAATTATCATTTGCCTTGGAGATTGCTGTTTTGCGTTCCCATTTCAGAGTGGTGCAAGCAGAGAGGTGGCCTGTTAGAGGGGTATAGGAGAGATTACGAAAACTCTGGATGCTGTAGGTGTGACTCGTCTTCCTTAACGCGGTCCGCGTGATCCTCCCTGTGCCTTGTTGGGGACGTTCCCAGATATGGCTCCTAATCGATGTCAGTGGCGTTCTTGTTGTCCGTTTTCATCCAGATCGTCCGCATGAGTGTCTGCAGGTGTAGGCACCTTGGAAAGACCGTGTTAGACTATTACTAATTTCCTATTTCCTTTCCTTCGCAATAGGGTTTTCAAATAAATTATGGTTGATGCACTGTGTATTTGGAGTTTCATCCCGGAATTAAGGCAGAATAAACTAAGGCCACGAAAAAGTCAACTTCCAACCACACAAGGTTGTACATCTGTCTGAAAAATTGTCGCAACCGTCAGTTGAATATGTTGTCAATATTCTACCAAAAAATTCCTTCATACAAGTTGCTAATGGTTTTAGCGAACTGCAATCATTTGCAGATCAGGTGGACGTTGTTCATGCCAGGACTTTTCTTCGACTAGGACAAATCACTTTGCCCAAGAGCAGGGTATTTGCTTGACGGAACCATCTTGTTCTTAGCAACTGAGTTTATTTCACATCGTTTTTTGTCATGTTCCTTGTTTGAACGTAGGCCGCATGCTTGACTGTAACTCAACGTATATGAACACAACTTTTCGTCCGTTGCGTACTGTTTCCCTGGGACCTGCAGGATAAAAAGACAAATGCTTAGAACTGGCTTAATAAGTGATGTGTACTACGTTCAGCACCGAACGGACTATTATTCGTAGTGTTTAAGTTTGCCTTGGGCGAATAAATCTCAGTCTGTTTCGCCTTCTCCAACGAGCGCAATGGGATGAAGGTCCCAGGTGAAACTCTCAATCACTCGTTTACGCCAGACGATACCGTTTATTCCGTGCATGACAGCACTTTAGACCTGTCGATATGAAGGCTTTTGCCTTGATAACATCTGGTTGATGCCAGCCTTGTTTGCTTGTCTTCTTATCATCGAATTGAGAAGGATGGTATTGGTACGGTTGTGCACATATCAGCATATATCCAGCTGATTGGTCAAGTTTGCTGAATTTTGGGCCCTCATGTAACTTGTGCTCTCACATTCGGTAAATTTATGGCTTCAAACGACAACCAGAAAGGCTTACCTGGGTCGCGTCAAAACGAGGGACGAACATCAGTCTGTGCAGTCGACAGCTTTGACATCAGTAAAATAGAAGTGCACTTCATTGTCAAAAACAAAGAACTCGAGAATTCCTAACCTTAGACAGAAAGGAAAGCAGCCAAGTGGGTTAGACTGTTAAGTAAGTAGCTCAGTGCAGGGTGCTCCAAGAAATCCTTACCACCCGCCGTCTTATGATTTACACTTCTAAGTCAAAGGCTCAGTGTGGGGCACCAGAAACAAACCTTTCTCAGCTTAGATAACCGGGAAGTATCATGTGCCCTCGCAACTCTTCGTTCACTGGTCCTCACCGACACCCTCTCTATACTCATCAAATGATGCACAGCGGACAACCCATTTGCCGGTTCCCTAACGATTGCTTCGTATCTCAGCTATCGCCCAGAAAATAAACCAAAATAACCCCCAACGAGACTCAAAAGATCTGATCCACCTTGCGCCCTCCAATCTCCGTACTCTTTGTCAAATTGGACAACACATATTTCTTGCTGAAACCCTGCTTTCTCGTTCGGCTGATGCATGTTGCGTCTCTGAAACACACGTACAAGACACCATTCCGGTCGTGCAACCCAAGCCGCTTAGGATGAACTCAGATGTTCCACAATTCATTTCTCGAATATCTAGTGATCCTCATGCAATGGCTCGTGGTATCTACGGGGTGGGTTTTGTACTGAGCCCCGGAGCTGAAACCGTTTTACTGAACTCGATCCCAGCAAGCATTCACCTTTACGCTGTACGGTTGTCTGGTTCAATTAAGGTCAATGCACGTCGATGGGGTACAGTGTCTTCTTGTCTTATCAGCATAATCATCTACAGACTGCAGTTCTAAGTCTGAGAGGGACGGGTTTTGTCAAGGTTTGTCACGAATGCTTTGGTCAGCAACAAGAACGGATGTAGTCGTACTGGCGGGTGATGTGAGCACCCAAGTTGGACGATTAAGTCCTTAGGTGGTGGATTCGGACTTTATCCTCAGAGTACGGATAATGTAGAGCGACTGCTTCAGCTGTGTGCTGATCATCCTCTTTTCCTAGCCAGTAGGCCGCGGGCGAGTCAGCGACCCAGTTGAATCATATGGCTACCGATGGAGATTCTCAATTAAAGATTGCCGTTCCTTCTGGGGTAGGCAACTTAACTCCAGTCGTGCCATTGTGCGGGCCCTGTTATTACTTTACTTTCCATCAGCATCATGCATACCGAAGCCGAGCAACACTGTTCAATTTTGACGAATATCTGTAGCTCATGCTTGTGTGGCTGGAAAACCACTGGAAAGGCACAGTCAAGCTGACAATTATGATTAGTTAGAACTGCCTGTTCAAGCTCTCCGTCTAGTCCAAATGATCACCCGATATTCTCAAGATCGACAGTTGTTATTACTGCCAGAAGAGCCATAACCGCGACTACGGCGGTGCATGTGAACCCATCAAACGCCAAATAATGAGCAGCCTGGAGAATGACAGAGAACTCTGATGGATTGCAAAAGCTCAGAAGATGGAGAAGGCTTTTACTGCGGGCAACAGCCGCACCTTATTTCAGCTGATTCAGTCAACTGGCTAAAATAAGGCTGACGTCAGATGGAACGGTAATTCACTTGCTGGACAGTCGTCGTGAGCGATGGGCTAAACACTTAGTGAATTCTGTTGGCCTGGTTCAACACGACCTTTACAACAACCCAACGAGCCTGAATGAAGCGTCGTCACCAGCCCGCCGCATGCAACAGAAATCTCTGAAGAGACGCGTTCGTGAGAATCAAGCTAGTCAGCTGGACGGCTTTCACCAACACCTATGGTGGTGACGTCGCACACTACTTTGTGCTTCAGAAAGGTAGTCTCTACGCACAGACGATGTACTTGAACGTTTGACCATAGGTGTCTCCGAAGCATTTGCGTGTCTGGTGGGAAAATCGAATTAGTAATATTGTGGTACGCCGGATGCTTTTGAGAATACTAAACTCTCCCGCGACGGGTGAGCTTCATATGCTTCATTGTTTACGATAGTTAGAACGGTTACTTCGTATGTCAGGGAACCACGAAGTGGACAGCTTATGACTCGGCAACGAAGTATGAAAGCACTAACCAGTAAACAATACAGTTGAAAACCGTCGCGTCCTTGGATGGACTCAACCCATCAGTGGTTAGTGACACTGGCAGCCACGGCTCAGTCACGCAGACAGTGGCGTCCCTGCATCATCACCGCCTTCAATGTTAGCTACCTGGTATCCCGTGTTGTCTGATGACTGGAACAGTTGAACAGTTGTGCCACCACCTCCAGTACCTTGGCTATAGTTACCCGTCCCCCTTTTTTGGTGAACAAAGTTGTAGAAGCTAGAACCCACGTACCCTTGCTACATAGTATATGGCTGACAAACTACACAGAACATCTTTTTGTCAACTCATATATTCATGTTCCACGATTAACAATATTCAATGAAGAAACTATCTGTTATTGACAGTCAAGCCATTTTTTTGGAGAAACGCTAGATGCATTACTACTTGGGTTGGCTTTTTATTGAAGGCAAGTCATTGAAAACAAATTATCTTCTCCTTATCCGTATGTGTGGAGCTTCACAGGAAAATTGTGCAACGATGCGGCTACAAGTTTTCGAGGTTAGAGCGATTCTGACCGGTCTTCAAGGTGTGCGCTCTTCTGGGTGAATCGCTGTATACGGGCGCAGGAAACTACCTTCGTTTCCTTCACAGCAGTCATCAAAGGCAATGATTAAGTTAGACTCCGAAGCCGCTTCTTCGCAAACTTACACTCAGTACTATTCCGCAAGTGATTTTATTATGGCCTAGGTCGACTTAGATGACTAGCACTTTAAGGAAGCACAACTGCAAGGAATCAGTTAATGAGAAGAAATCGATAAACCAGCATGGTCAAGTTTGTGTATTACTCTTTCAGGTCAGTTGAAAATCAATGTGCCTGATGAGTTCGTGTTCATCAGTGGTTGTATTCACGGAAGCAGCAATTCCATTTAACCGAGATAGTTTATTACTGCTGATGGATAACTGGAGTCTGCATTTTTTGTCCTGAATCTAGTGCTCGCTCGTCAGCATATCGTGATGAACTTGTCTCAGGCCAGTTTCCGGATAAGTGCAGGTCATTTTTTGAGTCACCCAGAAATGTGTTACTGCTCAGCGATCTTCTTGCTGGATTCTAAATCCCATTTAATAATAGTATTGATGTTATTCAGCGGTCGGTTGATCACAGAATGTCGATATTTACCGCCGGAGGTCAGTGTTTTGCCTCGTTTTTTGAGGTTGTAAGGTAGATATTAACAAGCCGGATTATCCTTTCTCTGTTAGTCAGTGAACTCTTCGGAGTATCCTGCAAAGGTTTTCATCTGCACTTGTCTGCCCTATGGTTCGATTTTCCCAGTTTGTTAGCTCTCACGCTCCCCTCGTTGTTATATCACACGAGCGTTGGACGAGCGATAGAAATGCAAATGAGAATAAAACATCTGTCCCACACACACACACACGTGGGGGCCTAAATCTCGGATAGCTATCGGCTACTTTGGGTGGAACACCTGCTGTTGCGAAATGTATATTTTGGTACAGAATTTACTGCCATTTACAACGATACATACAATACGTGTTTGGAACATATGCGTGAACCATAGGTATATACGGACTTATTAGAAAAGTTAAAAGACGTGACGTCCTCGTCTGATGAATATGAACTATCGTGATTACTCAGTTGTTAAGACGTGAATTTACCAATCCCGGAATTTCGACTGCTCCCGTCTAGGTTTGGACAGCACGGCAGTCTCTCAGCTCTCCTGCTTTCTTAGGGTAGCATGGCAGTTGGGTACCGAAAGGGTGTTACAGCTGAACGATTATTTTGTTATTTGATAGACAACGTATTCGCAACAGGAGAGGTGATGGGCATGCGGCGAAACCAAATCGGAAGCCGGTTTACACCTAAATCTTGTACAACTGGATTTTCTCCATCGTTGTAATTAACAGATTCCCTACTTCTCCGTTTGAATCACGTTGAATTGAGCACTTAAAAGTGCGTTTTTTTTCTATACGACGACTAGTATACATAGCAAAGGCTGGACTTTCATATTTCGTGAACGTGAACGAACTGGCATTGTAAGATAATGTAGGACTTGATGCCGTCCAACTGGTTGTTTATTTGTGGAATAGCCACAGTTAACCAATCGAGCTACGAGAGCATGTGCCATATGATACGTCGTATGAGCACCACATAACTCACTGGGTCACAGGAGCCATACACCATAACCTTCAGCAGCCAACCATTTCTTCATAGGAATCGCTGCCAGCGTCACGTGGTAGGTTTAGTTCCCATCACATTCCTAACTCAGGTTGCTTCTGGGGCTCAATGACCAATCACTGAACTCCACAACGAAGCTCTGCAGTGTTTACTACGTTGATTTACAGGCTGTTTCAATAGGACGGACTTATTGGAGGTCACTATTCTAAAGAAACTTTGAAGACCATTTGAGATGTCTTTATATCGTAAAGCAACATTGGCTAGCCCCGTTGCCGTACAACCACAGAAGTGTTTTATGTGAATCTTATTTTTGGTAGAAGAAAGAAAACAGACTGTCTCGTATCTGCCAATAATGATCCTCTGAAGTTTAAACCTAGAGTCCTCAACATCCAGGAAGCTCGTTGCCACTCTCTTCATTTCTGAAGCACATTGTGCGGCGTCTCTAACCAAAAGCATAGATTCATGCCTCACATCAATGTAGCGCTCAATCCCATACCCTGTGGTTGCTTGAATGCCCTATCTTTGAACTGAGCCCAACTAATCTGTTTGTGGGAAGGTTCTCAGGCTCAGCCTGAAACTTTTGAGTCATATTCAAGACACTTGGAATTCCAACCACTGCCAGCTGTGACTCAGTGCTTACCGGAAGGTTTGAAGATCATTTCTGGACTATACCCATGAGGCCCATAGGGTTGATGCAGAATTCTTTAAGCATGAGCTTCTGTCGGCCCATTAGATACTGCAGATTAAGGTTTCGTTTGTGTTACAGATGTCACCGCGAACTGTAGTTCCTGGTGCAGCCGTTGCTTGGATAATCCTAATAGTAACGGATCGATGACGTCAGAGGAAATGATTTCGGGGGTGAAAACAGAAACGTTGACAGTTGTGGTGACTTTTTGGCTCACAGGTTTTTTATACCAGTATGGATCAGTGAGTTGCGACAAGGATTGTCAGGATTAATTAGAATCCGGTATGCAAGTGTCAGCCTCCGACACGCTTAGAAATAAATATTTAATGGTATCACTCCTTTAGTGTTAGAGAATGTGGCAAATATGTTGACTTGCTTGGTCGCCGTCCTTGTGTCCTTTCTCCTAGCAGTTTGTGGCCCTTGAGGCAGGAAGTCTGACCCCGTATCTGGTTTTATTTAAGCACTCATAAATGTCCTGAACGCTGTTCCTTCTAATCTCCGAAAGGCGTAACGTCTGTTGGTGGTATCTGCAGCTTTTCAGCATCTGACTGAGTTGTTCGGATTATTTTTGAATGATTCCCTCTGGGTCCTCTTCGGGTGTGCTGGGTCGCAGTGCACTAGATCCTTGAGTTTGAGACCGCTAGTTGGTACAGCAAAGGAGCACTACATGAATTATCCCAGCTTTTATTCTGCGTCTAGGTGTGTTTGCTGTGAGGAGACCTTGTCATGTTATTGAGGTTTGTGTACTTCTATGACCCATTGCTGATTTCACTTTGACACCCGTAAACATTTGCACAAAGGTCTGACGAACACGGTCCCTTGGCACTGGAAAATGCGTGCCGACTTGTTCTGTGGTAGTATGTCGACAACCCACTGGCTTACAGTCAGGCTCTTGAGCCAATGACTTTGGTCAGGGAGCACAGTCTCTTTTCTAGTTGGGAGCGCCCTGACAATATCCCGTCGTGCGTACAACCATGAACCTCACAACGAAGAATATTATCATGCTTCATCGGTCGTCGCGTGATGGCATCAGCCAAGTTGCCTCACTTGTTGCGTGCAACAGGGAGGGGATAATCAAGGTTTCACTTTCACGTAATGCTTCTTCTACTATACTCTACCCCGATGTGTGTACTCTCTCTGACGGTCCTTTACTAAGGCTGAGCGCCTTTTTCAATACTTTCTCCGCAGGTTCCAGCACTAGGACTGACCGTTTTGCCCGCCCTGTATCACACTCAGCTGTAACTTCTGTGTGTCCATCTTCAGTAACCACCTTAAACACTTTGAAGTTTGCTTTCAAACTCCGAAAGCTGGTCTACTTAGTTGCCTTTAGTGTTCGCCCACTGAAGCAAGCAGAGCAACAAGGGGCTCTTGCTCGTACGCTGGATTCTCTCTGCATTAATGTATGCTGCATATCAGAAACATGAATCCAGAATGCAGGTACTGCAATTCAGTTGGCTATCCCATTGCTCTCTTAAGGCTGCTCACCTCTGGCGATGCGGAGGCCGCTGCAGCTGAATTTACTGGAGTGGGTATTGTGTTGAGTCCTCGATGAGAGGCGTCTCTACTTGATTGATTACCCGTTACTAGTCGCGTCTGCGCGATGCGTTTCGTAACGTCTATGAAAGAAATTTCAGAAAAAGAGACCCATCGATCCTTCTGCATACGTCCCAAAAGACTAGCTGTGAATCCGCCGAAGAAAATTTCCACAATGGACGTCTTTGTCGTCGCTGGTGACATGAACGCTCAGAGCTGCTGAGGCTGAATTAGGTGGTCATCTGGCATTGGACAAGTGATGCACTGACCGTTGAGGTCGTCTGTTGGAGATGTGTTCCGATTACAGACTGTTGCTTGGCAATACCAATTTTCGGAACAGTGGAAATCACTTTACTAACCAACTCCGAACTTAAGTGACCGGATGATCATCAGTTACCGATTACCAGGCTCGATAATTGCCTACCGCTCCCTCTGAAATACCTGATCATGCACTCATCCGTTGCAGCTTTCCAATTAGCGCGCACACCTTGCCTATCATTGAGAAGCTCTTTGGATCTAGATGTAAAACCGTACGACGTTTGCCTACTTGTTCGACATCGGATGTTGGCGATCACTGGAGGCAGATATCTAACGTGTTGCTCACCGCCTAAACTTCTGTTTGCGATGCAACCCAGCCAAACTCATCCAAGCGCCAGACCTCTGCTAGAACCTCTGCTTTGCTTCCAATCACAACCCATCCCTACACATCATACAATGCCAGATAAGACTGAATGTCCGTGCACATCGGGATGAGGCGAAAATACCGTGAATGGCTGCAGGTTGTTCCCCTTGATTTGTTCGACCGGTTGTCGGCTGCCTATTGTTAGTGAACCCATCTGTTATCCAGCAAATAAGAACACTTGGACCTTTGGGCACAGCCCTTCGAATAACAATTCAGTTGGCCACCTGCTACCTCTACTTCGGACTAGCAGCATTTGGCGAATATGGAGCTCCTTGAAGCCTCAGAGGTGTTGGAATGTATGTCCCTAATCGATCCACACCATGGTTCTTGTCACTATGGCTTTCCGCCTGCCTTGTCCAAGGACGGCAGTGAATTCTCAGCCAGTGCCTGTCTAGCCTGTTTGCGTCTGTCACGGAGAAAGCGGCCCTCCGTGTCAATTTTGGTGATTGGTTAATAGTGCCCATCCTTAAAAAGGGTATTAGTAGTGAATGTAAGTGTAAGCTTCTCGCGTCACAACGCAACACAGATCACGAGCGGACCAATCAGACTCCAAGTGAGATGAACATAAATAACCAATCAGGCTGTAGCTTAACGAACTACACAAGCGCAAGGATGAAGCGGGGAACTACCCATTCAACCACGCAGTGGTGTTGAATGATGCCGAAAAGTGTGCAACTCAATTGTCCAGCTCAGCGAGCAGATCAACCGCCACCTGATGAATTACCAATATTGAAGCGAATACCGGAAGTTCTTCAAAACCTTGAAGTTCACATCGTACCGGTGAGAATCTTATGCATCTAGAGTATGCAGACGATATCGGCCTCATATTTCAAGACGACGAACATTCACAAGCACTGTTGAACAAACTGACCACCACCGTATCACCTTTCGGCATGCACCTCGCACCTACAAAGCGCACATTCGTGCTTCAGAACGTGATGTCTCTGAACGTGCAGCTGGCAATTCAGGGAGATTCAATGGGTGTTGTGGAGATTTTTACATACTTCGGTAGTTATATTAACACTGATGGAAGTGTGTTTGATGGAGTCATTGCGCGAATCTCAAAGAACCCGATCACGTTTGCTAATTTGCGTCTCTTGTAGTGTCAAAAAGGTATATCACCAGGTTTCAAGGGCCCTGTCTGCGAGACTTCATTAAGAGCTTTACTGTTATGTGGTTGCCGGACAAGGGCACTGCCGACAGGTAATGTGAGGCGTCTTCAGAACCGCTGGTGGTGTTGGATGGAGTGAACGAATTCGTAGCGTGTTAATTAGAAAACGGGTATTTGTCAGTCATCAGTTATCAGTCGCAAAAAAAACTTCGGCCCTACCAGCTGCGGTGGCTCGGCCATGTACTACGCATGCCAAAACAATGTCTACTGAGACGAGCGTTCTCCTCCATGCCCCTTCAGAATACCACAATCTATGTGGTGGACAAAGTGCTACTTGATCGAAGGATGTGAATGAAATGACGGCGACTTTGGGTGGTACTATCCGCTTCCAGAATTGGGTACCCGTGCCCTCCCTCCGAGCTTGGTCGAAGACGTTGCAAGAAACTGTGGTTAATGGACGTCAGTGACGTTCACGCTGTCAGTTTTTTTCCAGGTTATCTTCAGGTAGGTGTATGCACCTCAGAATGCTTGCGATCGGCTAGCACCAGCTCCCTCTCTCGTCCACTCTGCTCCTTTTTCACTTTTATGCTTTAAATATGATTAAATAAACTTTGTGGTTGTGCAGGAGAGACGGTTTTTGCTGTCTCTAATGATGATGCTGATCTGTTTACTTCTTACGTGTTATCGTTGTGAGAAGAAAGTATTCACTCCTACAATTTCTATGGGCGGTTCCATCGACGGTGAAGTTATGGTGGAGGTCATAGCAAGAAGCCCAGCAGCAGTTTCTGCAACACGCCATAGTAGGTTTGAAAAGATTCGGTTCACTCCGGTAGCCATTAATTCGTCCAAGTAGCGCCTGCTCATGGATACGAGATAATTCAGAGCCCATGGCAAGTCACATGCCAACACCACCAGCCAATAGCTGCCTGCTAACCAATTGTCTCAGTATTTCGCAGTGTACAATTAAGAGTGAATTCAAGCCAAGATCACCCTGTCAGCAAACTTCGTTCGTTTTAGTCAGCAATGTAGATAAGCAGTTGGGACAACCGCCTGACACTAGGTAATAACGATCAAATTAGCAGCCGGTTGGTTCACAGTCAAGAAAATTCGAACAGGCGATGCCGGATTTGAAACAACATCCAGGAAGACCGTATGCTATTAAAAACAAAGTGATTTTGCTTAATACACCGAGGCTTCCTTTTTATCGATTTCCGGGATCGCGATAGCCGGGTTCACTCAAACAGGCCTTCGTGTCCGATACTCGACAAGTTTCGGCAACAGGCTTTCGTGGTGCATTCGGCCGAAGGCCTTCAAAATGTCGAAACGGATGACGTAGACCTTCATCCCCCTTGTCACAATCATCATTTAACAAAAGGCATATGGAGTGTGTCCCGCTATGCCTTAAACCATGCTATGCGACTGAGGAGTTCCTCGTTCTGTAGGCGCTCCCGGTAGTGGTCTTCAGTTATTCAATCCGTTACCTAGGAGACAACGGGGCAAGGATGGTTGACCCGGAGCTAGGTGGATCACCCCGTCGAACCATTCTGGAGGTTGGGATACCGATGCTAATTTTTCTGCTGTCTTTGGTCGCTGGCCGGATCCTTGAGTCATTTAAAGAATTTTTGGGAGCTGTAAAGGTGATCTGGGTTTGCTGTTATCGTGGGTCGTGTTGAGTCTAAACTTGGTTCAATTTGCGTCCAACCCTATCGGGCGTGACAGAAAGGTGCAAGATGATTCCGCCGACAGGTTCGACAAGATTCACAGGATCTGTACCTGGTTTGGTCATAGGAACACAGATCGTTTGATTCGAGGTGTCTTCAACATTCCAGGTGTTACCCTATTTTGTAATTGAGAAAGGTAGCTATGATTTATCACGGTTTGCGGGGCTGTTTATCATTTCAGGTTATATCTGTGGTAGGGCTATATTTGGATTTGAAAACATAAGGTACCACCACAGCCAGGCTGAAGAACCGTGGTTTAGTTCCCTCCGTGATGCAAGCCCGGAATCCACCGGGCATTGCGTTCATGTGTCCAACAGTTCGAGCGCTGCTTGTTAGCTTGTTTCATGTTGCTTCTGAATGGTTCTCACAGGTTCACTGCATATCGCCTTCTGCGCAGAAACATCCTGTACGTTTTGTTCTATCGATTACTACAATCACCGTCTGAAATCAGTCATGTTTTGCAGGCCGTTGGAGGAGCTCCAGTTGTACCATCGAATACTGGATACACTAACGTTTCTTTGCTACAGAAGGCAGAAATTTCCTCCACACCTAAAAAGTGGGAATGACTATTTATAAAACAAGCTGGCTCTTTACAGTTTTACTTCTTATTCGTTGAGATCTTTGCCACTTTTAATATTCTTTGAATAACTCATGTACAAGCATAGTGTCTTTATTTTTAACTGATTTTGTACGTTTCCGGTAAGCTCGTCAGTGTAGGTGAAAGTGGTCTCTTGAGATGTTTTACTTGTTCTCCGGTTAACTTTCACAGTGTACTGCATCGGGGGGTCATTTTTAGTCTATCCGTTTTTCCCTCACAATCCAGCTTTGAATGGTCAAACCCGTTCCCAATTATACAATTACATTGTCATACCGAATGGGTGGTTTTGTAATAGCTGTGGGATCGGATCTTGAAAACCTGGTCCATACAAAAGCTTTCGGTCTCACTGGGATTTAACAAGTGCCTATTGGCAAATCAGCCATGCAGGTGTTGGTTAGGTCTCCCACGTCATTCACCTTGGTGTAGGGCGCCCAACAATTGGTTTGCAAAGGGTAATTCTATTCAGATGCGCCCGTTGGTTTCTACATCATAATACAAGAGTAACGTGAAAAACTCCCATTGGGAATGGACCCCTCAACAAGGGACACTTTCTACCTTTCTGATCGTTAGCTTGTATCGGCTGTCATCATCATCATCATCACCATCGATGACAGCAACATCAGTGTTGACACTGATGCTTCACTGCTGTATCGACTGCTTGGCATCCGAATCGGATTTGACGGTTGAGAGTAGTTAAACCGCTGGACACTTGCGTATAGCAGAAAGCCACAGATGGTATATTCTGAGCCAAATGTGCTGCTGCGGCCAAGGCCTTGGCGCTGATTTTAACTTGACGGCTGGCGAACATACAGAAACCTGTTGCAAGTCATCAGCCTGTCAAACATGATAGCTGGTTACCGGCGTCATCCGCCAATTACATTAATTGTCAGCGTTATAACCCACCCCCTCCAGTGTAACACCATACAGGTTTTACCGGAATGCCACCCATTAAAACACCGTCAAGGTGGTAATGGGTAGTCTGGCTGTATCATACTGCGATCAATGCTGTCCTTATGGTTGGTGACAGTGTTCGTCTTTGTCAGAACACCAGACACACACTGTCATTTCTGGCACACAGTTTATCAAGCGTACGCTTGTTAAAAATATTCTGTCGGAAGGATTGTTCCCGAACTAATTTGATGTCAGTTTCTTTCAGTTACGAAAAGTGTACGATAATAAACCAGCTATGTGAATCTTTTTCTCCTGAACGAACGTAGATGTCGTGGACTTTGTACGATTGTTGATGTAAGAACCAGGGTAGATAGAGATTTTGCAGCATCTCTGAAGCACCTAGAAGCCGTCCTTGGCCTAACTGACCTTGAGTAAATTCAATGCCTTGTCGCGGTCCTGGTAGTGCTTTAACACGTTCAATACATTCTGCCGCTAATCCTTCTTCCCTTTCTTCCAAACAGCTGGTTGTTGAAGGAGATATACTGGAGAGAATCCACAAGATATGGGTTGCAGAACCTTCGAACTCGTGAGTGTGTGGTTGTTTAACATTTCAGAATGCATTAACAACGTGGATGAATGTTCAAAATGGCATTGTTTTATTTGCACCATATGCTTGCTTTCGTCGACGTGGCTCCTTACTGCATCATTCACCCAACCCTAAGTAAATAACTTTCTAAGGGCTTGAAATCCATCACCACAGCCTGCCACTTCACGATTTCTTGCGGAATGTAAGGGAGACAGGCCCG
This sequence comes from Opisthorchis felineus, assembly GCA_004794785.1. NCBI lineage: Eukaryota > Metazoa > Platyhelminthes > Trematoda > Opisthorchiida > Opisthorchiidae > Opisthorchis > Opisthorchis felineus. The sequence continues at coordinate 69,734 of SJOL01007370.1, forward strand.
TCTTGAGTGACCTAGTCAATGTTGTTCCTGACCGCCTGCATCGAGACGGGTTTTTAATTCAGGATCCATCGGTGAACTGAACGAAACATGTCGGACTGGGTACATCAGGGTCTATGCTCTTGTATTCGTGCGGAACAAACAATGTGCACTTGGTCCCGTATTTGTACGTTCCCCAGTATTGCGGTTGGTGTAGGCTGTACCATAAACCAGACTGCTCCAATTTTTTTAGACTCGGCTTTTACCAGTTGTGACAAAGCCATCCACTTCGGAAACACCATTCCGTTCGGTGGTTTCTCGCATCGGCTTGCCTACGAATGCTGGCATATCCTCTTTCCGATGGAAGATATTAGTGGACGAAATACCCACGTGCCTTCCCTGCCCTTTTCACTTTAATATATTTTCCGAAGTCACATTAAGCCATCCTGGACTATACAGGCGAACGTCATAAGCTGCAAACAACATGTTGACAGCCACTTGGATAGTTAGTTCTGTTATCATTTGGGTTGATACCGCTCTATCTAGCGAACTATTAAAGATTCAGTAATTGCATGCAGTCCCCGGTAAACGACCCGCGTCAACGCTTACCTCAACGCTTTTTCGTGTAGTAGAATGTCCGCTGTGTGAACCTACGTGCATCCCAGTCGAGGCTTCTTGCTGCTTGTGTAGTCGGTTTATACTCAACGCTGAAAGGCATCGTGGAGCCATTTCACTCCTCTTGTGAAGCATTAGAGCTACGCATCCCAGGATCTCGAGACACCTTCGTATTCATGACCTTCTGGTTAAACATTACGCCACTAGGTCACGAATAGGTGGTCGGCGGTGTGGTAAATTGCACCTGGACAGGATGTAGCGCCACTGTCTGCATAATCCGCACTTGTACAATTATGTGCAGGGCAAGTAAAACTTTTGCGATTCAGACGTTAGTCAGACTTTAGGATGTGTGGGGTCGGTGTTGGACAAATTTTCTGTGCTGAAAAGCCGAGAAACGCTTTGCAGCCGCTTCATCCTTATTGGGAATCACCAGCAGTGCTCATCTCAAGAAACTCCAGTGAGTTTCGAACCCGCACCTCCCGGCTAATAGTTTGGACGATTAACCGTTCAATCACGAACGGCTGATCGGTAGTGTGATTGATTCGCACTTAAAGGAGATATAGCGTCACTCACCCTTCAATCACGGAATCCACCTCTTGTGTTAGCAGGCTCCCCAAGTGACGACTTTTCGGATGAGAGTTTCATTTATCGTGTGGATTATTCTTCTTGCGAGCTACTTATTAATTGCCGGTAGTGTGAGAAGGTTTGACAATTTTCGGTAGGGAATTCATCACTTGAGTGAAGGCAACCTATTCGGAGGAACCGAGAAGCGTTGTACAGTTGTTTCAGCCTTCCTGGGAATAAGAATGGAACAATTGTACAGTGCCTATGGGCTTTTCAGCATAGATTAGCTTTACTTACAGGATGAAATCTCTCTTGAAAATCCCAAATATCCTCAACCTACCGTATTTGTCATGTTTGTATGAACGGAATATACTGAAACACCATCAACGTACCATTGTTCTGGTATAACTAACCACGATAGATTATCCTGGCTGTCACAACGCATGGTACACTTGTCCAGGCTAGCGAAACGCGTCACCTGACGGGAAGCTGACGGTCACAGTTTCAATTCAATACTTTTTACCGCACTTGATGCCTAGTATATATATATATATATATATATATATATATATATATATATATATATATATATATATATATATATATATATATATATATATATATATGTCACAGGCACAAGCAAGTCATAGTTTTGATGAGTAAGTGCATCACTGTGCGCGTGATTTTGTTTGACAACATCTAGGGCGTGGATATATTTGGCGCAGGGTTTATGCCAGCCGATCTGACAACTGACGGGCCTTTAACAGCAATCGGATAAACCTTTTCCTGTATTGATTTTACCGACCTATTGGAATTCAATGTAAGCCAGTGACATGGTTGTATTACAGCCCCAGACTACGCACAACGGCAGATCTGACGGATAGAGCCAGCGCTGTCTGTACAGTTCTGTAGTTAATGGAGTGGTACGAAAAAAAAGCAATTTTTGTTATCCGACGGAGGAAACACTGCGCGGTTTTGTAATAGCTACCGAGCATCTACCGGGTTTTCTGTAAGTTGTTTCGTTAACTCACGGTGCAGGGCACTCACTCGCGAATCACATCCTGGGGTGTTTTCACATTTCGCGTCCCTTCAGTTGACTGGTTTAGCAACAATCATCTACCAGCTTTTTACTCTCGTACGCTGCGTGACGCTTGGAGATCTCACCCTGTTTGATTTATCCACTTTTGAACGGGCATGTTGGGAAATACAATGAAAATGTTCGCACTTTCAGATTCCTACTATATTTATGCGTTGAACGTATGCGCAGATATAGCCCAAATGAGAGCAATTAAAAGATGAAATTTGAGTTGAAAAGATTAGGAATGCAGAATGTGTTACTTGCAATGCAAAATGTGTAGTACAATGAACAGGACCGAATCACATGATGACTTACTTGTTTGTTGATGCCTATAAGTTTTACTCCGGATGTAAGCCCTACGGTAATTCGTCTTATTGGTACTCATTGTCGACTGCACTATTCGCAAGTACTAGCGGTTTCTGCACAATCAACCGAAGTATTGGAGAGAAAAACATTCCATCGACAAGTCCTCATATGATAGCTCTCTGAGGACTGATGACCGGAAACAAACTGTCATCATTATGGCACACATGTGGGACAATTTTGACACATTTACTCTACACCGTTCACAAACAGATCGTTTTTAGGGATTTTACTCCTTGCCCGTACCACTTCTTGCAGCATAGTTCAAAGATGACGGTGAAGTCTATCCCAAAAATCCGAAGTATATCTTGTATGTATACTATCATATATATATACATATTTTTCATATACTGTTATATCTGTATTCATCCGTTTTCTGGTATCCATCAACAGACGTTCTCGCGGTAACCTCGGTCATCTTCGACTCATTGCCAACCTCCTGACTGCTGTAATCGGACCATGTAAAACTCCAGCGGAACCAGATCCCGCACTGATTAGTGACGAGCTGAATTTAGTCATCACTACGGATCACCTGAGTGCAGTTGCTACGAATGGCTGCACGTATGAATCAAAGACAAATCCTGATCTGTGTCTCTATATACGTACCGGTCAGTTTTTTTTATAGATATTAACTATTTTTTTCTTTTTGAATGCAAAAGTGGTTCATCCACATACTGATGTCCCAGATGAGATTAAAGACTGTAACTTTCGGGTCTAGCCTGGCGGTCCACTAAAGGTTCTAGTGTAAGCAAAAGGTCTTTATTCAATCTACACAGTTTTACATTCGAAATCCCGATTCCCCTCAAAGAAGACCCCGAGCAATGGGCTTTAATATTCTACGGAGTTGCCCTTGTTGTCTGTGGTAACCTACGCTATCCAACACCAGTGTATCAGGTCGTAGATAGTTTCACAATAGGCATAGGGGCTCGCTGACTTTCCTCAGCTAAATATCCGGTTGAATTATGCACTCATTTGCAAAGTTGAGTAGTGCTATGTCAACCGAATTTTAACCGAATCTCCCCCTCATAATATTTTTTCAACTAAGTTAGCTGCACAAAGGCCGCCTCACACTTCAGTCGAAACGATATTTCAGAGATCGAAGTGTTTTTTCTTGGTGCAACACAGTTCATAAGGTTAATGCAAACTGTTTGACAGCCTGCCGTTCGTGGGGCGTAGTCCCGGAGTTCCTATTTCCCAAATGAATGTCAAATAATAAGTAGGTGGATTTGTGCACCAATTTGCAAGTAAATGTTCGGTTAGGTGCAGATGAGTCTCCAGTCAACATCATCGTAATTTGCAACTAGCTGTGTAACTCCCATAATGAACAATTTGGTGTTGAAGTAATACATGAGGATACTGGAAAATCGGGTACTATATCTGTCCGATAAGCTCCAAGTTGGAGGAAGTTGCTATTAGGCTGTCCACCTTGTAAGGAGCGTTGTATCGAGAAAAATGTTCGATAGTTTTCCATGAAGTTCACATCTTAACACGTATAGTGTAAATCGTGCCGGGTTTCTTTGCATCGAGTATTTTGTTGTTGCATCAAATCAAGCCAGGAGTGGCCCTGTGCACCTGTTAAGAGTCATTTTTCAGCGTGTGATCCGCAAATTTACAACGGATTTGCTAAATAAAGGAATTAAATGTGAGAAAATCTGTCATTAACCAGAAATGAAATTCAAACGAGCGATTTAGATAAACATCCATTGCTTGAGAAATGAAGTGACATTTATCAGGCACTGGATGTCGTAGAAGGTCAGAATATTGGATCCCACATCCAACGATTGAACAAGTTTTGAAATGTTTGCTGATTATATAGTTCGTTCCATACTGCATCTGGCGGGCTGCTTTATAGTTCCGACTTTGACGCATTCATCATCCTTAACGGCCCTACAAAGAAACACGCGTTCCCTGATTTGGACAATACACTGGCATATCAGATTTGAATGGACGGATAACGCCTTCAGTCTAGCAGCGAGAATGATTGAATATCGAAGGCTCATGAAAACAAAGTGAATTTGGAGGAACCAGCTGATTCGAATGGTGCATAGATATTACATGCTAAGGGTATTGGGAAGCGAACCAAGGTGAACGCTAATGGATGCAGATTTATCATAAACGTCCTGTTGATGCTTACTTGGGGGCAGTAACAATTGTTTTCGGCTTTAAATTGGAGACCATTGTGCTTTTACGTTAACTGGGTTTCGAATACTCTAAAACCCACCTTGTGGTACGATGACCCACCCCCAAGAATATCTTAGATCTTTCGGAATTACCATTCAACCCTTGAGGCTTGTGAGTTCCTCTGCATGCTTGTGTGAAACATCATATCAATGGCCCTTCTCCGTTGCGAAACCAATCTCTGGAACTCCGAAGCTATATGGGTTGGCCCGCGCTTAGATGGCAATTCCTACAGATCACCTTCGTTTCGGATGATTTTCTTTTCGTAGGATTACTGTAGTATACTTTCAAATTCCTTGCTTGTCTCTCGTTTATCTGAAAATCGTCTTCTCGCTCTACAATCCAGACATTCCTGCCGATGCTTGGGCTAACTGGTGCGAGTTCGTATCCGGCCCTCTGGCTGAAGCTAACGAAAAGTCCTTCATTAATTTTGTGAGTCCACTGTAATCTGTGTCGTTGTTTGCCACAACCTTTATACGTTTATCACAACTTTTCAAGTACCCGCCTTTTCCCACATTCAATCATATGTATTTTCTTAATATTCCTTGCAGGCTGAATTCCCCAATTCCGTTTCCTCCAGCGACCAAACTGCAAGTAATTACAAACCCTCTGACATGGCCATCTCCCAGGCCTTGCAGAACGTGAGTATCCCCATTTTCTCCTTAAGACCTCTCACAATAAGTCATCTGAGGCTGCTCCCTGTTAACCGTTTCATTGTATTATCATCCAACATGATTGTGCCACCCATGTCATAATATTTATGAACAGCGGCTGTCCATCTTATTTCGAACGTCCCTGTCCCAATTGAAGCTGCGGCAAAAGCATTTGACACTGACGCGTGGTCTGATCGCTGACACGGTGACAATTAGCTCAATACATGTTTTTTTAATTACTGTCGAAGAAAAGCGTTAATGTGTAGTCAGTGCTACTCGTGAACGTCGGTAGCATAGGTCCCGTGCAAAGAATAGGATTCTGAATTGACGAAAAGTCGTCCGCCGAAAAGATACGATCACTCGTGTGTGGCCAAACGGCTTTTTGCACCATAGTTAGTGGCACTGTCTGCCGATGCGTGCATAGTTATCAATTTATTGGGGCATTTCGGTTAATGGATGGTTTCGCTGGTCCAGCGTAGCCATCCGCGAATATCCGGTGTGAATTAATTACTTTGTATGTCCTCATGGACCGTGGACAATATGCAAATACTCCCATCGGAAAACCAGAGGTGCCTTGTTCGGTATTTGTTCTTACTTAGGCCAATGTGCGCCTGTTTCAGGTTGTCTACATCGTTAACCTCCAATGGTCATCAGTCTCTTGTATCGAAATCACTAAACTGACCAGTGTGGTAAACCCGCCTCGGTAGTCTGTTTATGAGGTCCAGCTTACTCATGTCAACTCGCATTTGATCGGTGATCAGGTAGTAGGCGATGACACCATCCCCACTCTATGCGTTACCTCAAGTGAAGAAATCTCTCTCTCTCTTTCTCGAGTGAAGCAGTAGGAAGTCATATCCCTGGATAATTCGCGCATTATCAAGGGGAAATCTTTTCAGAAAAGTTTGGAAAACAGGTGGTAAATTTATTGCTGGGAACTTTTCACTTTTGACCCGAAAGCTTCGTCAGGCCACCTTACTAGGTTGGCTGGATTTTCAAGGAAAAAGAGACACTCAGCAAGATCGCTTCCTACTAGCTCGCCAACTTAGCATTAACTATCGGCCAAGCGTTCTTCTGCTTGTTAGTGTGGATGGGCATTGGTTGTGACTGATGAGGTGGACTGAAACTTACATGAATTTGGGCGGGTCCATGGTCTGATTCTTCTTCACGGGAGAACACTTTTTTAGTGCCGTTTGCCTTTTTTGTTGACCTGTGTGAATGCGTTACTGCTAAGACAAGAGAAAGCCTACATGAATCTCTGCCGGTTGTATTGTCTGCTTCGGATCGAAATTAATTATGCTGATCAGAAGTCCAGTTTCAGCTGCACATCACAGCCCCACTCAGCTTATCTAAAACCGTTAGCCGTACGTTCACCAGCTCTACACCGTGGGATGCTTGGCGATTTTCATTGCCCTGCCGTCAGCCACTGTTGTGTGAATCGTCGCTGTCATCTCGAAATTCAGCGATGTTGCATTTCCGGGTTTCGATGCATTTGGTGTTATACGTACAATCTCTTGTCTTTTCAACCGGAGTGCGCTTCTTCAATAGCCTCAGTATATAATGCAACATTTTTTTCCTTTCTGAAATGCTCTTCTAATGTCGTTATGCTCGACGCCCTTTTAATAACTTCAGGTGTTTTTTTCTATTTATATGGAATGCTTGTTTTGCCAATCCATTCCTCACTGGGCCTCGATCCCGGGGCCTGTACGCCTCCTGATCGCCGTCCAATTAAACCCACTGGCTGTCCACTTTCTAGAGCTGTGTTTTCTATCCCACTTTAGACTGGCTTTCGGTCGACCTCTTCTGTGCTCAACTCTCTGACTCGATTAAATGTTGTTTAGGCCATACCAGCGTACTAGCCTTCGGATGGTCTAAGCAGTATTTTAGTTAATGTGTTACTCATCGTCATGTTTCGCCCTAACGAACACAGTGGCACTAAACTTTTGTGTTTCAAACTTTCCACTTAACTAGTCACTAGGACCAGGGATGCAACTGTACTTCTCGTAAGTTCTCCCCTAGCCCAACGGTCGTAAAACCAAGAGACAAAGGGTTCTAAGCCTACACCTAACACTAATTTAGGCTACAAGTTTGAGGATATTTGGTCGACAGGTACACTATCTTAAAGATCGACTATCCTTGTGACCTAGTCACAGTCGCATAAAGGTTTTTTTATCAAAAACTAAACGTTGCCCAGCAATCAGCCTACTGGTTGCTTTCCAAGCTTTTCCGTAGCGGCGGTATCTCGATCGATTTCTGGCTTTCTCTAGCCGACTGAAGCGATCCCCTTGTTCTCAGGCGAAATTGCGGAGAATGTGTAATACTCGCTTAATGCATCTCCACACTTGCAATGCAATTCCTTAGCTGGAGCACACTTGGTCAGTGTTATCTGCGTGCCACGATACTGGATGGGATCTTCGTAACGAGAACAGCTTAACCAAAGGCTAACTTTAGGGCACCATTCTGACGTGGTCTGAAGTGATTTCTCAAGGCTACATATCTCCGGTGTACCCGAGACTAATACCACTGGAGTAAACTGTCTAGTTATCTTCATATAAGCTTATGAACGTGCCCTAAACGGTTCTGTTTGTCAAGCCTGCGATGGTGCTAGGGTGTTATTTCGGTTCGACTTAGTTGTAATACTGGTTACCGTTTTATTCGAAACTGACCTCGCTGTTTTCAAGACCTCAGTTGTTCCAATTTGTTTCTGAAGGTGACCTGATCCTGTACTGTGAACATTCCGAATTGTCTACAACGACGCCAGAAGTGATTACCCTATACAATACGATCGTTTTTCTCTACCTCAAACACCGTTTGCGCATCGGATGGTTTGATCACGTTGCTGTTACCCCAGTAAACAGGCCTTCAAATCTAGGGCGGTGCGCAGTTCAGGCCCGGACTACCGAGGGCGTTTGTCTCTGCTTCCAAATATCAAGTTTTAGAAAAGTCCGGGAGACAAACGTCACGCGGTAGTTCTGCTACGTAGATTACGCACGCAAATGCAGATGTCGCGTTTCCGTTCAGCCGGTGATCGGTCATCGTAACAAGTTCTGGCCTGACCACTCAACAACGCTGGCCTGATGTAAACTAGATCGCTTTTAAGTGTGAATTGTGTTAGTCGGCAATCCATCTTCATTTTTTGTCCAACTTCATTGCCTCGAGCGCGTTGGCAACTCGTTCGCCCAAAAGCTCTCGGTTTCACGATCAATGACTGACTTATTTAGGTGAAAAATATTGGTGACTTAGCAACTCGGTGTTCCTTTGGAAAGGGTATTTTGACCCAGATCACCGGCATGTCTTCAATTGTTTTAACGGTGAACCCACAGGGAATTTTTTTTAAAAATGCCTTTAACTGCAAGGTGTTCCTTATTGGGTTTATCCCACTCACTACACTTGATTCAAATGTAGTTGTCTTACCTACCGCCAATACCCACGGCTTATTTTCAGGCATATGCGAACTACTGCACAAGGCCGCTCACCTCTACGTTTATGGACCAGTTCGGTTTTGCCGAGGACGAATTTGTTGAACCTAGTAACCACCCCAATTGGGTGCTAGACGCTCGACTCGCTGAGGTCAGCTTTGCCTTGCATATCAATGAAGATATGGTAAGTTGGGGTGCCTAACGTAGCTCTACACAAATGGTGTGGATGCATATGACAGTTCACTGCCACGGGTTACCTTTGGACCGCTTCGTATTCGTTCTAGGTCTATAGTACTGTTTGTCGACACTTGAGCTAATCACCTGTTTCGAGTCGTTTTTAAATTACTATGCTATTCAGGGTCAACGTACGCGTACTACTATATGTACAATAGCCTAAATCGAATGTCTACTAATTAGAAGCGGAAGTTTATCACAATATCGGCTTCCTCAGTGGTCAAGATTGTACCACACATGTTGGCTATAACAATGCCGACATAACCCAAATGACTGGTCACTGTGTAGTGCTAGTTACAGTAAATTAGCCCTCCACACACCGGTTCCCACATGCAGTTTCCTCTAACCCAATAAGGTTGCACGAATTTGATACCATCATACACTGAGTGAATGGTTTTGAACCTGTGTTGCTGTCTATCATTTCACAGGGGCCCACTTTGTGTGAGCACTTTTTAATGCCCTTATTTTTTTTATGAGTAATACTCTCAGTATAGGCGTATGACATTTATTGTACTTCACGCTTTTCGATTTGTTCTGGCTGGGCTAGTAAAGTGCAAGTGGACCACAAGTGGACTACAATCGCGCATCGTACAGTAAACATCTGGCGACCCCAACTAGGGTTAACTATGTGCTTGACTGTAACTCCAGGGCTGGTCGCATACTGCTTATCTTGAAGCTCAGCACAGTTTCACTTCTGTTGGAAATGGGCTCCAAACGGTGTGCTCTGTGCTCCCATCACTGAAAGCACTCGCGACGGATTTGCTCTGGATGAGGCTTAAATTTAGGCTTCACCGTCTTCATCAGTCGCCTTAGTTGAATCTCCCTCGATTATCGTTCTTACTTGGTGGTTGTTTCATTGACTAATCGCAAAAATTCATTCATTGTGAATGCGTGATGTAAATGCTTCTCGCATCCCATTGTATCAGTTAAAACTTATCCTCACCGACAGTCCCAACTCATCGTTTCTCGAACTTCCAGATCCAGGCTGTATGAAATGATCAGTGGACCTTGCGTGTCGCTTGCTTTCTTTGTAAACCTGAAGTTCTGACAATTTCATACTATCAAACGAACCACATGCGAGCAAGCTCGCAGTCGGGCACAATGTTCTCACATCTGTCCCGGTTCAGGTGTTGTTTTCCTCACACACAGGATTACCTGTTATCGATGAGTGAGGTTTTTTTTATATGATCTTATACTGGATCAAACTGTTTTGTTTTGTTCTCAGGAGAATAGCACTTTGTTTGAACAAGCTTGTAATGACATCATCCAACTGAACGACGAAGAAGTTGGCAAGGAAGGCATATGTATTCCTGAAATCTCATATACGCCTCCTATTGATGCCAATCCAACCTCACCCACACCCCAAGAACCAGATTCCGATAAAGCAGTTTGCGATTCCCATGCAGCAAGTTCGTCGGAGAAACCAGTGAAAGATATTGTTCCAACACGTGCCAAGATTTTAGAGGTGAGAGGTTTTGTTGTTGCGGTTCACCTGTCCTTTGTTCTTTTCTCTCCTCTTCTTCGACCGCAATTCGGGACACTTCTTGATTGTATACTGATGTTCATTATCAGAATCTCATCTCCACTCACCTCGCACATGCCTCTGTTTACACCGCCCATCAATCGTTACGCATGATTTTTTCGCCCACAATCGATTCCCCGTTGTTGGAGGACTACTTGCTAGGGCGTAGAAATTACCTATCATCTTGATCAAACTGGCAACTCATCATTTTCAGCACTGTTGTCTTTGTGACACAAAGCGCCAGTGGCTTTGTAACCAGCAGTTCTGGTTGGCTTATTTCGATAGTAACTTATAGTTTAATTATTCGCTGAATCTAGTGTAACTAATCTAAAGCCGGACTTTTTTGTACTAACCGAAATTGGTTGACGTAACCATCCACTGTGGTGCCATGTGAAACAACCCACACAACTTTAACGAACTGCAATTGCGGATTTTTTTAACTGAGGATCCCCTATTGAATTCCACCCAGTGATCACGCAACTGTCTTTGTTATGCTAGTGTCGAATGCAAAGTGAATGTACGCAACATCTTCCGCCTACATCTTGGCATTTTAACAAACCCTTTCTACTGACAAGCCGCCACCCCAACGTGGTTCGCAACCCAAAAAGTCGGAATAGTTAGTCGCGGAGGTAATATTGCGTTTTGTGGACCTCTCCCTCGTATTGAGTTCGAGCATGGAGTTCTATAACAGTTTGCTCTGACATTCGAGCTTGCCAGTTGATAATTTGGTTTGGTAGCCTGATTGCCGAATTTTTCATAGCATATTGGTCGCTGACAAGATCAACTGTTTGAGGCTTTTCCTCGTTCTGGTTGGACGCATTAGTTAAGAAGGTTTCTTGTGCCCTGTGAAGTCATTTGTGGAGCGGTGATAGCTTTTCTATTACAATGGGAATTTATTTTTGGACCTGAGAAGAGTATCTTTGAGGGACAGTGGATGTATCTCGGACCAGTTAAAATACTACTCCACTAGTCTACGTTTCGTTGAGTTTGAGACAGTTCAGCTGTTAAGACGCTAAGTTATTGATCACAAAGTCCGTGGTTCGAGCCCAACCCTGTCTTTTCAACTGCTTCTGTCTAGGCTTTGGCAACCTGACAGTATCTCGGCCGTCTTGCCTTTCTCGAGTTGCACTGCAGCTACGTGCCAATAGGATACCACAGTTAGACTATTATTTTTCTTAGTTTGTCGTGGTATTTTATTGAACACGTATATATGCATCACTATTTTCTCGTAAAGCAAGCTAAGGTCATTCTCGTGGGTGGTTTTTTCCGAGACATTGTTTACTTGAAGTTCGATATTGACGGCGTCAGTTAATCCGTAGAACATAGGAATTAACCTCTTGCGTCAACAAGCGTGAACGCCCGCGATCCGGGACACTCATCAAAGCGACTCATCTCGTGAGAGTCAGTCGGGGTGGAATGAAACTCTAAGTTGAGCCAGCATTCATTACTATGTCAGCTTGGAGGTTCCACTGAAATTTCCGCCAAACTCCATTGACCTCTGGTGATCCCTGCGGATATGTCTGACTGATCATCATCGGAGGCCCTGACTGCCCTCCTTGAATCCGCCGTCATATGCCTGAGATGCCGCTTATCTCCCTACATTATTCATTCTGTGACAGTCCACCTATTTTCTTGCATGTTGCATGATGTAAAATTACTGTCTTGTCCGACGGCGTCATCATGATTTCAGGGTCGTCGTTTTGGGTAGACTGTTAACCGCCAGATCTTTATCTTATTTCGAAAATGAATTAACTTCTTTTATAATCACAGTCCTTATTAGTGGAGTGTGTCCGGTACATTTCTGGTCTATTTACTGGAATAATCATACCAGATAGAGCAATGACGTCTGGTACATAATATCGACTGAACTTATTTATGATCGTTGAGTTCTGATAATGACGCATACAGCTTGCCCAGAATTTGAAGTCTTTTTTGTTTTCAGAGATCACACGTTACAGTCGTAGAGCATAAAAGCGTTTACAGTACTTTTTCTCAATGTTTCTTTGGAAGTTAAACCTCAACTGAAGACGTGGTGGAACGCGTTCAGTAAGTTCTTGCCTGAAAGAAATGCTGCTTCACGCATCAGTTGTGTGAATCGACTGATGATGTAAACAATCCAAAAATTAGGATGGACCAACGGAATATTTACTATATCAGCAGCAGCTTGTGTCACAGCTTTGTGTGACTGTCCGTATACATTTTTCGTCGGGCAACTGCGGTCCGATGCACTTGCTATGAACAATCTGCCACTCACCCTGTACCTGTGACTGGGGTGTATGCTTCACCGGATCAACTCTTCCGCCGATAGAATTTCCTGGGACACGGTTTACCCCTCACCAGTTGTCCGTTACCGCTAGTGGTGGTAAAGTAGACCGATTTCGCGTTCTTTTTACGTTCACTAAATGTTTACCTTCTATTTGTGACCTGACGTGGTCATTCCTAATCGCGAAGAATGCCTTTCTCTTCATCATCATAATCATCAAAGACAGCAACTTCAGTGTTGACACTGATGCTTCACTGCCGTACAACCATAAGGTTAGTCTAATTATATTTAAAGCCCTAGAGTGAAAAGGAGAGAAGAAACAGTGGTTGAGGGAGGAGACCTAGTGCTGGCCTATGTCAAGCGTTCTGAGGTGCCTACACCCTCAAGCGCTCAATCAGACAATCTGGAAAGAAACTGACAGCACGAACGCTACCGCCATTTCTTGCAACGTCTCCAGCCAAGCAGAGGCGGGATCACGGGGGTCCCATCCTGGAAGGCGTACAACACCAACAACACCCAAACTCTTCGTGTTCTCTTTCACGCCCTGCTGCCAAGTCATGCGTTGTCCACCTCGCGGTTTGCGCCATTCTGAAGAAGGTACGGAGAACAACACTCGTCTCGATAGACGGTGTTTCGGCATGCGTAGCCAATGACCGAGCCATCGTAGTCGGTGCTGGGTGTTTTCCCCGATTTGAGTATCAGCCGCACAGCCAAACACCCGTTTTCTAATCACCTCGTTACTAACACGCTGACGCCATCCAAAACCAGCCACGAAGAGACTGGAGCTTACCGTGGTGTGGCGTTTTGCGCACCTCAGCGACCCATTGAGGTGTACTGGGGAGTGTCCCTCAACACTCACAGAGCCTCTCATATCAGGTTGGTCAATGGGTAGAGGTCCGACGAACTCAGTCTACCGGCCCTCCAGGTTGGGGGTTGGAACATGTGTGTCGACGTGTTCCGTAAAATTAGTAATGTACTTTCATTCCCAGCCCAACACCGTGGCCTTGCGGTTAGGCTTTTGAGCCAAAGGCTTTGGTTGAGGACCCTAATCGTCCCTCTGTCTAGGTGTGGGCGCCCTGACAGTACCCCAGCCCTCGTACAAGCATGACATTTACAGCTGACAATACTCTCATGCCTTCCTCTTAAATTTCACGAAGTTAAACTCATTCTTTCTTGCCTTACATCAACCATCTGACTGCAGATATTTGATGAACTGCAATCCAACAGTTCCGAAGATGAGGCAGTCGTTATCGGTTGTGCTTCCACAACAGCGACGGAAGACGAGGACCCTGATTTGGTGGTGATTGAATCTGGCTTCCGGAAGTCCACTGCGTTCTCCAATTTGGCCGAGATCGATGAGCGAGAGCTGTCGGCTGAGCTTGTCCCCAAACGTGCTGCTCCAACCAAACCATGTTCTTCTGTGTTACCAGTCCTGCGCGAAGCTGAGTTGGATGAGGAGCAGGAGCTGGGAGAGAATGGAGATATTGTTTGCACTCAAGCGGAATTGACATTTAGTAGGTTGTCATGTCTTGTTCTTTGTGTACTTCCCGTCGAAGTATGGCGACTGTTGGTTTCTTGTTTAGTAATTTATTGTATTTCACGCTTTCGGGATAGATGACGTGCTTTCAACCTTCTCATGGTTTTTGTATTTAATACATCAACACGACTGATTCGCAATATTCCGTTCTGGTACTACCTTCGGTTCAGATGATCGATCAGTGTCCCAAGCACCAAACAACCGTATCTACACTCACCGCCCTGTCAGCTGGAGCCCAGGTTTCTGTTGCAAGCAACTGGTCAACGGTAAAAGCGGGCCCAAAAAGTCACATCGACGACCTACACCCCCGGCTTTTCAGCATGTTCGAACAATCGAGTCCCTTCATCCTCTTCTATGTGTTGATAATGTTAAGGAAGAGGAAGATGAATATTCCCCTATCGAATCGACCGAGCACAATTTATCGCTGAATCGTCTCCGAGACAAGGAACAAAACGGCATGTCACAGCACCGAAATCAAACCAAGTGTGACACTAATGGTGTGTACGACTCTGACGCCCGTGTCGAGGACGCGAAGTTGATGGACGGTGAATCGGCAGAGCATACCAAATTAATCACGGAAACCTCAAGCCGAGTACGTTCTGCTTTTTGGATTTTTTTATATCTCTCTTGACGCCTGATTTTACTTGGTTTTGGAGTCATTTCAGTTTGTGCTTTTGTAGCACCGTCCAATTACTTTTCGAGGTATCACCTACGATTAGTCGTTGCGCAACATGCTGCCTGTATCATAGAATGGGTGCGAAGTTGGTGACTGTTGTCTCAGCATCCTTAAAACATTTTTCGTTGAATATCCGGCGGTTAATAGACGGTGGCATAGAACGTTTTGGGTCCCAGTTAAGCCGTCGTGCTGCCAATGCCATAACTACCGAAAATTTTGACACAAAGACTCTTTTTGCTTTGTAATACACCACAACATCCGAAGGAAATTGTCATATAGTTTACTACCCGAGGAAGAGCAAATCTGCTGACGGGAGTCAACTATCTGGGAAACGATTCAGGAATGATCGGTGACGCTTTGCCCAGCTGTTCGTGTAAACTTTTTACAGATGTGTCCACAAATGTGTTTTTACTCCATCGACAATGTAACTTATCTTACAAATGCCTGAGAACAAGTTCCTCAAGCTATGGAGAATCCAGCGTAATGCCGACTTTGTCGTAGACCGCGGCATGTATCATCTTACGTAGACTGACATCCAATCACGAACTGATGTACTGTGAAGAGCAAACCGGTTTTTACAGTGATCGTTGCTGCATCGACCAAATGTTGACACTCGGACAACTATTAATTGAATCTACCGACTGCCACTAGTTACCGCTTTTGGTTCCACGATTAGCTTCTACTCGCGGGTCAGTGTGCTCTATTGGACTGCCTTCTGCGAAACGGGGTATCGATAAAATTGTTAGCCTTCTGGAGGCAATGTGTGAAAGCACACCGAATAGCGTTTCGGTCTATACTCAATTTTCATCACCTTTCCTAATCACCCATACTGTCTGTCAGAGAAGCCCAATTTCTACGCCCCTCTTCAGTCTTGTCCCTGATGATATTCAAATGGAATGTGGCTATTATGACGGTTTTCAGCGTAGCTTCTCTCCAGTAGAAGGGTCTTCTATCTGGACTACAAGGATAACCTAATCTTTTTGAAGCCGATGCTCGCTCAAGACAGTTTATTCTGCTCACTTCTCCAGACAACCAGGTCATCTTCTGCATGTAGGCTATCTACAGAGGCATGATCCTCAGCCGTCTCTTGGCATATTCTTGCTGGTGGACGGCTGCAATCAGTGACCTACTCTATCTGCCCAGGAAGCCAGACGTCAGCCATGGTGGACGTCGAGTCTGAATTGGCGTCTTGCGTTTCAAAGTAAGAGCCACATTCCCTGACATCTCTGGCAACTGCCCGACGTCACTCTTTACCTTAAAGGACAAGTCTACTGTGCATCTGTCAAGCCAGTATCATTTTAGTGGCATGAAAGCTGGTCACTTCGTTCGGAGGGTTTTCGCCAGTTACCTTCGCTGAATCGTCGCTGGTTACTAACCATTTCGTGTGTCTGATGGGAACAACGCATAAGCAGGGCAGAATTGCGATGTCGTGTCTCACTAGTCAGCAGGACACCTGAACTCCAACATTTGATTTCTCCCCATCAGTTTCGATGGTTGGTTCACATTTTGATCGTCGCAGCAAGGCTACCAATTTCTTTATGCAATTTGCAATTTTTTGGAACCGGAACTCCCCCGGAGAGACAACGTAATACTAGTGAATACCGTTCATTGAACTTTTCATACCGTTTAACGTTAATTCGTGCGCAATGCTGGAGCTCTTGATCTCGGTCGTGTCTTCGTCGACACATCTTTTCCACAAATCATCACGTTGAAGCATTTTCTACCAAAAACCTTGCTCAAGGCCACATGCTAAGGTCTAATGGTATCTCATACTTTCGCACCATTGTACATTGTGTTAGTTTATTGGGTCCAGGCTGTTTGATGAGAAGTCTCTTTAAACGCTGAAGGGGTCATCATCGTTGTTCGATAGTTACGAGTGATTAGTGGTTCAAAAGTGAAGTACAGTGCAGTTCCGGACGAGTATGCACCTTCGGCACTGAACGAAATCGCACCCTTAGAGGCATACTCTCTCGGCTCTTCAGCTACATACTTCCCCTAATCTATATGGATGAAAAAAGCAAACAGGTATGGTTTCAAATGTTCGCTTGTAGTGGGACGTGATATTAATTAAATGACAACAAAAATGAATCCAATGTTTCCGCATCAATCCTTGAGCTGACCGTGGTTGGGAACACCTGCCATAGATAGAATGGCTTTCTTCGAGACGGATATCCTGCGAGTAAACAAGTGAACTCAGTCAGTACATGCTATCGCCATATCGGGGTCCGTCTAGCATAATAAATAATAATGATAATAATCGTTCAGCTCGAACACCCTTTCGGTCCATGAACCATAGGTGGACTACATATGTATAAACTAAGCCTGGACGTCATATCAAAAACAATTGTGAAGTATCGTGGATTAGTTATCTTGTTGTGGTCAACCCAAGAAACTTTGCACTGCTTTCCTAGAGACCTTTCCTCATTTTCTTGGAAGCACTAGCAGCGATTGAGTCTCAACCTTCAATCGGCAGCTTGGTGTAGTCCAAATCTCTTATTCACCATATTTGTCCTGGAGTTTTCGACAGCGCACTCTCTCACTTTGTTTCCAACTTGTTGTTTTCACACTGATGTTCTACTAACAATTTGCGCCATTTCATGGAAGTTTCACGTAGTTACATCACTGTGCATGCCACCCGATATTTTCTGCACAATCCAATCTGCCCTTTATCTCGTCCTCGAAAGTTCACCGTCACGTTTCTTCGAACGAATCACAAAAACGTCACTTGGCGTCATCTCATTAGGAATTCGGCAACAAGTGGCGCAGTTTTCAAGGCCATCGCACACTTTGGTGACCTAGAAGCCCAAGCCCCCTGGACTTGTTGTTAGACCGAATCGACGTTGTTTTTTTCAATGACCAAACGTTTTTCTCTGACCCATAAAGCGGACGTTTGTATTTCATTGCCCACTATCGATTTGCGGTGTGAAAACCTTTCTATTTTTCTCTTCTTTCACCTGTTGCAAATTATGGATTGTGAACTGTCTGATATGGTGGTTTTGGGCTATCATCTCATTAAAAGCTTATGCTTTATTCTTCCGCGTGCTGAACGAATCTGGGTTTAATGACGTTAACCACTTTCAGCGGTTAAGTAACACAAATGACAATAAAATGCAGGTGCTCATTGGGACAGTTGATTCTTTAATCTTTTTTTACATATTTTTCTGAGACCATCACCTGTTTCGAATCTATTCAGAGCTCCGTGTGCGTTACTAGAGCGAATTTTGAGCTGGAGTGAAACATACTGCAGAGCTTTCCGTATTTTGTTTACTTGCGAATTTGACCTTGTTACTGATCTTCAACTACTTCGTTGTTCTCACAATACAGTTCCCGCTGGCCGGTTCAACCTGGCACCAACCCCAATCACCTGAGTCCATACATCCTAACGATACAACAGAGGATGCTGCAATAGACCTCGTAGAAGATGTGGAAAATATTGAACTGGGTGATCTGAGTTCAGGTTTTTCCAACTTGACCCAGGCCAATCGAACCCTTTTCGATGCGTTACAGTCCAACTGGATTTCGGACTCGAACACTGGCGGAGGTCGTCGGTTGATAATACCCACCAAGCGTATCAGTTTACGTACCCCGCCGATGAGCGATGACACCAATTCACGCATTCCCGGTCACACAGACAGCACCAACGTACATAAAATTTCCATACAAGATCCTTCGGCAATCGATCAGTCTTCAGCTACCCCGGAGACCAAAAAATCTCCTGGTACTTCACCGTCGCTATTGGAATCCAATTCATCGCCCACTTCGAATTCCACTACATCTCCACTCAATACTCGTATTCCAACTTCCTGTGGGATGATGGCATCAATTAAAATACGGCATGCTACGAAAACCCACCGACTACCTCCCTTCGTGATAAGCGAGAACGATTTTGGCCCTGGAGACTTACTAGAGGAGTAAGTTGAGTGCATACATTTCTCTGATGTAGCACACCGTAGCATGGTAGCAACCACCGTCGTATTATCTGAGTACCTTGTGTCACCAAACTCTAATTTCTCCAGTGGTTCGGCTAATACAACAACTCTCCGTTTTTGAGTCATCGTTGATATACAAACCTTCTAAAATGAGGATGGACCGTGCAGGGGTGCGACGTGTTTGATGCTGTAGTCACTCACCCATACAATCGGTGTCAGGTTGTTCAAGTAGGTAGAAGGTTTTATTTTTTCCCTTATGTAGTAATTTCAAATGAACTTTCCACTATTCTAGCAGAAATACTTCCAAAGCTTTCTTACAGGTTACCTCTGCCCATGGTATGTCGTCATTCTAGGCCTTGAAGCGAGCGTGCACTGATTCCTGTCTACTGCGTTCCACCGACTCTTTTTCTCGGGTGGTATCAATATAGAACCTACAAGTTGTAAACGGGTTGTCGATCTTTTATTCAAAGAGACCGCAAAATCCCTTCACAGTGAACACCCCCAGGATCAGTGAAGAATGGTCGCTTGAAAGGGATACGGACGATTTTCCGTGAATTAAATTCTATCCTGGTATAAGTTTCATATCCCTTCCTCAATATTGAAGAGAATCGGTCTGATGCTTGCATGGAGACATTTTCGCCGTAGACCCATGTTTGTGGTATCAGTAATCTGAGGGGAGTTGCTGAAATCGACCACTATGGTTGGCTGGTCGCTCTAGACTGCCGTGTGTCCGAAAGAAACATTCGGTGAATACAGTCTGTTGGTGGCATTTCTGTATTGTATTGTTGTACTCTGGCTGTTTTAATGTATAACCGTGTCCGTCAGTCACTACCATTTTGAACTTTCGTGTGGTAAAGAGACACTGTTGACCAGTCATGTGTGGTCCTGCAAAAGGACCCAGTTTTTCTTGTCCGAAACTATAAAAACTGACCATTTGTATACTGTCCCAAATGAAGCCTCTATGACCCCTAGTGCGCTCATACTCTCAGCTCTCTTGCTTTTGCCGCACGCTGTCTGTGTGTTTCAACCTCAAATTTCAGAGCAGCATTAATGGGAACTTTGAGTTCGGGTTGAATGGACACCAAGGCATATGAACTGTGATTTGAATTATGGGGCCTTCTTCCAAGGTTAAAATTGTGCATTTCCGATCGCAGGACACCTGGTGGCCTGTGATCCTAATGAGTTCATCGTTTACGACTTCTCCTGGCTAAAATACGCACCAAGTAGGCTCCCTCAGAATCCAACTCGGTCTATATACAATGTATCAGAATGTACTCCTTCCTAAAGTAGTCCAAATTATGGCTAAACTATACGATTAAATGAAATCCGTTTACTGCACGTATTTGATGAGCAACTCCAATCTAGGTGAGACTAATGATGGGCTGTTAATAGGTTTTAATCATTTCAGTGGCAGCTTCACTAATGGCTCAGATTTCTTCTGCTAACGAATGCAAACATCACATCGTTCAGCTGCATAGTCGATGTGTCACTCAAAGCGGACTCGAAGAACTGGATGTGTCGGATAAGTAGATTCGAATAGCGAACCCTCTGGTAATAAGCCGCACCATTTTTTCATCAACTCGCGGACCTTTTTTTCCTGCGAATGTTAAGTATCTAGTGCATCATTGCATTTTAAGCTAACCTGATAGGCTTCGAAAGAAAATTTCACCACATTCTTCATCCCATCATTGTTCCTTATCCGTATTCCAAGTTTGTTCTGCTACATGGACCAAATGCATCAGTACACTCCATCGTGATGGTTGGTGTGTAAACCCTGTTCTGCTTTCTGATACCCAAACCGGTTCACCGACTCCTGATTGGTGGGGCGATTGGCATCAGTTTGGATATAGACATGTACCAAAAAGGCGCCCGATTTCTAGCCTTGATAACGGAAAGATGCTTGTATCTTTTTAGTCATTTTGGGGATGCGGTTTGAGTTTCACCATCGTCCCGTGCTTCTTGATACTCTAGTGGATCCGCAAGTTGTCAGTCAGTACGTTCTACAAGGTGCGCTTCTGTCAGGTGAGCGACGCTACTCGTGAAAAGCCATCGCTCTATTTTCGAAGCTGGTTACTATGACGCAGTCTTCGTCTGTTCCAGTATAATTATTTCTGTATTTTACGCTCATCAACGCGTCTAAACAGATGAGGTGGCAGCCGACGCCAGTTGAACTATACAGTCATGGTCTGTTGAGGAGTGGTCTCAACTAAATGCTCCTTACGTAGATTTGTAATGACTTCGACACGGTCCACTTTATTTTCCCTGATAATATCGGACAACAATCCTCGTGTCGCTTCACTCATCTCCCATCCATCTACGTATCCTACAAAATAGGCTTGAAATAAATCGAATGTCTCAACAAGCATGGGCGAAATCACGAATGTTGCTCTGCCAAATCAGTCCGACGATTTGAAGAGTCGGTGTACATATGATACTAAGGTGCATGTGACTGCACAATCGCACTGAATATTCCTGGTTCAACGATCACCACCAGCTGCTACTGCTGCTGCGAAAAATTCGTCAACTGTACACCCTGCTTAGTGAAACAGAGTTTTTCCAATACAAGTGTTTGTGACACAGAATTGCTATCGTTGTTGTATTCATCGGATTTAAATCATCTTGTCCCAATAGTGTGTCTTACTTCGATGGAATTGCTGTGCTGGACATTCAAACATGGCAGTTGCTTACAATTTTTTCAGCCGTTATGCACATACAGAGGCTTGTGTAGATACCGGTGATGACATCACCCCGGTAATGTCAGCTAACAGCTTTAGGTTGTTAACTCATCCAACAGACATGTACAATCAAGCACAATTACGACTGCTCGTCTAGGCCACAAGTGGATGCTCTGCTGATAAAACTGATAAAACTTGGTAAAACTGAACACAATGGTCCTGTATTATTGCTGAGACTACGCGATAACGCGCACCGAATCATGTGATCTCTGTAGCGGAATAATCCAGATTGGAGCGGTGCATGTTGACAACGC
Organism: Opisthorchis felineus; assembly: GCA_004794785.1. Taxonomy (NCBI): domain Eukaryota; kingdom Metazoa; phylum Platyhelminthes; class Trematoda; order Opisthorchiida; family Opisthorchiidae; genus Opisthorchis; species Opisthorchis felineus. Next base: position 91,727 of record SJOL01007370.1, read on the forward strand.
AAAAGAAAAAGCGTTTGCATGAGCCCTAAAGCGATGAACGGCGATGGCTTCCTTGCAACGAATGACGGTATGACAATGGTATGCTTTATATATCTCACACGTACTGGAAGATTAGTCAGCGTTGAATCTGAACTTAGCAATGCTTTCGTGGTTTGTTCAGGCCGTGCTCAATCTGTGTTTGCAGTTGCTGAGGCGGTTCCATATCCTGAAGATTGGGTGATCACTAGTTTTGCAGAAGAGGTCGAAAGCACCTGTGACGTGTGATGTAAGATTATGGTTAGTGGGATCTTCCAATTAATCGCCCGGCGAAGAACAGCGAGTCTCCGTACTACGAGTAATCATAATATGAGATGGTCTGGAGGTAAAGTCGTACCGTCCTCTGCGATAGGAGTGTGAAGAATGTAAGGCGTTTCCCCCAGGCCACCAGCATGTCCATATTTATGAAAGCAGCGATGCTGCCCTCCTTCGAGGAAGGACGGGTTAGAAAAGTTCGGCCCCAAAACCGCACACTCCGATTGCCCAACGGTTGACCGTGACCACCGGCGCATTATTCAATACGGTGGAAATACTTTTAAAACCAAACAGTCCGGTGCTGTTCAAAAGGCACCTGATGTGCGCAGCTGCACTAGGAGTGAGACAGTAATGCCCTACTCCCTGCGCCCTCGGGCCAGGCCAGCCCCCTACAGCCATTGGCTCATTGGCTCCGAGAAGCATCCCCCAAGAAAACCCTAACAACCGCTGCCTCGCGGTTCAGACTCTTGAGTCAGAGGCTATGGGTAGGGTCCCCGAGCGAAACCCTACATCCCCCACTGCCTTGTGGGTCAGACTTTTGAGTCAAAGGCTCAAGGTGGGGTACCTCAACTCAACCCTCTTCTTCGTCCTGGGCAACCGAGAAGTATCATTTGCCCTTGCAGCCCTTCGCTTACCGGCCTTCTCCCACACTCCCTCTTCACCCATTGTACAGTTCAGTGCAATCAACCCATCTGCCAATCCCCTAGCCACTGTTCCGTGTCTCGGCCGTCGGCCAGAAATATAAACCAAAATAATCACTTACTTACCTCAAAATATCTGATCCACGTTGCAGCCTTTAATGTCAAATTGGGCAACAGGTATCCCTTGCTGCAACCTTGCTTTCCCTCTCTGTCGATCCGAAACACGCATACAAGACCGCACTTCGGTCGTGCTCCTCAAGCCGCAGGTCGATGCGGTAAACGGTCTTTGTCGTATCAGCATACGCCCTAACAGATAGCAGTTCTGAGACTGAAAAGGACGATTTTTATCATGGTCTGTCACGATTGCTTCGGTCGGCAAGAAGGACGGATATAGTAATCCTGGCGCGTGATATGAATGCCCAAGTTGGAGGACTAAGTCCGGAAGAAGCACGGTTAGGTGGTAGATTTGGAGTCGATGCTGAGCGTACAGATAATGGGAAGCGGCTTCTTCAGTTGTGTGTAGATCATCGTCCGTTCCTGGCTAGCACAAACTTCCAACACAGTTACTTGGAGGCCACCAGTCATGGACTCATGTGGCTATCAGTTACCGATGGAGAGCTTCAATTAAAGATTGTCGTTCCTTCTGGGGTATGCAACTCGACTCTGATCATGCCATTGTGCAGACCCCGTTATCACTTCGCTTTTCGTCAACATTACGCGTGCCGAAATAGAGCAGCTCCGCTCATCAACTTCGACAAGTTTCAGTAGCTGAAGAGTATCGAACTGATCTGGCTAGAAAGCTACTGGAAACGCATAGTCATGTGGACGACGAAGATTACTTGGAGGATGAATGGAGGCGAGTTAAAGAAGCAATGCTTTCACCTTTCAGAGCTGTTTGTCTGGCCCATCTAACTCGAGTCAATGAACACTGGATATCTTCGAGATCAGCAGATCTTATTGCTGCCAGAAAAACCATACCAGCAACTAGCGACTATGATGGCGCACGCAGATCCCTCAAACACCGGATAATCAGGAGCTTGAAGAATGACAGAGAACGCTGGTGGATTTCGAAGGCCCAGGAGATGGAGAAGGCTTTCGCTGCAGGCAACAGCCGCGCCCTGTTTCAACTGATTCGATCAACGGGTCAAAAGAAGTCAGCTATCAGTGAGACAATATGCGAAAAAGACGGAACAGCAATTCACTCCCTCAATCGCCGTCTTGAGCGGTGGGCTGAGCACTTCCAAGAACAGTTCACCTGGTCTCCTTCAACACAACCGCTGGAAGAACCAAGCGGGTCCGAATGGAACATTGACACCAACCCACCATCAGCAACCGAAATCCAGCGTGAGATTTCAATCCTGAAGCGCGACAAGGCACCTGGCCCGGATGGTTTACACCCCGCGCTCTTCAAAGAAGGTGGCGAGGTCCTGGTGAACAGTCTGACAACGATACTGCAGAAGATTTGGAATGAAAACAGAATACCAGCCGAATGGAGCTCCTCGACCGTCATCCCAGTTTTCAAAAAGGGAGCAAGAACGTCATGTGAAAACCATCGTGGTATCAGCCTGGTATCCGTCGCATCTAAGGTGCTCTCTGGCATTATTTTGCGCAGGTTGATGGATTATCGGGAGAGAGATTCGTGAGAATCAAGCTGGGTTTCGCCCTGGTCGAGGATGCATCGACCATATCTTCACCTTGAGACAAATTCTTGAACAGCGCCACTCCTTCAGACGGCCCACGTTGGTCGTTTTTCTGGATTTGAAAGCTGCTTTTGATTCTGTCGATCGTCAGCAACTTTGGCAGTGTCTGGCGATCAAAGGTGTCCCTTCCAAATTTCTATCCCTTATGAGGGCACTGTATGCGAACTCCTGTGGGCGCGTACGAGTATACGGGAAGCTCTCGCCTGAGTTCACCACGTCCAGTGGGGTAAGACAAGGCTGTCCTCTTTCCCCTTTCCTCTTCAACTTTGTTATTGATATGCTGCTTGAAATTTCTCTGCCTGCCTCTGAAACCTCGGGAGTCGAAATGCTCCCGGGACGTTCCCTCACAGACATTGAGTATGCGGACGATATTGCTCTCCTTGGTTCAGATCCTTCCCAAATGCAAACGATTTTAAATAACCTAAATAACTCTGCCGCACGGTTTGGCATGCGCTTCACACCTGCAAAGTGTAAAGTGCTGCTACAAGACTGGGTGGGATCAAACCCACACCTCATGCTTGCAGGCGAGCCAATCGACGTGGTAGATAAATTTGTTTACCTGGGCAGCTGTATAAGTTCCGGTGGACTGGCTGGAGATGAGGTTATTTCTCGAATCGGAAAGGCCAGGGCAGCTTTTGCCAACCTCCGACACCTATGGCGCCGACGTGACGTGAATTTGCCTGTCAAGGGCAGAGTTTACACTGCGGCAGTGCGATCCATACTGCTTTATGGATCAGAGACGTGGCCCCTACGCGCAGAGGATATACGAAAGATGTCAGTGTTTGACCATCGGTGTCTCCGAAGCATTGGTCAGATCTGGTGGGAACATCGGATCAGCAATGCTGAGATACGCCAGATGGTCTTAGGAAGAAGGAACTCTCCTTCGATAGATGAATTACTCACGCTTCATAGGTTATGCTGGTTAGGACATGTACTCCGCATGCCAGAAGACCGCCTGCCTCGCAGAACTCTCTTCGCCCAGCCCTGTGCTGAGTGGAAGCGACCGGGACGTGGACAGTGTATGACCTGGCAACGAAGTACGAAAACACTGACCAGTAAACTTAGTCGAGTCGGCAACTGCCGCCTCCCTGGATGGGGACCCCGGGACTCAAGTCACCAGTGGTTAATGACATTGGCAGAAATGGCCCAATTGCGCACTCAGTGGCACTCATGCATCAAAGCTATCGCCTTCAATGCGTAGCTACCCGATTTCCGAACAAACTGGACATGCCTTCGCCTCCAAGGCATTCCCGTTTTCCGGTGATCACTATTGCTTAGTGACACTAGCAGAAATGGTTCTGTCGCGCAGTCAGTGGCGCTCGTGCATCAAAGCTATTGCCTTCAGTGCGTAGCTACCCAATTTCCGAACAAACTGAACAGGCCTTCGCCTCCAAGGCTTGGTTGTATGTCCCACACTCCCGTTTTCCGGTGATCGAAACTGTAGCAGCTGGAACCAAAGTGCCTATGGTACACGGTTTATAGCTGATAAATTGAATTTAATTTAATTGGCCCGTTAAGTGAGAAGAGCGTTGTCTGTTAGAGAAGAGGTTGTATTTCACGGGAAAAACAGCAGAGCAGATAATTTCTCGTGCTGAGTCCGTGGTTCAGAAGCTTCCTTCAACGAAAATGGAGGAGCTAGGCGTACACTTGGTCACATTCCCGAAGTCCATACAACTGTGGGCCCAAAATATAGCACCTGTAGAGTGAACAGCCTAAAACATATGGATCCCAAAGGCAGATAACGGTAATGCCCCCATCATTATGAATTAGACTATTTTTATGACTGGCTATTTGCGAAAGGTTTAACAACACCTGGCTGATGGGCCTTACCGGCGAGTTAACCGCCCGACTATCACATCAGCAATGGATAACTGTAACTGTTGAACTTGGGACGTATTTAAGAACGATGATGATGAATCCCCTGGACAAGGCGACTTGTATCCGTTGGACCATGAAAGTGCAATCCAATCACGACTCTATGGACCAGTTAAAATCCTTTGAACATGCGTCCCAACAAAAAAAATCGTCCAGCTGTATCACCCTTTCGGTGCCTAGCTGCCATGCCACCCGAAGGAAGCACGAGGGCTTGGATACTGTCAGGTTGCCCAACCCTAGACAGGGGAAGTCGAGATGCAGAGGTCGGGTTCGAACCACGGACCCTCCGGTCAGTAACTCCACGCTCTAACCACTGAACTATCTCGTCTCACAAGACCTGTAGTGAATGGCATAACTTTACAAGCGTACGGGTTAGCTTGATTTCTGACAGATGTCTCAAAACTACCCGGTCGTCATTCACATGCATAACAATTTTGTACGATTTTGCTACAAAGAATAGCTGGGTTTCCTTTGGAACTGGACAAAGTTCCTTTGTTCGCAAATGAGTGTATTTCGCTGAAGTTCCTTTTAGTTTTATTGTTGGCTCACGGTGTACAAACATTCATGAGACGCACCCTCTCGAGGTAGCATGACGGTTGCTTCTGGCAGACAAGCCTGAAAGAACGGACGCAACTCTCTGTAGGTAAACTAGTTTGTGGCTTAAGCCCAGCTATGCACTCTTAAGAGTAAGGTTTGGCGATTGGATTTCCAATATCTCCGATTCTGGTTGGTATGAATATGGAAGATCTCGAACAGAGAGCGGAAGCCAAATTCCAGTGTCTACCGGGAGTTTCTGGCTTTACGTAGCTGACACATTTGTTGCGATCAAGCGTTATATAGTTGACGAATTCTGCTGGAATCTTCATATTATGCTAGAGTTCGTTTCAGATGTACCGCTCATCCTAGACAATATGATGCATAAGAGTGGCGGGGAACTACGCTAATATAGTCTCTGCACTGTTTAGTCGAGTAAGTGCGCTGCGCACTGGAATGGTCAGTCGAACGGCAGCGTAAATTGAGCCGAAAAAAGGAGATCCCGAGAAAGCGTATACCCAGTGGGTTTAACTAGGTGGCAGCTAAGGTGGGTAGTGGCCCAACACCTAGACCCAACAAGGAGTGGGTCGGAACAGCGGTCAACCCATGTAAAACAGGTGCATCTGAAGTCAATGGAAGGGTTTTGAATATCAGTGACATTAGAGTAACACTCCCAGTATTGGTGCTATTGGAGGTTCGCCTCCCGGTTGTTACGTCTAAGGCTTGTTACAAAACGAAATGCAACGACTGCATGAAGGCTTTTACATGGGCCAAAGAGCCAAGGAGTTGCATACGAGAATCGGTGAGTATCAGGCATGCATAAACTGGCCACCAAGAAACACAAATGAATATCAGGCGATCCCAGATTACTCAGCAGTGGTGAGCATGCTCTAGACACATTGGCTTTGGGAAATGTGGAGTTTGTGAGAAGACGACTAAGATCCACACCACACGACTGGCCGCCGAATTGGTGGAAATCGCCGCACATTCTAGTGTAAATAGAACAGATGGCGTAGTGTGATAATGGTATTTCCTGAGCTTAGTTGTCGGTCTTAATCTTCCAAGCCAGCGTTCCCGGCAAAAGTGCACAATGTGTATTCGCGCCCAAAACCAGGTCGAGAACGCATGTACAGCGCGTCGTTTATAAATTGTATGCGGTGACAACATTCTGGGAATTCTGACGCCTTCTGGACATGCCGTTGGTAACCGGCATTCGGCATTTACTGGATTATGGTTGGCTGTTTGGTTCAGACTGTCGACCAATCAGAGCTCGCCTTGATGCTGAACTGGCAAGCGGCCCGATCTTTTGGCCAGTCTCTTGCGAGATAGGTTTCTTGGCCGTAGCAGCGCCTAACTGCGAGCGGTAAAGTGGCATGGGTGCGGAATTTCGCCTAACACCTCCTTGAAGATTGTTGACGTATCTTCGAAGTCGGAGGTTTACTTGCATTGGCCTCACTGGCTTGTGGATCCTGTCTGTCCAGCGTCGCGGTCGTAATGCGTGCTCGGGCTGGGCCTCCGACGAAGAAGCTGATGGGTTCCTCGCGATGGTGCCGACATCAAAAGTGTCCACAAGCATCTCTAGACTTGACTCACTCGGTCCGGTGAACAGGATCTTCGCATTTGTCGGCCGGATTTGGTTTGTGTGCCGAATCCACTTGGCTGGGCCAACTTGGATCTCGTATAGCGCTTTGCCGCGCCGGCAAAGGATGTGTTCTGGAATCCACTTAGGGTGTCTGCCGCTGTAGTCGCGGACCAGCACTCTCTGGCCTTCACTGAAGGAGAGCGCGGTTGCTCCATGCTGCCGGTTGAATTTGTTCTCCCTTCTGTTGCGGTAACTCAGTTGTCTTTTGTGTGACCGAGTAGTGTCATGCGCTGTTCGAAGCCTACGTCGGAGCAGTGCCTCTGTTGGTGACATTCCATCAGGCGATTTGGGGTTTGGTGTCACTCTATATGCCAGCAGGAACCTTTGCAAAATCTCTTTCTTCGGTTCCTCCCCTCTGGACTTCCGAAATGCACGCTTCACGTAGAACTGGCAACCGTGTGGAGACCGTTGAGTTGGTGCGTCGCAACGCGCAGTTATCAGTGAAATGGTCTGGATCTGAAGTACAAATCCCAGGCAAATTGAAACCCACTTAATCTCCTCCAACTCCATTTCCCTCGTCCTAGGCCTCACTCATCCACATCATCAAGATGTGTGAACTCCAGTCAGGTGGACCGATGTTTACCCCAACACGTTTGCAGGTTCAGGTACAGAATGCCCGAACGCCGACGAAGCGGTATCCGTTCAGTGGTTTCGCATCCCATACTCTAATAAACTCAGTTCACAACTTGTTCCTTAAAACCGAATACTAACCAAGTTGCCAGAATCATGTGGTGATCACGAGAATTACAGTCTGTCAAGTGTTCATTCTGAACCGGGGGCTGATTATACGCTACGATGAAGATGGTCTTTTTTCAATTTTTATTGAATCAGCATCCAATTCGGACCAAATGGAAGCATTTGTTTACCGGCACTGGATCGTGCTTACTACGACCCTCACAAGTACCGATATCCTTATAGCGTGCTGCAAGGATAAGCAAATAGTTTTGCATCAGCAATTATCTACCCTTAATCTGTATTTATTTAGGTTATTTGGAGCAATTGTTGCGCATAAGAATCGGTTGCACCAGAAATGCGGTGGCATGGTTGCTTCTTCAAGTATCTTTTGCATGCGAATGTTCGGTCAGAAAATATTGGCGATATCTTTTCTTACCTTCGATCTTTTTTAGTGTAAAAAGAGTTAACCGAAATCCGTAAGGATTCAACCATACGTCAATTTTAGGGCCAACTGTTCAAACTGTGCACGGACAGTTTTGGTTGCAGTTATCCGCGTGCAGCGCCCGCATACCAGTGAATCTTGGTGACATTGGTGCCTGTTGGCACATATCTGACCATGCCTTCTTAAGGGTTCAAAAAACTGCGGTTTTGACTGAAAAACTGTTCGGGTGTGTTATTTAGAAACATTCCTTTCGCCGAACTTTGGGTTTAGTAGTGTCATCTGGTGGTTTTACTACGTCGGCTTCATTGTTGAACCGTTTTTATTCTTTTTTAATCACTAGTTTGACGTTAAGTCTGGTTAACTCTTCTAAATCAGATGTACGTGCCTCCACACCCTCACACCACAATGCAGCTTTCGTGTCTCTCTAACGTAGGTGCGAGCACATAACAATCCACTTTGTTGGTAGCGTGGGGAGATTAAGGAATTTTCACTTGAACTATCGCCCTGTTAAGGAAACCATTCTGCGCTGTAAAGCCGAGAGACACTGTACAGCTGTTTCATCCTTATTGGGAATCATCAGCAGTAATCACCTCAAGAAACTCCCTGGAGGTACATATTTGCACATCAATTTGGTTTTGACGGGAGACGGCTGAATCTCAGCTAAACCCCTCGTTTGTAATATTCTTCAGTTGAATGTGCTGTCACCTCATGTTTCAGTTGCTATGCTAGTCGAGATATCGCACTATATCTTCCTGAAGGAACACTAGTCACAAGGTTGGTGGCTACTCAGACTGTGCCTACCTGATGAACCCTAAGAAGAACAAAACCAATCGTACGCTGTCAAATAGTTTTCAGCCACCTTATGAGTAGTGTTTTCTGTGACCGGACTGCTTATACTGCTAATCGGGAGATCGCGTTTTCGAATCTCCCTGGATTTTCATGAGATGCGCAATGCTGCTGATTCCCAATAACGTGTAACGGCTTTTCGGCGTAGATTCGCTTCACTTGGGGGACGGAATCTCGAATATACAAACTATTTTCCCCACTATGGCCTGTTGGTTACAAAGCACTAATATTCCAAAGGTTTGCACATATTTTTGATGCTTTGCTCAACAGATTTTTTCTAATACTTTCCGCCAATTGGTTTTTCAAGAGTTTAAAGCCTTCGCATACACAAACCAAACGCATTGGTCCATCCACAGTGAAGGTGTATAAATCGGTTAGTTCCCTTCTTGTCGTTCACCACGAACAAGTATATTTTTCATGCTGAACAGCCGGATTGGAACAAAAATGAATATGGTACCTTGGGAGCATAGTCGAGTTGTTTACGTGGAGGACTCAAGAAGTATCGCCCTCGTGTGCTACGCATTGTGTCTTGCATCATCCTATCTTCTAGCTTTACTTTTCTGTTTGTCTGTATTATATTCGTATTGCCGTTTTTCGTCCCCCTAACGACTAAATGAGCTTTGCATAAAGAAGTATTGTTTGACTTCGTTGTGCTTATTTGCTCATAATCACCAGACCGCGGCTCATTGCATGTTTTCAATGGCAATAAACCGGATTCTTTTCAGTAACTATTTCTTTTATGTTATTCCCATTAGGCTAAGGTCCAGTGAAATGACAACCAATGGACTGGGTCCCAGAGAATTTCTCGACCCCGACTTTTCCGAACTTCCGCACACATCAGATTTGAAGTGAGTTTGTGTTTTCCATATCACAGCGGAACTCGAGATGTCTCAGAAGTTAAGCCATGAGTCCGTGGCTTGAAGGTTCATTTTGGCACTGCGTCGAACAATTCGTAGCTCAGGTGTGTTTATTGGTCCTTTGTCAGCTGGTCAGGTCTCTGAGTTTAGCGGTCCGCCGGTACACGTTTCTTCACCCGTTGTGTAGAAGTCGTTGACGCGTTGTTGAGCTAGTGCTTTCCACTCCCGATGAATTTAATGTGATCAACTAATTGAAGGAAAGCTTTCTTGAAATTCCGTTGATCCGTTCGCAACCTATGCTGCGAGGCTACCCATATCCCTTGTGTTTCATTAGTTCGTTGGGTACTAACGAACAGGTCGACAAGCACCTTGTCAATAACCAAGAAGTGTTCTTGTTTCAAATATTTATCTGACATCTGATCACTACTGTCAGACCACAGTCAACCAACCGTCTTTTTCCTCTCCTTGCTCTACCCTCCGCGGCGCATGCCATATGTGCGCCGAAACCGTCTCACATATGGTTAGTTTGATTTAGTTCCCCGGTAGACTGTCAGTACTTCTCTGTATCCGTTAATGGCGGACATTTGAAGCCGCCCACTATTTTGTTGGAATTTTTTATAAGCTCGGATCGTGTCACGTAAAATACCCGCGTTTTGGTCTAACACAGAGACACATGATTTAACTGTTATCTTGGTATTAATTCCGGTTTAATATACGCGCGTACTTTCAGACCCAAATTACATTTAGATTTTGTACTACAACCTCACATATGCGAGCTACTGATCTGTCCCACTATCGACTGATGGTAACACTCGAATGTCACGCTTACGAGAGATAACGTAACCGCTGAGATGAGAGTGGCCACTGCGTGGGCGTTTTCGTGTAGTAAGGTAAAATCCGGTGTTGGTGATAACAAATAAGTCGGTAACTCACATTCTGGGAAGTCCGTTCCGGTTATTGTTGCTGCTGTTGTTTGCAGAGCCGTACAACACGTGCAATGGTCCTTTAGCAAGAGAATGTCGGTTTTTGAAAATAAGCTGTTGAGAATGGCAAGTTTGGCTTTGTTATTTTCTGTTGGGCATAACGGCAGTGGATATTCACAGTCACGTAATTTTGATCGGTCAACCTTTTCCCTCAGCGTTGCAAGGCCTGGATTTATTCCACGCCCTGTTTTGAGTCAAACAGGTTCCTCGCGCTAT
>SJOL01007370.1:102530-115538 GCA_004794785.1 Opisthorchis felineus
ATATATATATATATATAATTGATCACATCTAAGGCGGCGAATCGTTCAATCTATTGTGATCGTGTCGCTAGAGGTCCAAGGTTGTGAACCCTGTAGACTAGTTGTTTTATCCAAATGCGCCGTCATGTTTCTCTTCACCAGAAAGCACCCTTCCCACGAACGTTTGAACAAACCCGTCATCATACTCCCCATGTAAAACCGTGAGCACTAGTACCCACATAATTTGCTAAAACTTATATGCCTGTGTTGCGGCCAGTTATCTAAGTTTTATTGCTTCACTTGCCTTATTGTGACTGTCTCTTGCAGCTAAATGAGCCAGCTTCGTAATTGTCTTCAAAATGAGCTTGAAACTTCTAGCTACTCAATTCAGTCCATACTGTGTAACTGGGGCGGGGGGGTAATGTATATGATATTAGGTTGGATGCACTTGAGGTGGAAATAATAATCTCTGTGAACAATCGACTAGTCGTAATACTGTTGACTCATTAATAATATTCAACAGGCTATTCTCGTGCTTCTTTGAACTCACACCGACTGTGATTCGTATGACTCCCCACATCACCTTCCCGTCTTGTAATTCCTAAAGTAGCGTGGTTCCCTGATGCCCTAACTAATCATGCTCGTTGCCCGGGATTTGATATTTTGTGCCGCAGAACTGCATGAACATTCTCAAGGTCAAAAGTGCACCTTTCACAACAAATCTGCCGCTGCTACGACTCGTTTTGTTTGGTGTTGTTCACTATTTTTATTATTTATTATTATCATTGTTATTAATTTCGTACTCACGTTTATTTCCTTTGAACATTCACTTAATAATTTATCATTCCTGACACCAAATGCAAATTCCTGTACAAGAACGTGGTCATCGTAAATTCGCCCACGCTGTTTCGGATGACTGGGATTAATCTTGACACGTTTTCTTCATGAGTGTTTACGTTATACGGCCGTGCATACCATGGTCTGGTCCTCAGCAATGCGGGTCTTCGATCCGTTTTTTATCCAGCCAGCATCTAACCGTCTTATAGCCACTAAGTCAAGTGTGCCTACCAACCTGTAGTTGGTACTTCAGAAATCCAGAACTGTGGATGTTGTTTGTCTGCGTATGTCTATGGTGCGAGTGTTTCCTGTATGCACATCCCTCAGTCATGCAGCGGATCTCCTTTTCCTCTCGGCGAACCAATCAATGGTGGGAGACACTGACTGAAGCTGTTATCCATTTGATGCACCGAACGTATCGCTAGACTAGCCAGTATTAGAATGCATTCATAGTGGCCTGTTAACTAATTGATTGACCGGTCAAATAATAAGAAAACCTATACATACATATCCCCCGACCTGTCTCTGCTTTCCCTTTGCTGCTTGATGTTGGCATGACAAAAGAAAGCAGCCTGTTTTGAATATAATCTGTTCCATTCTTTTTCACTCTGTTTCCGGGAAATACGGCGAGACTACGGTTATGGTGACATCATTTCTCACTACGTTACCTTATTTACACGAAAACATAGACCCATGTTCTGTCCATCGCGTGCTTGAATACACCACTCCTTTTCTACTGAGTCCCTGTTGTACAGAATATTACCCCCCCCCTCTATTTCACGACCCAACCCCCTCAGTCTCAACAAGGCCCGTTTTCGATCCCATCGCACCATCAAACTACGTCCAGGCGTGGATGGACCCCTGAATGATGCCACCTGACGACAGATCTACCACTATCTCCTTCCATTTGTTCCTATTGGTAAGTGGAGCATTGCTTATGTACGTGTTCATCACGTCCACGAACTTTCTTGCCCTCAAAACTGACTGATTATATTTGCCGACTTCGTGCCTTATCATCTTTCTCATTCGACCTACCGTGTCACTGTTATTTTAACAATAGATTTTGGTGAAGTTGATGGATCGCCGCGCTCACATGACATACTCTTGGTACATATTACGTAATCAACGGAGTTAATACCTCGATCTTCTGTCTCCAGTGCGCACTGGATCAAATGAAGCCAGTGAAATCCACCCCGACGCATCACCCGTAATGGTTATGTGTCTGTTATCGGTATAGCTATTGGTGTCGTTGATTCTGTGTTGACAGTTATCACTAGCTTGTTAGTGGTTGTCTGTCATAGCACTCCCGATTACCAATTGCTTTTACCTTAATAGCTATGCTTTAGTCACTTTAGTTACCACGCACAAGCTGATCGTGCCTGTTGGGGATGCGTCGAGTAGAGACATCACAATCGTGCGCTTATTGACTAGCACGTCTGTCGGTTTCAGGGTGGCTGCTGCGCCGATATCCCATGATTTAACCGTTCGCTGACGGCAGTGTTTGCGTGCGGTTTATGTCACTACCCCTCTGAAGGTAATCCACTCCCCGGGCAGTCCAGGGCGTGCGTTCCTCAGCAACTTTCTTTAGAATGATTTTGGCTCCAAAGAAATTCCATAAACTGCCGGGCATTAAGGCAACCCATGCTCCTTTTGTGATGTTCATGATATACATTGCATTCTATTATTATATATTTTTAAATTAGATGTGTACATTTATCTATTCCATCTTCATCTGCCCTCGAAATACCTCAGCGGTTGAGGCGCGAAATTACTGACCAAAAGGTCCGTAATTCGAACCCAACTTCAGCAACTTGCCTGCTCCTGTCTAGGCTTCGGCAACCTGCTGGTACCTTAGCCCTCGTGCTGCCTTCGGCTGGCACGGCAGTAGGGTGTTACAACTGAACAATTATTATTATCTTACTTTACTGCAACCTGACCTTCTCTCTTTCTGTATCCTGCCGTGCTGGTTGCCTATCTAAATGCTCCAATCCGCACCACTACGGCAAACCGTGTGCATCCTTATGGTGTTCACCAGATGGAGCGCTATGACTGTACAAGGTCGCAGTGTATTATCAGTTTGACCTTAACGGTGGATTCGTTTGATGTGTATGATAACGACGCGAATACTACACGAATACTCTTTGTGTCTCTAATGGTTATCCACACTTCATAACAAAGCCAGAATTTGGTTTTGAAACAAACATTCTTGCACGGCCTGTTTGCAGTATGTATTCAATCAAGGGAACTGGTGTATATCAGTGCAAACGGCTTGTAACACGCTAGTTGATTGCACTGAATTCTCTCTGATTCTTTCAAAGTTTGCTTGTCTGGGTAAACTGTCTGTCAAACTTGTTTTTTTTTGTTTGGGGGTCGCATAACCACCTAGTTTTCAGACAGTTCATTCAGGGATCGTGGATATCAGTGACACCGTTTTTCGGACAATGTCCTCTTGCAAAGCTTGCCGGAAATAAGACAGACCGTTTTTAATTGCTGCAAATTCCTCACTCCGTTCCAGAGAGAATACTTCGTTCCGACGGTAAATAACCGTCTTGTAAAGTTGTATTGCCAATACGCTGGTTGTTGGCAAATCCACATAAAGCATGCGTTACAAATGTGTTCCTTCACTCTCCTTGAGTAGGGTTTTTCTCTAACTTTTCGATGCGGAACAGAGTTTAGCTGATCCTCAAAGCAACCACACGGTGCCTTTCACCGCATGACAACTACTGTGTTTTGGTGTTTGGTTGCTTTGAGTTTTCCGCGTTAGGACCTTCAAAATAGGTTCATCTGTTTCCAGATGTGTTCAGTATTTGACGAGAGGGTGTTTGCGACTCACAGTGTGTTTTGTTTGTGGAATTCTTTTCTATCTATCTATTGATTTCATGATGATGAGGCCGCATGAATATGTGTGGAAGGAGAGATCTTAGTGTACCCCTCTCAAATTGCCTAGTGTAACGCCAACAAAATTTTAGACTTTAGGACGTGAATTGAACCGGTGGTCTGCACTGCGAACGGAATTCCGCGTCATCTTTTCACACTATATCGGATTCGGTATGTCTCCATCTGGCTCTTTAACAACCAAAGATATGAACTGGTGCAGTTCCCATTCCTAAAGAAAATGTTACACTGGGGAAAGGTCTTCCATCCCTTCTCTCTTTAGAAAGAACGCCCCCCTCGGAGGACGAATCGACCTGCGCTAGTAGTGCCCACTATGAAATATCTTGGTCACTCATGGTCGTAAAAGATGACTAATATCGTGTAAGAGTATACCACATTGACCTTCCTGATCCAGTGACAGCATGGACTTGACGACGGCTTTGTTGGTTGCACTCAAGAACCAATAATGATTGAACGAGACTTTCGTTCCATGATCAACATTGAGCTGCACCCACACTGTAACACCCTCGGTTCTTAGAAAAACCGGGTCGAATCATCCGATTTTAAGCTGCTCGCTGCTCGCTGCACGCTAGTGTCAAATAAAGAACCACTGCTTCAAACTTGCTTATTTTTGGTGAGCTCTGTTTTACCTCCTCCTCCCTCACCGCACATGCTGCTGTAGCCAAGCGGATTATGCCGACAACCAAACAGCAGGACAAAGATGAATTGTCAAATAGTAGTATGTTTCAGTGTCGTTCACCATCTGACCACGTCAAAGGCCCGTATTCTCATAAACTGACCACTTTAGTCTGCGGATGATGTTTTTTTTTAGTTTTAGAGCCAGCTGACTTTACCGTAACTTCAGCAATGTCGCCGCGTTTAATCATTCTCACATACAGTTATTCACCTTCAACTCGTTCTGGTGAATCCGGTATTTGCTAGATTATTAGGACAAGATTGATCACGTTTAAATTGAGTGAAGAATACATTGGTGTGTGTTTTGGACCCACCATGAACCAAAAAGATCCAATCGTTGTTTCGGCGGTCCTTTGTTAGGGAGATGATGTTGCACACTGCAGTACAGCGCTGTCAGCCCCACGGGTGTTAGAATCACTGCAAACTGATCTAATTGGGCAGTCATGCAACTAGAGTACATTTATGTAAGACCATTTCCCGCATAGCCTAAACAGCCGGTACCACTGTTTTCGATCATTTACTCTGTTAATCATGCATACTTGTGATCCACGTGGGTGAAATATTTTACCTTGGCCACACTTGTACTCTCCCAGTACACTTCGGGTTATTTCCGGTTTTGACAGCTGGCCTGCGGCACGAAGTATCGTTAATTTTGAACGGATTTGCCTGTCTACTACCTCTACCCACTTTCGTTTCTCCTGTTAAGGATTTCCAACTACGCTGCCTGCGCTCCATCTCGGGATACCAACCTTCCGCTTTCCATCTCTGATCAGCTAATTGCTGATAATACTGCCATGTGATTCATGCTTGCACCCGCAACACTATTGCCCCCCCCCTCCTTCATCTCCGGTTTTGCACTCTATCCGCTTCTGAGCTTAGTAGACCTCCTGGTACAACCACCTCCGTATCCTGTTTCATATTAATTCAGCTACATAGCGAGCTCTTGCTGACTTTTTAATCCGACCTGTTAGCTGAGCGTTGCTATATTTTCGAGCAGTGAAATTTGTCGCGAGTTTTGTCTGGACTGATGTCATCAGAAGGCCATCTTATCCTGTGCGAAGCTTTGTCGATCCCTGTGTATAAACCATCAGTATACCATTCAGGCTGTTTATCTTTTTTCTATACTTTTTATAAAAGGCAGTTGTAAAGCCGTTTTACCACCCGTCGAAGGCAATCCGCCGTCAGAGTTCCCTGTACCATTCTCTGTCGTCCAGCTGTCGGATGTCACCATTTCGCTATTCTCGAATTGTTTGTCAATCTTCTGGCACGCGCACAGCCTTTCATTGTTTTTCATTCGTTCCTTTTCTGACACTGTTCTTACTGACTTTTCCTCAACATTTTTTATATGAAGAGACAGAGTGCTTTTCTTGGTCTTTCCTTACTTTGCTTACATTTGGTCTGTTTACATGTGCAACTGCGTGCCGTTTCAAGTTTATATGTAATAAAGGCAATTTCGTTTATTATTCGTTGTTTCCTACGTCATATCGCTTATCCATTTGCGTCTGGATTACACCACACCACTTGCCTCAGGTTTTGGCCGCAATGATTTTCGGGGGTGCATTCAGGTTTTCCCCCATCTAGTTGGTGTTTTGTGCGTGAGGTGGATCCTTCTGTCGCCCTACTTCTACTAATGAGAGCTTAGTCGCAGCGCCATGCCATCCAAGATTCTGTTGCGTATACAATTTTACCAAGTAACCTGCGTCTTATGAATAGTCAGAATGCCCTATCCGAATAGTTTTCAGTTCTGAAGAAGGCTTGTACATAAAAAATAGTCCGAAACTGTCAATAACTAGGCGGTTTATGTCTGACCACCTCGTGAGACTTGTAGGCTTTCGTGTAGCGGAACTTTTCTGCGATCCGAACACATCACTACTGATTTTACCTATGCGGGTTTGTCAGGCAGTCATATCGATCATCAACCAAAATGGAATAAAATGTTTGTGTGTATGCCTGTTTACAGGCCAGAACTGTTTGTTTTAACTTGACCTTTGAGAGCTCAGGCGCCCGCATGCTACTCAAATTCTAAACTACATGCACCAGCCCTGGCTATGAAGTGTCGTCTGTAAGCTTATCCGCAATGCTTTAGGGCCAGTCGATGTGCGATCATTCTTTCATGTAAGGAATGACTACGCTATTGATTCACAACTAGATCAGTCACCGCGCCTCGGAGGATTGTGATAACAAAACGCGGAAAGAGATTGTCCTCCATTGGAATGACAAACTATTTGAAAATAAACAGGATGTTCGTCACGGTCGGACAGCCGTTGGTCATCAAGTTTCGTAGCAGCGCTGCGTTGATTAATGAGAAAGAAATCAAGCACAGTAGCTGATACCGTCCCAACTCGTTTACCAGGCACACCACGTGAAAATGCGATAGATTTTAATAGCAACTCCTAGTTGTCCAAACGAACCCATTCGCCCTCACTTTAGCAGTCAACTGTGTGTTCTCTTCATCCTTACAAGGCTCCGAAGTCTAGGTATACACTTGATTTTGACAATCTTTGCAGCACACGCGCTACGTTGCATTGAATTTGAAGGAATTGTGGCCCGTCGCTGCGCTTATGATGTGACGAACTGGCTGGACTTTATACACACAGGAAGCTATCCATCCGGTGGAGTGGACGAAGAATGGAAAGTTTAGGTAGTGGAGAATGTGCCGCACATTTAGAGGAAAGGAGCACGTTCTGTAATAGTTTCTGCGGAACCCGAACGGTCACCTACTCACAGCATGCCATCTAGGCATGGAATACTGACCAGAACCCCTTAAATCAAACGCTTGCAATCTATCGGAGACGCCCAGGTTGATTAGCGGGAACGTCAGGTGCTGGAACTTCCCGCCTGCTACTTTGGCAGTTGGTAAAAAATACCAACACATTTAGATGCAGACTTGAGCAGGTCTGTAGAATTTCGTGGATTCCAATCTATAGTAGGCAATGAAAATGCCAAGCGACACAGGCACCCGCTCCCTATAACTCTAATTTCAGTTTTCCCGCCGTCATATCCTTTGAGCTCATCCTGACTGCCGGCCAAATACACCCATTTGATATCGTGACCCCACCAAGGTCGGAAAATATAGATGTTACTGACTTAACGGGGGATATAATCCCATTCGAGATCATGATCTCGTGTGGACCCGATTCATCGGCCTCTGTGTCATTTATTCTGCAGGAGAAATTGACTGCCTAGCGCAGCAGCTTGTTGAAACCATTTCATTTGCTTGGGGGAAGTCAAGCAGATAGAAAGAACAGTAGCGCCTGCGTGTGCAGGGAAGACGCCTGTGATAAAACCCTAATAATAGGGTTTTGACAGAAGAGCTTCCCTTCGTGGTGGACCAGCGGAGTTAGAAATGCGCTGGATAAACATGCCAACTTGAAACTACCGTCATCATAAATTGCAATACTAAACCATGGCTAGGCTTGCCGGTCAAACGAAAAAATCCAGACAGGATGTTGGAGTCAAACCAGTAGAAACCAATCATCGAAAAACATTGGTCGTATTATAATTTTGCCCAGTCAAAGGTTTCAGTGCTGAGGACAGTAGCCTTGATGAAAGATAGAAACAGGCAGTTCACTCCTCCCAATCAACAGAAGGCAGCTGTTCTCTTCAGGTTCATTTATCAGACGAAGCGCGTTGTCCCCTTGGTCATTTGTCAACTCAAAATATCCCTAATGACATGAAACGTCGAAAAGGAACAAGTTAGCCAATAAGTGGGTCCTTCAGCCATGTCGCAGAATCCTGGAGTAGATTGGTTGGCCACATAATAATGAAAATAATAATAATAATGTTTATTCCCATCTGGTTGGCAGCATACCGTCAGGCATGATCATAATGACAGTCAGAATAAATGCTCGACTGATTTCAGGGGTAGTCACAAACCCTCGTAAGTGTCCTTTCAATACCAACAGCAATTCCGTACGCCTGATCTGCGCAGACTGCCATGTGGTTTCCAACTCCTCAGCTCCTAACAACTGCTGCCGCAGACCCGCCCAATTCTCCTCATACTCTTCAAAGATTATTCAAACGAGCTCAAAATGGCTGTGGCTTACTAAGCACAGAAGAGAAGCGGATCGATCGCATTATTTACTTCATTTTTCACTAATGAGAACCATGAGGAAAGGTATATTTCTATTTACATTTTCAGCTTTATTGGTATGTTCGAAGTCCGATTCGTGATATTAAGCCCGCATGCTTATCGAGGTAGACGAAGTTCAGTGAAGTGTCATCCGGTAGACACCGCTACTCAGGAATAATAACAGTAACATTAGCAATCAAAATAATAAAAAACTATCCCCAAAATATGTGGCACTCCATTAGGCATACTCAAAACAGTACTGTCTGAATGAAGGCACGAATGACGTCAGGTGCGGATGTCTGGAAACGCATGAAAGCGGGCGGTCATTTAAGATACTGGCGTTGTCGAAAATTGCCAACACTGGCACGATCTGAACACAGTGGACATTGGGAACGGTAAGACGATAGGCGTGGAGGCAGTAAGGCTGGAATTCGGGGCTGAAGGAAAATTTATGTTGGTGTGATGGAACCAGCATCACCAGGACATGCTATAAATAAAACTTCACAGCAGCCCTTGCAAGAACGGGATGACCCTGAGTTGGGATATTAGCTGGAGGCATAGGCAGCAAAATGAGGATGGCGAATTACACTCACGCAAACTGGGGAAGAAAGGGGTTTCTACCATTGGAATGTAGATTAGGTTGAAAGTTGTTGAACTCACTGGTTCTCAGAAGTGTGGACAGTCGTTGTTCAAGCTTATCGGGATGGTAAAGTGTTGGCACTGCATACAGTTAGGTAGTTGTCACAGGAAGAACAAGTGTGTTTATGGCCTGAAAGGGCAGACAGTAGAGTACATCGCTTTGGAGTTTTGGCATTAATTCGGCGGAGTGTAACGATCTTGTGGGTGCATGCATCCAGCTAGACCGGAGCCAAATAGGGCATGTAATGCACGTTTAAAGCTTCGACCCATTGGCCATACTCTTGGCCCCCGAGAACGCGAAACCGCTCCGCGCATCTCAGCAGCACTATATCAGCACATATATATTTGATAGCTCTTATTCCAAAGCGCGCATATTTGGTGCCTGCCATTGAAGAGAAAAACGAGATTTCGATTCTTAGCCTCAGCTAGGCTTAAAGATAGGTTTGGTTTATGCGGTTCGCCATGTGACTCTAGAATCCTCCAGCAGGACTAGAGCTCTTGGAAATTGCGAAATACTAGCAGAATGCATTCAGAGGCGACGGTTATCTCAAAAGCTTGATCACGCCATTCCAAGCCGGAAATGTTCTGAAGGCATGCTTTGGGTGATCGTGCACGCACCCACCAGTGTCTTCCAGGTCTTTTGTCCCACAAAGACACCTTATCCATCTGCCTTCTGCATTCGACCTCTTGATGTAGAACGTTCAGAGCTTCTTGGACTCAGTAGTTACTTAAGTTCAATTCCTTGAGGCCATACTGATGGCCTAAAAAGTGAACCCACTGCTCACGGACATCTCAGTCAGCCTTCTACTATCCTATCTGTCTAGTACATTCTTACCTCTCCAAGATAAACAGAACCTTCTGCCCCTTCATGATCCTAGTGGCACCAGTTCAACGCAGAATTCTACAGGAATGTGCTTGCTCCCGTACCCCCTATCCTCCTCGGATAACGTTCTTTATATTCAGTAGCAGAACGCATCCGAACCTATTTCTAAAACCGATAACCGTCGAAGTACCGAGAGCTATCGATGTGAATGATTTACCTTTATTCCCTTTAGGAGTCTGGAATTGCCTACCACCCAAATGTGTGAATGAGCCATCCAAAGCGTGAGATTGAGGGGTCTCCAATAACCTAGAACAACCGCAAAATCGGGTCAACGGTGCGCATGGCGCTGCTCAGATACTAAAAGTAAGGATGTGGTTAGCACACCCGCTTATGGCAACGGCGTTCATGAAACCCTGTCCGCACTCTTCTCACAGTGAGGCGCAGACATATATTTGACATTTTCATATTGCACCTGCAATGATGTGTGCAAACAAAACGCCACTTCGTAGTACCATTTCGACGTGCATCCCGTACGAAACTCGGTACTCCCTTCACAAAGCTTCCTTACAGAAGCTTCGACATCCAGGCTTGATTAAGTGATTGCGCATATCATATCAAGTCGATGGCACGATGCACACAGTGCAAACAACAATAGAGGTTTATTTTATCAGCAAGTGAAACACTTTAGGGACGCATCTTTTTTGTTTTAGTGCAGGTTTGTCCATATTATATGGAGAGATATTTTATCCTTGTATCTGGAAGTGAGAGGACAAGGTAGAATAAGTTTCGTAGAGAGCACCACACAGCTTAGTGCGCTTGGTCATCAGAAGATTAAGGATGTATGACGCTTCTAGTAGACATAATCCCGGTCCCCCAGATTATTGCGTTTCCGGCCTACCAACCTATTTTATAGGGAGCATACAGGCTCATCAGCCGCATGAACAGATACTGATACCCGTAAATAGGACCGTGCCACCATAAAAAGTGCTAAGTTTACCATCACAGTTCTAAGTCGTCAGCAACGACGAATATGAATCTGCTTTACGGCCCCTAGACAGAAATATTTTTCCTACTGTTTGTAGCGTACTCTTTCGTAGGCTTCATCACTTGAACATTCCCTAGGTCGGTGTAACTACAAGGAAGAGCTTTGGTCCGGATCAGATTCATCCCGTGCCCGCTTGCGCTACCCGGTATGAGATTGTTGAATTCGAGAGAAGATTTGCATCACTTCCACACAGTGTACCAAAAGTTGATGAAAGTCCTACGATACGAATACGACTGAAAGGTTCAACACCGGTGGGAAGACGTGAAAGTTTTAACAAGCTCCTCGTCAAATCGAAAGTTTTCAGCCGGACAGCGCGGAAACGTTTAGTAGGAGAGATTTTGAGCCAAGAACATAAGCACCACCTTTGCGCAAAAGAATATGACAGAAAGAGAGATTTGACTGGAATACTAAAAGCTGCTGCAGAAGGGCTGATAGATTAAGAAGAAAAGAAGATTTCCGCGACATCACGGGGGTGCGAACGATGAGTTCAGTAGAGGAGCCCGTTATTTGAAATTTTTGGTGTTATGGACGGGGCCAGGATGAAATTTTACAGAGTAAGCACACTAAAGGCGGCAGAGTTCCAAAACTAACCAATTTGAATATGCTCGAATTGAGCGGTTGGTTTGGCAGACTTCCATGATAGTATAAGTGTGTTGGTGAATCTTGCTTTTATGGCTGGGGTTGCATTGTTTTACCTACTGTCTTGTGTCGCTCAGGATACAAAGCTAAATAAAGCGCAGTGACGCGTTTTGATCTCAACAAATACTGGGAAGCGACAGGGAGTGCAGACGAAAAAATGCCTTACTACCATGACTGGGTGCATAATTTCCTTGGCCCGGTTTGTGCGTTGCAAGGGGCGGTGGTATCAGAGTGCGGTTACGGGATAACGCCTAACGTCATTGATGAGTGACGCAAAAGCCGTAGCCCACAGTTGTCTTGTTGTACGTTCGTGCTATCCCAAAAAGTGGATGAATCGCCAGGAGCGAAAAGGATTTCAGCGTCAAAAAGTGTTAGTCACATCATTACTAACCATCCCAGTAGACAACCACCAGAAGAAACTGAGATAAAATTAGCATAAAGGGGTCTGCGGTGACTAAAAACAGTCTGGAAAATCGCATAAGCAACAATAATCAGTTTGTGATCGGCCCAAGGAGTGAATCCTTTACTTACGAGCAGGTAGCAGTCAAATAAACTATGAGTCTTCACCCAAGGTGAAATTAGCGAGACCGTAGTGCCTGCGAGTTTCGAGAGGAAAGGAGACAGGAGGGTCTTCGTCGTTGACAATCTTTTGAAGTGCTTTTCCAAGGATAAACAGAGAAATATTTTTAAAATCGGGGTAACAGGACTTTACAACCCGACGAGATAATGAATTTGCCTGGGATACGCCTTGTTGTATTTCGTCAAACGCAGTCACGGAGGGAACACCATCGTCTTTGAGGATTTTCTTTACGTAGATTGGGTAGAGGAAAAAAATTTGCGCATGCTAATGAATAAGACGACAATCATGATCTATAAGCCCCAAACTAGTTTTAAGTTTCTACCGTATTGAGGGTAGTGTTATCGGTTAGGGCGTCAATCCTGTTTGTCAAGAGTGTGAACTTAGAGTTAATAACCCATCATCATAATAATAATAATAATACTGTTTGTTCCCAACTAGTGTGTGGCATACCATCAGACAGGATCACACGATTACAGTCAGAATAAAGCACGACTGGGGGGAGTGGCGGGTACTGGGGATTGCGCGAAAAAAGGACAGTCATAAACAGTGGGCAATATATGATGTAGACTTGGTCACGCCTAAACCGGCACAGGAAGGGAAACACAATTACCAGGAGTTCAGCTTACTTACTTGATCCTTATTTCAGTGGATCACCGCCTATCTATCTGATACGTCACAGATAACACAAATTGGTGACAAACAGTCATCCCCACTACCGCGCACCAGTAGAGTCATTCAGGGGAGCGTGCTAGGCCCCATCCTCTTCCTACTGTATATCAACGACGTCTTCCACGCCGTATCCCATAGTAAACCCTTCCTTTTCG
>SJOL01007370.1:126643-137278 GCA_004794785.1 Opisthorchis felineus
GGGATTCCTGGCCCAGTAGCAGATGAAATCAAAGGTCAGCACACAGTGGTCACTATGTCCCAGTGGAGCGTTAATTGTCACCTGATCGACGAAGTGTCTTTCGTTGGTGATGACCAAATCTAAGAGCGATGGTTGTTGGCCTGCGCGGTATCTGGTGGGTGCAACGACATGTTGAGTCCAATCGCTTTGTTGAACGACTTTGAGCAACGCCACTGAAAAAGGTCCACTTGATCCGACGCGCCGCAGCTCCATCCAGCAGGCTTTTGGAGTGTTGAAGTCACCTTCCTGGAAGATATGAGTGAAATTGTAGCTGGAGGAGAGTTGCTCAAGTGTTTGTATGAGGAATTGGTCATCTTTCGGAGGAATTGAGGGGCAACGGTAGACCACACCGAGAAGGAGATAGTGGGACCCGCGCAACGGGATATGAATCCACAGTGCATCACAAAAAGGTGCAGGAGTGGCATCAAAGAGGACATTCGGGATGGACTGGACGGATGACGCCAACTCTGCTGCTTCACCAGATCTGATGTTCTGGTTCCTCATTTTCCTCAGTTTACACTTTTCTTGTCATATGTCAAGCAGGAGGCCTCTTGTTTTACCCTCCCTTGTTTTGTTTTTGCCCGCCACCTTCAAATCCTAACGATCTGATCTTGCTTGGTGTTCTGTCCAATAACGCACAGTAACTGTGCCTCCCTGCCCGTGCCGGTTTGATGATGACCACGTCTACATCGGATAATGCCCCCCGTCTATGACGCTCTCCCTTTTCCCAAACCCCCCTGTACCTACAATCCCCGCTAGTCATGATTTTATTCGGATTGTAACCTTATGATCATGCCTGATGGCATGCCACCCACAAGCCGGAAATTAACGTTATTATTATTGTATCAGGCTGAGACAAGATCAGATCGTTAGGATTTGCAGATAGCGGGCAATAACTGAACGAGCGAGGGCATAAAAGAGGCATACTGCTTGGCACAATTAACCTTGAAATTGCGAAAAATGTGGAACCATAACAACAAATCTGGTACGGTAGCAGGATTGCCACGGTCTGGCCGGTCAATTTTAACTAAGGTCTAAAAACACCGATGAGGCCCTGTCGGTCTTGGACTGTTAGGCTTACGGCCAGGGTCACAAAAAGCGTAAGTGGGGATGATTACGTAGAGGAATCAGCAATACGCACAAATGGTGGTAGGAATCTCAGTGTCACGAGGTACATTGAAACTGTAGAGACTCACTAGTGTCGCTGTTGGAGTGGAGTCGGGCGTAAAAGTTCCTTGGCGGAGGGATTTGGCGCCAACGTAAAAGATGGAACGCGAGCTGCACAGAAAATGGCAATGAAAGTCAAATGGACGTTTACATCCGAACGGAAGGTTCAGCAGATTAGAATGAACGCATCCCGTAGGCGGCTTGGGATAGGTGAAGAGCTTTTTCGCATTTGCAGTTAGGGAAACAAGTGGACGAGAAGGCACCGTCAAAAGTAGGAAGTGAATAGTTGCGGGTGTGCTACCAAATTGGGTATGGCAGTAAAGTGCCATCACTTCGCTGGCATACTTCGGTTTCTGGACAGCCCCGTGACGGACCTCATGTCTGGGGCGGTTGAGCTGGGATGTGAAATTCTGCGGGCAGCGCGATTTTTTGCTTGCCCAGGCGATCCGGAGATGCAAAACGGAGCCCAAAATAAGATCGCGGGAAGTTTTTTGGACGGGATAAGGATCCTTTCGAGTGAAGCAGATCAGGTGGATTGGGTAACAAACAAACGGTGCGTCCGGATCTGGTACTGCCGAAGTGGTTTCACTGTTGTCGGGAAGCCAGATGTAAAGGATAGTTTTGATGGAGAGATAGTGCCAGCGCAAGGGGCCATACGAACTCCGTAAATGAAATTGAACTGGTGGAAGAGGCAAACCGAAACTGCAACGGGAAACCAGGTTGGTTAAATCCGAACGATACATTTAGCGGGTTAGAACGAACTCGTCCCAGGGGTGGTTGTGGCCGGGTGAAAAATTTGTTCATAGTTGCGGTTACAAGCTTGAGTGGGCGAGAGGTTGCGGTCGAGATTTTGAAGAAAATAGTCGCAGGAGTACCATCAGGCTGGGTATGTCATTTTCATGCCATCAGTGCACTGACATACTTCGGTTTCTGTACAGCCCCACAACGGCCGCCGAAGCTGCCGCAATCGGACGGGGGATATGCATTTCCATGGCAGCTGGACCTGGTTTAGAAGACTAGATTGACACAGGTAGAGTCAAGCCGATGCAGAGTTACGAAAAATTTCCAATTATTAGGAGGACCTTGTGAGCGTATACCGGGAACAAGCTAGATTGAATGAATAACGGTTGTCTGGAGCGTTTGGGCGTCTACAACCGAAGTTTGAAGCTTGGGAATAGGGGACATGTTTACGTGTAACCTCGTACTACCGAAATAGCTACGACGGTTAAATTAGGTAACTCGCTTGCAAAAGACCTTTAGGCCATCTTTCGTTTCTCGGGTGACAGCCTGCTCGGAGTTGCTGTTATAAACCTTTTGTAAACACATGATGAGAAAAATTGTGCTCGCTGTCAGTGTTGGAACATGATATGTGTGAAATGAAAGAAAAGTGGGGGTGCAAAAAACGCAAAAGATAGTGTCTATCAAAGACCGATAAAACTGATCGGAACAGATTATCCATGCAAGCCGAACGCCGTCAAAGTATCAGAATATACCTGTCTTCGGATGGCAGCAACCGTACCAGGTTGAGGTTAAACCGGCGCCTGTATTTAGCCTCAAACTGTCGGTGCTGATGAAAACCAAAAGGTTATGGCAGCGAGCTTGAGGTCCCAGTGTACTGAACCGTTTCCTCCGTTGGCCAGTTTGTGTGTCGGTTGCATTCAATAAGGTGCAGCTGTCCAGTTTTAGTCAAAGTTTATCAGAGGTGGAGGAAACAGCTGACTTCGGCACTGGAACCAATTGGGAACTCCGGCTTTGGGAATTTGGCTTGCATCTGAGGTGAACAACAAATGAGACCGTTAGCTGCGTTTATTGCCATTGACAGCCAACATGTGGGTGCGAAAATCGGGGCTGTGTCGGTTAAAGCTGCTATGTCACTTAAGTTTTTGAAAAACTAACGACGGTAGAAACGGAAACCAGACCGAAGGCGAGGACTGAGTGGAATGCTCGCCCTTGCAGAGAGGAAGCACAACGGTCGACAATACTTTTACTTTTAGGCGTGATATGATTTTGTGACATTCATCCAACTGCTTCTGCACACTGTTCACTACGGGCTTCCTGGTTATCCATTGTGCAGGATAATTATGTTGACTGTATCGCCCATTACTTTGACATTTGAAATTCCCCACGTTCCATCTGTTCCTATTTGTAACCCCCGCTCCACTTTTGTGTTTAGCGCGTTTATATGCACTGGTGTTTGTTTGTCCTTACCACTCATTTGGCCTTGAGGTCATCCAGCCATTTGTGGTTGACCTTATGCACGTGTGGCTATCTTACGCGGAGCCTGTTTGCTTATTTGGTTCGTATCTCTCTAGTCCAAGTGGACCATTCGTTGTGGACGGGTATCCACTGTCGAGTTTGTATATTTTGTGAATTGATGTCTGACGTTAATAGTGCCGTATAGAAACCCAGTTACGACTTTGTTTTGCCTCCCAGGAGGTTCTAGTTTTACACGTCACTCGAAGATACCGTTTGCCAGTTACATTCGCGTTGGCACGCAAACATCACTCACACTTTGTGAAGCATGCTCTCACCTTCAGGGTTCTCATCTGATTGACGTCGCATGTGACAAAGCATATGGCAAGGTTCTTTGACTTCCGTTTCTCAACGCCACATCTCAACATGCTGAAACTCCCTGTGGTTCAACCTACCCAAATATGGTGCCTCAAATTCACGAATTCAGTTCAAGCAATCGAGTCTTTTTGGTGGAATAAGGTAATTTTATCGGGCATCTCCTTCATTTATGAAATTGCGACGTCGTAGGTGAAGATGCGTAGGACGAGCTGAGAAAAACCAAAAAAACATCACCAGCAGATGGCTCGCTGGCATCTAGTATGTTCCAGCGCATATTATTCTTAGAACCGGCAGTGGGAAAAAGCCGCAGCAAATGTGGGCTAACCGATACAAGCAGGTTTACCCAAACAAAAATGAATGGACGTTTTTGCAAGCATATGGAGTTAATGTACAGATAATCTTAGCGCAAAGTGTAAGCAGTTAGCAAAATACTTCTGACTGGTAAGGAACAGTGACCCCTCAAAAGTGGCTTCTGACGCTAACACTGCGGCTTTGTTTGCGGCAGCCAATAGCAACCGGTTAAATGCATCAGTTCGCGCATTCTAGTTTATATCCCTGAAATGCACGGCCAGCAGGATGAACACGCCAACTCCCAGAACGGCCGGAACCTGTGTGTATTCCTACAGGCTGAATGAAGCGTAACTCATTTTGAATAAGTACATAGACAAAAGTACAAAAGTACACGAAAAATGGTGAATGCAGGAGAGACAACCGCATACAACCATACAAGCCATTCCCTATTATATTCCATTTAACGTACACAATACCGATTTCTTCACCACTGACTATCGCGTAACTTACATTTTTCTGGCTTTGTTGTTTTGAGTATACGTTGGCCCGCCTCACCAAGCCCACAGACCAGCGAAGCAGGAGTTTTGCTTTCCATGCTCTGTATTCTTTCCACCTCCAAACCAACTCTTAGAGCAGCAGCCGCGCTCACCAGGCGGAGTCTACGGGGGTCTCTGGATTTTCACTCATGTACAAACCTTTTGATGCCACTGAACCTATACACCCGGCCTTGTTGTAACTGAGCGGTGACCCGTTTCATCCGTGAAGTCTAACCGTGTTGTGCTAATGGAATTTTCTTCTTTATTGCAACCAAAACTGATGTTGGCGACAACCGGTATGATTCGTCTGTTGTTGCAAACGATCATATTTTGAAAGAATATGGGTGTAAGGGCTTAGTGCGGAGTAGTGAAATGTGGTCAAAAACCAGTGGAGAACTATTGACTATGGAACAAGTAACATGAGTGAAAAGCGTTTTTGGCTCCTCCATTATGGAGCTTGCCTGCCGGGGGATGAGCGCCCTGTTGATAGCAAGATGAGCTAGATGCTATTACTAATAGCTTCACTAACAATGGCCGTAATTTCATAATCGTATCCAGCGAAAAGGTTTGCACTTGGTGCAGTTTGGATATGCACATAAGAAAGATGGTATTCGTTTCAGGAGGGTCTGGTAAACAGTCGGTAGTTTTTAGTTAGGCTAGATTTAGCTTTTCACACAAAAGCTCCGTCAGGCCAAGTGAGCAGGTTTTCAATTTGGCTAAATTATAAGGTGGGCGGAAAACCAAACAGCAGTTCCTCCTCCCATTAGCACACAAGATCAGTAATGAGAGTCAGTTGAGAGTTCTTATCGACTAGTGTCGTCGCCAAATTTTGCGGTTGATGGGTCGGAGGAATTTTAGATTATTTTTCGTTGGGTTTGGTTCTTTGATATTCCGGTGTAAGCCGTTTCAATTGATGGTTCACCTTGCATGCCACTGGTATAATCTGTTGATCTTTTTTCGGCTTGTAAGCGCTACGACAATATAGTCAGGGAGTGGGTTGGTGAGATTGTGTGAGTTATGGTCAGCTCGGTTCTTGCACATCAAGCAAGAACTGCAAGCTACTTTTGCTGATGATCCCTCTTCTCGACAACCGCACCCCATCACGTGTCAACTTAACTCACAAAAAGTGATCTCCACACGCTTGCCAGTTTACCACCTTCAATTCTGCTTACAATGGGGTGCTTGGCGATTTCCATTGCCTCGGCCATCAGCCTGTGTGGCGAGAACCGTAGTCATAGCCTCAAGACATTTTCAGAATTTTCTTAATCTATTTTGCGTCCTGTAATCAATGCATGCTCCGCTGTGGCGGAGTCCTTCAATAATTCACCCGCGTTCCTCGGCGGCGTTT
The DNA here is from genome assembly GCA_004794785.1 of Opisthorchis felineus. Taxonomy (NCBI): domain Eukaryota; kingdom Metazoa; phylum Platyhelminthes; class Trematoda; order Opisthorchiida; family Opisthorchiidae; genus Opisthorchis; species Opisthorchis felineus. The sequence continues at coordinate 132,596 of SJOL01007370.1, forward strand.
TTATTTTTCTCATATGCACCCCAATTCGGAAGTGGTGTTCTCTGGCTGTATGACCTGCATGAAACTTGGTGAAGTCGTCGCGTTTAATGTTATGGATACAGTCCCTGGTTCTGTTGGCCGGGCTGCGATCCTTTACTTACACCAGTGAAGAGCGCACTGGTCCCTTCTTGGAAAGCTACGCCTAAGTTAGCCCTGCTCGGAATTATTGGTGCTCTATTTGTAACGAAATCAAATTGACTATCAGAAGTGGACAAGCACTAAAGAACATTCGTTTTACTAGAATGATGGTGATTACAACAGTTAGGTGCATCTTGATAAATATAAATACAATGCGAAAAGTGGAATAAACCAAAAAGTGACTTTGCGTTTGAGGACAAATGTTGGGAGTTCTCGAGTGAAGTCCCGATGTGGGACGTGTTTTATATGCACTATGGCTGCAAAACGTGTTACGTAGTTGACCGTGGGGATTTGTGGAGCTTCCTGTTCCTTGCGCGCGCGTGCGTTGTAGGCCAAGTTGCGTGTCTATTTATTGTGTGCAGTGCGAAGAGAGGGGTGCCCATTTTTGGTTTGATAGTTGCATGAAAATGGACAATTTGTGTGACTTGTGTCAAGTGAGTAAATAAGGAATATGATGAACATGGCAGCAAAGTTTTCAACCTAGGCACAATGGCCAAAAAAATGATTAAGCGAAGTTAGTTTATTGAACAAGGAAATGAGCGCTACAGAACCCTTCGAATAACCGCGGATGTTCCTAGTTCATATGGAGTAACATCACGAAAAAGCAGGCGGAGTTCGGCCTCCAGCATTTCGACAACTTCGGCCAGTAGTGTGGTAACATGTGGCTAAATAAAGGATCAGGTTAGGGAGAAAAGAATGCCCTTCACCTATGTCCAATGCTGCGACCCCAGGCGAAACCCGTCCTGTCATATCAACCTGCCTTTACAAGCTACCGCGCAAGGCCACTGATAATTCCATACGACGGATCGCCACAGGCAGCCAACCTGCCAGAAAATAAGAAGACCGCAACCGTTATAGAGACACACCAAATAGGGCAGGCTATTCGCAGTGTACTACGAGAAAGATGGCTGAACGCCTTGGCTTCTAGAGGCCCTTGAGCGTAAGATGCGAAACCAGCCAACAGTGAACATCGTTGAGAATAGTTTTCTTTGCTTGCCAGCGAGGTTTCACTGAGACCGAATCGTGTTCGGCCAACGTTTGTGCATCCCAAGTGAGGTTTTTTGGATTAGAGATGGGACCAAAAGAATAGCGGTCTGATATGCGGGTATCCGGAAGCCTTCTAAGTAAGCGATCTACTGTCTTTTACCCCTTCAGCTACGAGTTCTTAAGACCTGTGGATGGATACAATATTTGTCCCAGACCAATTGCAACGAATGTCGGCGGGAAGGGTAGATGGATAGACCGATGAGTAGGGTTCTATTTACAAATGTCGACAAACCTTTGCCGTTCCTCATCTTCGCACCTGGTCTCTCCGAGTTCCTGAGAAACCCGTGTCACTCCCCGGAGGGTGGTGGGAGTACCCTGGGTCCCAACGCCAGCGAGTTTTAAGTGGGCATCGATAGCGCAAGGTAAATGCCACTGGACTTGCACTTTTCTCTATGTGACGAACAGTGTCTATGAATCGGCCTAGAAGGCATTCACTGCTCTCAAATGAATTGGCGCAGGCCCCTAGTATTAATTGCATGTGCCTCCAGATGCTGCTGAGCTTCTTGGGTAGGCAAACATTAGTTTTCTCAAAGATGGTTTAGCCCTTACTAGCCTGTCTAACGGGCAGGGGTGGGGATGGTGGATGGGCTGATATCCACTGAGTAAAAAACCCGTCTAGATATCCCGAATCTCTGTCTCAGAAGGGCTTGGTACCCAATTACGTTTTGTTTAAATAAGGTTTGCAAATTTTTTTGCCATGCATCATTCGTTTCCTGGAGCTGGCAGCGGTGACCCGGTGACAGGCGACCCATACTCATACCTTCCTTTTGAGTTGACGTAGTAGATTCTAGTTAAATTACGGTTCTTACCCATTATCCTGCAAGCTGTTGCCCAACCGCTCATTATTCGTCTGCTGTCCCCGACTACATTAACGTCACCTTTGCACAATGGATTGTGATTGGATTTTTTTTGCTGAGCTAAAAACTACTGGAATGTAATCGCCCGTGCCAACCAATCCAACTACTAGCCTTCCTGCCTCGGCGGCTAGGTCCTTACCTTCCCTAAACTGGGCACCTACTCTGGCCCAGCTAGCACTTGGTTTCCAGGTCATCCGACGAAATTCACCCTCTCCTTGGTTCATTTAGCATGTCGTCATCCGCTTTTAGACTTTGGCCATTGGGCACCTCTTTATCTGATGCCTCCTTGCACTCACCAGACGCTACTGCCCTCATCCTATTCCTTCCTCATTCCCCCTCTTCCCAAGCTTCAAACTTCGGCTGTAGTTGCGCAAACGCCCCGTGCAACCGTTATTCATTCAATCTAGCTTGTCCGCGGTCTACACTGACAGGTTCCTTCAACTGAATCGAAATCACCGATTACTGTACATTGGCTTGACTCTACCTGTGTCCATCTCCTAGTCTAACCCAGAGCAAGCTGTCGCGGAAATGCGTATCCCCTGTCCGATTGCGGCAACCTTGACGACCTTTATGACGCTGTCCAGAAACCGGAGTATGTCAGTGCAATGATGGCATGGCACTGCCATAACCAGTCTGATGGCACTCCCGCAACCACTTTCTTCAGAATCTCGACCGCCGTCTCTCGCCCACTGGAGACTGTAATCGCAACCACAAACAAATTTTTCACCTGGCCCCAACCACCTCTTTCTAAACCGCTGAAAATTTCGTTCGGATTTAACCAACCTAGTTTCCTGCTGCAATTTCGGTTTGCCTCTTCCACACGTTCGATTTCATTAACGGTGTTCGATTGGCCCTGTGCATATGCATTATCTCCTCATCAAAACTATCCTTCACACCCAACCTCCATACAGCAGTGACACCAGTGAGTCTATTCAGTTTCAATATAAGCCATATTCCTTAGACAATCTTGCCATTTGTCTCCAGATCGAATTCTTTAATTTCCACCTCCATTTTACACTTTGTGACCCTAGCCGTTTACTCGACCGGCCAAGGTCACTCATGGTCAGCGACGGTTTTCAGTTTTAGTTCAGTTCAGCGGGCTTCATCTTTGAGCTTGTCGTACATCATGCCCATTGTCCTCTTTCATTTTGGTCCTCATAACAGCGGTAACCTTTCACGTATTAAGCACGCCCGTTGTGTTTTTACCTGCCGCGTTCAGTTTGTAACGACCCGGTCATGCCCCAGTCGGCATGTTCCCTACAAGTCGGGAAATAAACTTATTAGTATTGTTACATAAGATAATGCTCACTGCTTGTGACGCTGCCCCTTTTCCATGAAATCTCCTGTACCAACAACCCCGTCAGCCATGCTTTTATTCTGACTGCAACATTATGATCATGCCTGACTTCATGCCACCCACCAGGTGGGAATAAACATTATTATTACTACCTTCTAATTAGTGCCGGAAATGGCAAACAGCAAGGAAAATTGCGAGCAATTCACGACCATATGTACTGTGGCGCGTTTGGGCAACCTGCATCTTCTGCGAAGAAAAGGCTAATGGTTGTTGGAGTACAGCGCCGACAGCAGCGTTCGAAGCATCAGTTGTCAAGATAAGCTTTGTGTTCTCGTGGGTATCGAGAAAATATGGTTTTGCAGCGTGAGCGATGGTTTGCTTGGCTCTGTCGAAAGCAGTAATGGCGGTGAAGGGCAAGGTAACAGATTTTTCTTTGGAGCCAAAAAAATTGGTCAGTGGCTGCAAAGCATCTGCACAATGAGGGATGATCCGCCGATAATACTTGATGATGCCAATAAAACGACGAACTTGTGTGATAGTGATGGATATAGGAAAATATTCTAGGTCATAAATGCAATGGGATAATGGTGAAATACCATTTGGATCAATGTGGGGACCAAGAAAAGCTAGGCTAGTAACACGAAAAAAGTATTTGTCGATGTTCGAACGTATGTTGTGGGTAGAAAGAAGTTGAAACACTTCGCTGAGATGTTCTGCATGCTCAACTGAGGAGGTGCTAGCGATTAAAACGTTGTCTAGGTAAGCATACACAAAAGGCAAAGCACGCAAAACGTTGTCCATGAAACGCTGAATCGTTTGAGCTGCGTTTCGAAAATCGGGAAGCATGCGCGTGAATTCGAAAAGGCCAAACGGTGTTGTAAAAGATGTTTTAGGGATGTTATCCGGGTCTTCGGTCATGTGCTAGTATGCACGTACTAGGTCGAGTTTGGAGAAAATGTTTGTATGGCGTAAGGTACATGCGAAATCGTGGATATGTGGGATGGGGTACCTGTCTGGGACAGTTGCGTTATTGAGAGAACGGCAATCTCCACAAGGTCTCCAATCATCTTTAGATTTCTTGCGTACCATATTTAGGGGTGACGACCAGTGCCTCGATGAAGTGCCGATGATGCCGAGTTCGAGCATGTGTTCAGACTCGTGTTTCGCGATCTGGAGCTTGTCTGGATGAAGTCGACGGGGATTGGTATGGACAGGAGGGCCTCTCGTCTGGATGTGAAGAACGACGGAATGTGTGACCGTTTGAGTGTACTGACATGGATGAGTAAGGGTAGGAAAATCCCTAAG
>SJOL01007370.1:139018-149208 GCA_004794785.1 Opisthorchis felineus
GTCACTAAATTCGCGCTCTAACCACTGAACCACCCCGCCCCCAACCTCATGCTTGTGAATGAGTCTATTAAGAGAGTTGTATCCGTCGCCGTGGTCTAGCTAAAGACTATGGTTTCATCCGGATCGCGAAGGCCAGAGCCGCGTTGTTAACCTGCGTCACCTGTGGCTCAGACGTGATATTAACTTATCTGTCAGGGGTGAGGTTCACAATACTGCGGTGTGCTGTATATTGTTATATGGGTCAGAGCACTGGCCTCTGCCATCTGCGGATGTTAAAATTTTCGTGGTCAGCTGTGTCTTTGTTGCCTTGCCCTAGTCTGGTGGGAATATCAGATCAGTATCACTGAACCGCCTCGAGTTGTTTTCAGAGGAAATAACTCGCCCACTATAGATAAACTTATCACAATACATAGGTTGCACTGGGCGGCGGGATGGCTCAGTGGTTAAAGCGCGAATTTACTGACCGGAAGGTCCGTGGTTCGAACCCGACCTCTACCTCCGGACTTCCTTGCCTAGGCTTGAGCAACCCAGCCCTCGTGCTTCCTCCTGATGGAATGGCAGTTAGGCACCGAAAGGGTGCTACAGCTGAACGATTTATTTTTTATTTTAGGTTGCACTGGCTTGGTCATGCGCTTTGTGTGCCAGTCACCCGGTTTCCTCACACAGTATTTTCGCACAACGACGTTAATGGTGGGAACGACCCAAAGGATGTTAAATAAGCACTTGGTAGCAAATTATGGAAGCCATTAGCAGCACTCGGCTATGCTGGTCATTACTGTCTCCGATACATGATGCATCAAGTTTTGGAGACACTGGCAGTTGCGGCCCCGTCTTGTGCCCACTGGCGCGCACGCATATAAACGGTTGCTTTCAATGCCCGCCTTTCCCCCTAAATTTCCAATAAAATTCCGCTGCCGCTCCTGAATTGACGCGTCAATGGCATCAGCTACGCAACGTCAGCCGCATCGATGGGTGTTTATATTTGGATCTCCACACTTGAAAACAGACGGGTGCGTCCGGACCTCAAGAGGGAGCACCCTTTCAAACGCTTACGACACGCACTGCTTTTGTTGTCACGAGTGTGGTCGCGTCACCGGTCACTTTATTAGGAATGGCACCGGACAAATGTCTGTGGTGAAAATTAAACACCCGGAGGTGTGAAGCAACAAGTGGAGATTCATGTCTCCGAATTCCGGGGCTTTATCTCAATGGATTACCCCAGTTTCGATGGACTCACAGGATAGGGTTGGTACAGGCGAAGTCGCCTACTGCATTCATGATCCTGAACCTTAGAACCTGGGTGAAGTTTACATGATTTCCTTGTGGAAGGACGATAGGTGAGGTCTTCGACAAAGAAATGAACGAAAAAAATAACGCAGGCATTTTAAAGGGGAGTCCCTGACAAAACGACAATTGTGCATATATGAGAACAAGTAGGTGAAGTGACCAACACGGTTTGAGGGGAAGGGAGTCGTTGTTGTCCGGGTGTTGTGGTGGTACTTCAATAAACAGGTTGGTGCTGATCTAGACCCTTGCCACACTAGTTAGGAAGTTGTCCGATAGGCCGTGCAGTTGGAATACCCGGAATAAGCTGCTAAAGATAATAAGGTAATCGTTCAGCTGAAACCGCTTTTGGTGCCTAGGTCCCATGTCACCCGATGGAAGCACGAGGGTCGAGATACTGCCAGGTTGCCCAAGCCTAGACAGGAGAGGTCGAGAGGCAGAGGTCAGGTTGGAACTGCGGACCTTCCGGTCAGTAAATTCGCGCTCCAACCACTGGGCCTGCTAACAGGCTAGCAAAATGCCGGGTCGTGTTCAAGGATACCTCGTCGCTATGAGATATGAAGACCAGTTCTCGGACAAACGATCGGTTGATCTAGCTACTGCTCAGAGTGTCGGAAAGCTCGAACTTGTGTCACGCTTGGGGTACGAACGCCGCAGACGTCAACCAATCACCCTCCGAGTTGACGATGTTTTCCGTCTCTGTGGGGTGCATCGTGATGGGCATCCTGGAGACCAATTACCCGACTTCAGCAACCTAACTTACTCGGGAAAGAATTAGAAAAAATACAATGTTGGGAAAATGCTAGTGGATTTTAATGATTTTGAGTTTCAAATGCATTTTCTCATGGGCCGAACAAGTGAAGGAGCGAAACTGCACAGTATGTACACCTAAATACAACGACGTAGGGTGAGTGGCCATCACGAAGCAACCGGGCGTTTTCGTCGTCCAGCGGTTTGAGTTCCTCAGTGATCGATTGCGCTGTACCGGAGGATGCCCACCCAGAATCTCATGAGTCTCTCCTGCTAGGTTGGTCAATGGATAGGCGTGTGTCAAGCGCAGTCCGGGTTGGGGATTGGAATTTTCTTAATGTTATTTAATTTGATGTAGTGGCCCTACGCTGACTACCGCTTCCCTTCTGTCAGGCTTTTGAATCAAAATCTTTGAGTGAGGGCCCTAATTAACCCCTATATGATTTTGGGCGCCCCAGAAGTATTTAAGCCGACGCATACAACCGTGAAGTACGCAAACAAATATACCACCATACCACATTGGCCGTCGCGTGGTGATAACAGCCGGGTCGTCTTATTGGCTGGATACAGCAGGGCGGATAGGCGAAAACAGACGAATGCCAACTCCCCCCATCTTTTTTATTGTTCTCTCAAACCCCTTCCCCATTTGATTACCACTCTACTCTTGAGCCCCGCGTCAGTCACGTCAGTCCGACACCTGCAGGTGTGGCCAGTTTCACACCGCCCGCAACTGCCGCCCCACCTTCACTAATCATCTCTGGGGTTTTATTGCAGTCTTAAATGGGAATCCTTGGGTAAGCTGGCCAACAACCTGCTCCTGCGCGCACTTTTGGTACTTTATCAATGGAAGTTGACATTCTGAAATCCATTTACGAGATTCAGGTACAGTCGTCAGGCTTTTGGCATCCTCGTTATCCATGCTGCTAAACTGAGTTCACTCAGTTCCCCGGAATAAACGATCTTGACGGGATTTCGTAAAAATAGTCTGGTAGACAATCTTTATACAACGGGTTCCTTGTACGTTTAGTAGTGGGCTGTCCTCCCTTTCCTGTACCAGACTTTTATTTGCGCACTGGAATGTTCGGTCGATCGTTCAACCAATTTCTTTATACCGGTGCCCCCGCTTACCACCCTCCCAAAAAACGGACGGTCCGTTATAACGGGAATGAAAATGGACGTTTAATTTCGACTAGATTTCAGTTCAAGGGCTAATACTGCCAATCTCACTAGCTCTGAAAAGGATGTTGTTTACTTTTGTAAATGATTTTCAACTTTAATTCTTCAGGTTGTACTCCATGAGGACAAGAAGTACTACCCCAGCGCCCTCGAAGTCTATGGACCTGATGTGGAAACGCTAGTGCAAGAAGAAGATGCGCAACCTCTTACACAGCCTCTCGTGGAACCAGTCAGACACAAAAAGTTTGCCTATACAGAAGCAAGCATCCCAAGGACAACATATGATCCGGAGTTCTTGGCTGATTTGATGGACTGTCCAGATCTGATTCGGAACGTTGTGTTATGTGGCCATTTGCACCACGGCAAGGTAAGTCTGCGCACTTCATGTTTTCTACTATATGCCTGTTAGACCTCATTCGTCGACTGTCTGATGGAGCAAACACATCCGGATATTTCGGCCAAGGGTGATAAAGACGTGAGTGTGTACCATTTATTTTCATAAAATTCTTCATTTGTGTATGACTGGTCACATGAACGTCCTGAGTTTTGCACGTTTTTGTGTTTGTTCACTGAAACGAACTTGTCTCTAGTCGCGTCATTTACGATCGTATCTGTGACAAGCCTGTTTCCACTCGAGGTGTATTCGTTTCCTGTGGCTCTTCCTGTTGTAGTCACCGATGATACATGTAATTGGGCTTTTTTCGAGTAACTTTACGACTTTGGCGGTATTTTGCTGCCGATTCGTTAACTGTTAGCTGTGTAACGTTTTGTTTGTGTTGATCTCGCACAATGACTTGTCCGCCTTTTGCCACCAACTATCGCCTTTCATCTACCGATCATAATAAGTTTTTCCACCCCACAGCTTCGGTACACTGACTTTCTTCACATGGAAGTCGAACGTGGCTTGAGTGTGAAGTCAACGCCCGTCACATTACTTCTGCAGAATATGCGTGAAAAAGCTTACCTGTTCAATGTATTTGACACACCCGGTGAGTTTTCCCATCTGTTTTTTTCTGGACCATTAATTCAATGCACTCCGGCATTTGTTTGTCACTGTCCCCGCCAAAGCCACTCAAACTTTGCAAGTACGCTTGATTTTGAGATTGCTTTTCGCCACGTCTGTAGTTTTCCATCAGGAGAGCTCAGGCATTCTTACTTCCTCGTCAGACCTGGCTGTAAAACTCTTTACTTCCCACCGCGTTCCTTGTAGGTCACGTGAACTTTTCTGACGAAGTTACTGCTGCCTTTCGTTTGGCTGATGGTGTCTGTCTAGTTGTCGATGTCAGCGAGGGTGTGTTGCTCAACACCGAACGAGTTCTCAAACACGCTCTACAAGAGCGTCTCCCAGTTACTCTGTGTATTAACAAAATCGATCGCCTAATTTTGGAGTTGAAGTTACCCCCTACGGACGCTTACTACAAAATCAAGCATATCATTGACGAAGTAAATTCGATTTTACTCACGTTTTCGGAGACAACCGGTAAGTCAACCGTTTTTATTCCTCCCGCATCACAGACGCTCGTCTATATTTAACCCCTTCAAGGGCTCGCATATAAAAACCTTTCCTTGCAATGACCACTCTTTTATTGCCTAAATTCTAAATTGAAATGGGCGAGTAACCGCGTCCGGACAAGGGGCGCTCAACCGTATGCCAGTACTACTCATCTTTTCAGCAAAACGACACATGAACATTGCCACTCACACACTTCAGCAGTCTGAGTTCACTCCACTGATAGCCGTTTCATGAGCACTAGCGATTTTTCGATGTTTCCAGAACTCCAAATTGTTCATCATATGTATGATATTTCAGCAGTGTCCCTCTGTTAGAAGGATGCCAGCTTTCGCCTATCAGCTGTGTACTATGGAAAGGAAGTTGCTCTGACCTTCTCCGCGTAGGTTTTTTTTACAGAGGGGCATATGAATTGAGAGTCAGTTAAAAGCGGATGCGCATTTTGTCGCCCTGTTGATTTAATGGGTATCCACGGTTCAAGCAGTTGCTAACTCTGTGGTGCAGTGTGCGTGATGCTTGTGATTGCAGATTACACTTCCGACAGCTCGCAATAAAGCCAGGTTTCTGTTCCATCGATAACTGACTTGCAAATATTGAGATAAGTACCGAAAAGCAATGGAAACTATCAACGAAGCGCTAGCCTTAGACACCACGAAGTTCGAAGAAATCCGTTCGGTTCAGTTTTTTATGCAGGAGTTCTCCACAATTGTACTTTGGTTTGGGTTGTCGCAGCATTTAGACAACTACAATGCAAGGCAGATAAACAAATTACGACGAAATGGAATTGAGAAACTAATGGATTGGCGTATAAGTGTAGCTCAGTGACCGGAAGGTCCGTGGTTCGAACCCAACCCTGGCTTATCGTCTGCTCCTAGGTTTTGGCAGCCTTGCAATGTCCTAGCCGTCGTGCTTACTTCGGGTAGCGTGGAAACTAGGCACTCAAATGGTGACACAGCTAAACGATAATTATTTGTTTATTTTTTATAAGGATTGGTGAGTGCTACAACCTGGCTGCGAAATCTATCCATGTCACAGAGCGTGTCTATCCGTTGATGAAATAGATCTCCGCTCCCCAACCTCACAGACGGCCTGAGCTAACGAAGCAAAGACCCGTTCTTCAGTCGTTCATGCATAATCTCCAGGCCACACTTTGTTCACCCCATCCAAACAGTCCCCGATACGCAGATGAGGACAACGTAGCCGACCACCAGACGCATGAAGAACACAGCTGAGCTAGCGTAGCTGCTTTGAGACTTCTGAGCTGGATGCGTTATTCCTCTGTTGGGGTTTGATTTAGTTGTGAACTTCATCTTCAGTTGTAGATGAGCAATTCACGTGGACCATTTGTTTGTTTACGGTCAAGCTGAGTGTTTCTTCAGAGTACCCCGCGTATCGTCGAGACTTTTGCACTAGGGAACGAGGTTTTCTTGCAATTGCTTCACTGATTATGAGCCCCTCTAACCCAATGCTACTTATAGATTAAATTGCCTTAGTGCCACGTTAGCTGTCGAGTGATGACATCAGCCGGATAGTCTTATTCGCGAATGAAGGAAAACATTCGACTGCCTTCCACCATTTTTATTGTTATCTCACAATTCCTGTGCTATTATGTAGACCCTAGGAACGTATAGAATTGGCACATTGCACGCCACTGCTTACTTCTACCGCTCCGCGTTCGCTTTTGAAGCCTCGTTCTCCTGTTTTTGTTTCGATCATTTACCTGAGAGCTCTTACGCATATATACTAACAAGCTGCAGTTGCGTGCGCTCTAGATATTCTATCGATTAGTGTCCACCGCAGTTATTGGGCTTACGGCAGCTGTTGCACTGGATTATACCGGCGTTGGTATCGTCCTAAGCTCGCTAGCTGAGGCTTCATTACTCGACTGGATAGCTATAAACAGCTGACTTTGTTGTTTGGCTTTCTACTTTGGTAAAACATCGCACTCGTTGAACCACTGAACACCCTGTTTATCACGTTCATTTACACATCAGCGAATTGCCTAGCTCCCACTCCACCCGAAGGAAGCACGAGGGCTGATATGCTACCAGGTTGCGCAAGCGTGGGTACTAGCAGTTGAAATACAGGAATTTGGTTGGAACCATGTAGCTTCCGGTGATTAAATTTGCGCCTCAATCACTGAGTCATCCTCTTCAAGGAATAACTATTTGGATTCACTCCAACGCGAACGGAGATCATCTCGGCTTTTCAGTATAGGTCACTTCATCAACCATGCCTTTCGATGGTTTACTGATGCAAGCTTCAGTAAGGAATCGGCAGGAGTATCGGTTATCATGTACACAAAGTGGATTGAAAGCGTACTATGTATTACCTTGTCGGCAAACCCGCTACTCATGTTGCATACATTAGTAAAACAAGAAATATGAATTCTTGGGTGGTCGTAAATACTTCCTTTGGACGATCGTCGCCCACTGTGCAGTCATTGGTTCCAACTTTTCTGACAGATGCGTTTCATCTAATAAACAGGTAAAGATCTAACAGCTGAATAACTAAGGAATTAAGAACATCACGCGTTTTTCTATCAAACCGTACGGCAGGTGGTGGTTGAACCTTTGAATTTGACATTTTTTTGCAAACGTTCTCATATCATTCGAAGTGACACCATCAGCGCACAGTGGCTTATCGGTGCATCGTGTCACAGCGGGTTGTGGGTGTTAAGCAGTGTTTCGCGTCCGTTCTGCTGGCCAAAGGTTGTCTGCGAGTCAGAAAGGTCATAGCACTCAAACGCTAAGTAGCATTCTCATCACTTCTGAAGCTCCGAATTAGGCACTTCATAAATCACTGTTTTGCTATTCGGTGTTCAAGCGGACTGTAAGTGAAGAAATTCGCTGAAGCGGTCGTTTTAGCCCTCCAATGCTCATTCTTTTAAACAATTAGTAATGATGTGCCGAGTGACCATAAATCACACGGAACATTCCCGCCACGAGTACGTTTTCACAGTGGATATTAATATGAAGGTGTAGAAAATCAACCGCGAGAGAATTTTGTCGAAGTTTGATTACAGCTACTTAACTCAAACTGAGTGTGTGGTAGTGGTTTGACGCAAATGATTGACTCAAACTAAGCTGACAGCTTAACTTGAATGCCACTCAAACTGTACAGCTCTCGTTGGCGGTTCAACAACAGTTGGTTTCACAAGGTAAAAACTGGGCACATGAGTTGGGGACCGCCTAACTGGATCGTGAGTTCACCACCGTCCCTAATATGTGAATCCGGAAAATTCCTGCGGTTCTGTTAATACATTCAAGTTTCCACTCCGCTGCCTAAAGTGACTACTAATGGTGCCTGTATGAGAAGGAATGACATCGTTTTCTGGAAGTTATCGTGTTTCCTCCATCTTTCATCATTGTAATCACTTTGAACTGAAGTTATTCCTGAACTTCACTAGTTCCCTCACTGTTACGACTTTGTGATCATGTTCGGAATTCGCGAGCTATCGGGTATCCATTACCATATACGTCCTCAGCAGCAACTCACCACTAGGATAGTCTGATGCTTATGCCTCAGTAAAGAGTTGAAAAAAAGTAACAGTGTGGGGATTCACTGGAATACAATAAATCTCACCAGGGAGAACTTACCTCCTGATTAACCTTATTTGTTCGGTTTTAAAGTTCTAATGGAGAAGGAGTAGTACGCCTCAGCCTCTTTGCTTCCCCATTTGGCTTCAAATGGCTGTCCAGTTTTTGGTGTGCTATAACTACCGTGGGTAATTCTCTTGACATATGCCTCTCAACAGGTGATATGGGAGACTCGCAGCCACTGGTGAGTCCTCTGCTCGGGAACGTGTGTTTTGCAAGCTCGTACTATCGCTTCTGCTTCACATTGGACTCGTTTGCAAAGCTGTACGCGGACACATTTGCCCCCGGGATGGATCCGGACGAATTGGCTAAACGCCTATGGGGTGATATCTACTTCAACTCGAAAAGGTAAGCTACTGAGTTTTGTTTCCTAATCACTAATTATGCAAACCATATGGTGTATTTATCCTCAATGGCTGTTGCCATGGTTAGGGCTACTGCACCTTCCACCTGTGCAGTCTGTCGATACATGTTGAAGTTACCTTGAATGAGTATCCACATGCCTCTCACGTTGTCGTAAGTCGGGAAAATGTTTTCTTCGTGTTTCTATTCAATAATCCACCTCCGGGATAATCTGCGGGGCAAATCCATCCTTGTTGGCCCCTTGTCTGTTTGGCTGCTATTCTTCAGCAGCGGTCTGATAGCTGTTGATTGCAGCTTTATTTTTGGGTTTCGTCGTAACGCTCTATTCCTTACACTGTTTCATTTTTGTAACACTGTGTTGGTATCCACAGACTTTAGCTATGGTTTTGTATTCCAAATTATCAAACAATAGCTGCAAATAGCCCGAGTGACTATCCGAGTTTTTTCAGGAACACCGTTTTTAGCCCCCCTTGCCGTACCGAACCCTGGTTAGACAGTCATTCAGCTGTAGCACCCCTTCGGTGCCTAACTGCCATGCCACCAGAGGGAAGCACGAGGGCTGGGATACTGCCAGGTTGCCCAAGCCTAGACAGGGGAAGCGAGAGGCAGAGGTGGTGTTCGAACCACGGACCTTCCGGTCAGTAAATTCGCGCTCTAACCACTGAGCCATCTCGCCACAACCCTGGTTAGGCAACCACCAACAGATCTGACAGATTTCTGTCGCAGTTGGAAAAGCGTTGTACTGAAATTCAACAGCGTTTTTTTTCAAGGTGCCTGGTTCGTCCACTCTGAGACCGATAATAGAGTGAAGACATTAGACGGGGAATAGCAATGGTAATGCTTAGTATCGTGGGTTTTAATGGTCCACTGACATGATTGTTCCGTTTCTCAAAGTACTGATTCGAGTCTTCATGCACATCCAGATAGCCGCCTTACCCTGCGAGATGTCGTCCACATGCATCTTCGCTTATTGCAATGAACCTGTGAAGTTTAGTTCTTGATCGTGGGCAAACACATTTGAGTGACCTAGTTCCATCCGTCGCCACCGGACTCCTGTTGTTATAATACTGTCCCAGTCTAGCAGTATGCCTTTCGGTGTTTGGGGCCCTCTCTTATAGTCAGTACTACAAACTTGAGTAATCAGTTACCATCATCAGAGACAAACATTGACACTGGTTCTTCACTGCCGTACAGTCACAAACTTTCCACTGCCTACAGTGGTCTGTCTTCAGGGAGTTTTCTGTAGAGTATATTTTTGCCTATCCATATTTCTGGAATGAAGGGGGTTATGACATAGTGCTCAACTCATAGGGATGGTGAATCGCAGGGGAACCGACCAAAGCCTGCAAAAAGCCCCGTCACGAAGAGACTGGACCTTACCGTGGTGTGACGGTTTGCGCACCTCAGCGACCCATTGAGCTATACTGGGGGGTGTCCCCGCGACACTCACAGAGTCTCTCATACCAGGTTGGTCAATGGTTAGAGGTCTGACGAACACAGTCTCCTGG
>SJOL01007370.1:152552-170649 GCA_004794785.1 Opisthorchis felineus
CTGGTTGGAGACGCTGCAAGATATGGCTGCCAACCGATGTCAGTGGCGATCTTGTTGTCAGTTTCTATCCAGATTGCCTGAATGATTGACTGGAGGCGTAGGCACCTCGGAATGGTTGTAGTAAGCTAGTACTAAGTCCCTTCCCCGTCCACCTTTATTCTTTTCTTCACAATAAGGCTTTTAAATAACTCATGGTTGTACGGCAGTGAAGCATCAGTGTTGAACAGTGATGTCATGCTGTCGATGATGATGATGATGAACTGGATTTCCGGTCTGATAAAGCAGCACCTGCGATGCTGCTTTGTATTTGTTGGTTTATTTAGTGGTTTATCTCTTTTGGGGCGCAGATGACCCCTCTAGAGAGATCACTTCTTGAACACGTTCTTTTAGGTTACTTCATTGCAGGCTCGCACAGCGAAGGCGAATTACCACTAATTGTTTCACATAACCTATCGGGGGAGGGGGGGTTTCAGTATAGCCGTGCAGATGAAAATCTTATTTTGGGACCTGTGACCACGTCGAGAGCAAATTCGGCTGCAATGCGGTTTGTGGCGTATGTATTTAGTTTTGGAGTGTAAGGAAACTTAGTTCACAGGTTTTGTTTCCTGCTGTTTGTTTGGAGCTGATGGTGGTCTGAAAGTTGTCAATTTCAAGCCAACTTTCATGGGGCCTACTGAGTTGGCCTGAGTCGATCAGTAGTCTTGGTTTGGAGCTACTCTGAAATGTGGCCACTGTGTACCTGTTCAACGTGAACTATTTGACTACGTTATCCCCCTTTGAGAAGTTATTTAGCATCCGCCCGTGAAAATGTTTATTTTCTCAAGTTCCTCAGGTGTACTTCTTTGACCCCACCGATTCTGAATTTACTGGTCCTTTTGTTCGGTTTGTTTCTTCTCAGTCCGTTTTCACTCTCTTCTCCCATTTCAGTCGAAAATTTTCAAAACGTCCGCCAGCCAATAACTCTCAACGCACATTTGTCGAATTCATCCTTGAACCCTTGTACAAAATTTTCGCCCAAACTGTTGGCGATGTGGACACTTGCCTGCCCTCCCTGTGCACGGAGTTAGGCATTTGGTTGAGTAAATCGGAAATGAAGATGAACGTCCGTCCCCTGTTGCGCATCATCTTCAAGAGATTTTTCGGGGACTTTTCCGGTTAGTGAAACTACTGTGCTTCGGGACCCTTCTTGTTCTGACGTTTAATGAGACAACGGTTCATTGATGAGCGGCCTAGTAACAGCACCGAATCCAACATGAGCAGCGTTTTTCAAAATTTGTTTTGCTTTGCCTAACTAGCGGCGTCACCTCTG
The DNA here is from genome assembly GCA_004794785.1 of Opisthorchis felineus. NCBI lineage: Eukaryota > Metazoa > Platyhelminthes > Trematoda > Opisthorchiida > Opisthorchiidae > Opisthorchis > Opisthorchis felineus. The sequence goes on from SJOL01007370.1 coordinate 153,862, forward strand.
AGAGACCAATCATCTGCTTATGCCACTTCTGTAACCCGACTACCTTTTTTAAGATGTAATTTGGAGGACTCGTTCGTCAAGCTGTTTCTGACCAAACTTCAAGTTTGGTAGCATGGTCACTGAGAGACGTAAACGGACGACAATGAGATTTTTGTTGCAATCTAACTGTTGTCTTACTCTGTCATCTGAGCACCTCACCTCAACAAGAGAACATTTACCAGAAGGTCTGGCGCGATAGGCAACTTTTGCTTGCCTTGCGGTCATGACATCATAGTAACGACGGGCTGTTGCCGTCACTTGCGACGGTAAGCCTCAAATTTTCCCCACCTGACTATTGGAGTCGACCCTTGGAGGCTCATACACAAATCGTCTTCTCTACCAAAGCACACATCATCCCAGTTCACTCCCTGGACGTTTCTATATCCACCGAAATGACCGGAAACCAGATATGTACAGTGACAACCGCTCGCGTAGTGTGTTTAGACGGGTAGTGGCCTGAGTTCCATTTATCTCTTTGGCTTAAGGTACGAGCTACTGGCTGTCACATCTATGGTTCGAACCTAACCATTTTTGGATCCGAAGGAAGTAACCACTATCCCTCGATCTTCTTTCAGGTATATGACAGTTTTGCGCTTAGCGGACACCACAGGTGACAGTTTAATATCTTTCTACGGGAAAACCTTCCGGATCATTTACTTTTATGAGCTTGATTATTGCTCCCTTTCCTAAACCTTTATTGCAGGTTTTGTGCACATGTGCGTTACTCACATCCCCAGTCCGGTATCAGCAGCCCCTGTCAAGGTATCTAGTTGCTACACTGGTCCGTTGGATAGTCAGCTGGCTCGCGATATGCTGAAGTGCAATATGGATGTGAAGCAAGTGATGGTCCACACGACCAAGTTGTATCCCGATCCAGAGGCGATCACATTTCACGTATACGGCCGCGTCATGTCTGGCACGCTTCATGCTGCACAAGATGTCCGTGTTTTGGGTGAGAATTACTCCCTCACTGACGAGGAAGACTCAAGACATGCTACTGTTGGCCGACTCTGGGTGTCAGTCGCACGGTGAGTTGTCACTTTTCCTGCATGACGTGCTTGTTATTTTCCCAGGTATCGGCTAGAAGTCAACCGTGTGCCGGCTGGGAATTGGGTCCTTATCGAAGGAGTTGATCATCCAATCGTGAAAACCGCTACTCTGACTTCGCTGGATGCCAAAGGCGCTTGCATTTTCAGACCGCTGAATTTCAATACACTGTCCGTGGTGAAAATTGCGGTAGAACCTGCCAACCCATCTGAGCTGCCCAAGCTCTTGGACGGTTTACGTAAGGTGGGTGAATTTATATTGTTTATGCCTTGTCTACCGTAAGCTTCCGTAGGATTCCATATTTTCGGCTGTTGTTGCTGCAGGTTTTTCAGCAGATGGGTCATTTAAGCACCTGAGTACCTCTTCAGAAAATCTCAAGCAACCCAGCAACTTCCGTTATTCTCGACCAATGAGTGAAGTACGAAAAAGTTAGTGTATATGGGAAGTGGCAGTCCGAAAATGCACACTGGTACGCTAGGGTCAAGCTCACTTTTTGGACGTCCACTGGCAGAAGTTTGGCATTCGGCTACGGTCCTCGATAAATACTGCAAATACTATCCAAGAATACGGAAACCTCCCTTTTGAAACAGATTGTAACATGGTCGGCTTCCTGTTTACTGTTCAGTGGTTCTGATTCGTGCACTGACCAGTTTTCTCTACCTATGAGCTTCCGGTTTTGGTCGCGCACCAGAGTTTTAAAGGCTTGAGGAGATCAACTGTATAATCCGCTTCATAGGTGTGTTGAGCGGTTGGTGAGCCCCAGTTACGTGCTGCTCTAATAATTAATAACGATCGTTCAGCTGCGAAACCTTTTCAGTACTCAGCTGCCATGCCAACCGAAGGAAGCACGAGAGCTGAAATACTGCCAGGCTGCCCAGGCCTAGACGTGCTGCTGTTGTCTAACTGTTATTCGCGAGCATGTCATGCTGCGCATTCCTTCTGCCAATCCACTTGTAGTTTTAATGAGTCGTTTATAGTTAGAACGGTCCATTGCCCTTCTCGGCTTCAAGAATAACCAGCAACTCCCTGCGACAAAATTACAGGACCACTCAGCTGTGGCCAGAATGGTGTAATTTCTGCTAGGACAACCAAAACACACTCAGAATTCTAGAGAAGCATCTGGCTTAAAACTGCCTAAAAGTGGAGCGTTGGGAAGCAGAATTATAGCAGTGTAAAGGCGTTTGAGAAATTATCCAATGACAAGGTGTGAACAAGTATGGTGTTTTTTTAAAAGTACTATTAAACCGTCCACGTGAATTGCGGAAAGGCAACCTACGTATGATGTCTTGAGAACACCTCGTCGACAAATAACCGTCCAGCCAACAACGAAAGGCGCTGCTTGTCTGGAATGGCTGTTGGAATAGCTTGGCAGATTCTGGATTTATTTTCTGACGATATCTATTAGATGGCTACCAGGAATTTTCGTTTTGTTCATCACCAGTTGAGATATGGCACAAAGTAAATGATCTTATAGTTTCGCCACATGGAGAATCATGACCTACCACTATCATTTGTGCTCGTACCTCATCCATCGTGACTATTGTATACTGTATTTATTGGCATTCACTGAGCTCGGCCCTTTGTTGCTGGCAAGGCCCGATTCACTCAGTACGCTTGATAAAAACTTAATCTGCCCGTTGGTGTTGGTCCGGTTGGGGAGTCGATTTCGATTAAATTGAGGCTCTTTTGGCAATCTGTGTTGACATTCGTCGCCTTACTGGCACGGGCGAGATGGCTCAGTGGTTAGAGCGCGAATTTACTGACCGGAAGGTCCGTGGTTCGGATCCGACCTCTGCCTCTCGACTTCCCCTTTCTAGACTTGGGCAACCTAGCAGTATCCCAGCCCTCGTGCTTCCTTCGGGTGGCATGGCAAATAGGCACCGAAAAGGTGTTACAGCTGGACCATTTTCATTTTTTTGGCACGTCTGGCTACGAGTGCTTGGCGGGTGCTCTCTGGCATTTCAGAAGTGAATTTTGGCCATAGTTCTTTCTGAGTTTTCACAGTTTATTTCTTTGTTTTAAGGTCAACAAAAGTTATCCCCTCCTGGCAACCAAAGTTGAAGAATCCGGAGAGCGGATTATCCGAGGTACAGGCGAACTGTATCTAGACTGTGTGATGCACGACCTGCGCAAGCTCTATTCCGACATAGGTGAGTTTCCCAGCTGTCAATTTCGCTTATTTAAATGGGCATAATCAGAAAATGGTTCACTTTCCAAATTGCATCAGTGCCACATTCCAAGTTACAGTAAAGATGCAAGTATATTACAACTATTTCACCAATCATCACGAACAGCAATACCAGTATGGCAGTGCTGATGCTCAGCTGCCGTACAACAATTTCGCTTAGTAAAATAAAAGCAAACCAAAATTAGAAAAAGGACCTACTTCCCATTCGGCGCTAATACTCGAGGTCCATACAACTCCAGACACACTCAGACCGTCTGGATAAAGACCGATAGCACGAACACGGGTGACATCTGCTAGCAGCCATCTCATGATGTGTCTAGCGAGGCTTGGGTAGGACTATGTGGAGCCTATCAACTTAAATGATCCATTGGAAAACCCGTTATTCAGATCCTGTCACACCAGTAAGAGTGTAGGACAAACCGAAAAAATCCACTACTGGAGTCTCTGCTTCCACACTCTGTTCCCGTCTATGACAGTTTCGTGCACTGTGAAACACGAGCTTGATACCTCGGTCTAGACAGTCGTGAGTATATAATAATGTCCAGGCTTGAAACCCCTGACTATTATCAATCATCCTATAATCTCAATGCTTGTACGACGGCCATGCACTGAAAGGGTATTGTTTCACCTGCATTCTTCGCTTTCTCCTCGTTACACAGAGGTAAAGGTGGCCGATCCCGTGGTAGCTTTTTGTGAGACGGTGGTTGAAACATCCTCGCTAAAATGTTTCGCCGAAACGCCGAACAAAAAGTAAGTTGTTTTTCTTTATTGTTCATATTTCGTTCTCCTTTTGAATGGATAATCGTCCATGCTCTGCGTCGTGAGTATGTATGTCGAGTTCATATGTGACCACTGTGCATCTTCGCGATGACGGAACCTCCGACACGTGGGAAGTGCCTTGGTGAGACCGTTTGGCTCAGAAGACGGTTTACGTTAACCGTCTCGATACTGAGTAGCACAATAAGAAAACAGAGCACTACGAGCCTTTTCATGTGGAACTTTTGACAAGTGACACCTTTTTCCATAGACAAATGGAAAGGTACTGAAAGGTTACATCACCTGCTTAAATGCTTTGTATCTAATGCGCTAATGCATAATAAGCAAGACAATAAGTTAACTGATGCACCTGTCTTATCACGGTCTGATACATAGCACCGAATTCTAATGACTGACCTGTCTCTCCTGATCATATCTTCAGTGACTCGATGTAAACGACTCCATTTCGCGTCATTTCGCTCTTCCTCTACCCGTTTCCCCATATTTAGAAACAAATTAACAATGATTGCCGAGCCATTGGATAAGGGTTTGGCTGAAGATATTGAAAGCAAAGCAGTCCAGATTGACTGGCCCAAAAAAAGACTCGGTGAATTTTTCCAGAAGAAATACGATTGGGATCTGTTAGCCTCCCGGTGAGTTTTTTTTTGACCACGTATGGAAGGACCTGTCAGTATTCTTCAGCATGTTTCATGCACTCACTGCTATCTGACCCTTACTTTTAGCGTCATTTAAGCACTATGGGGCAGTACTTTATTAGCAGTACCGTGTTGTTGCCTCTTGAAACACTATTTCATCTTCAAGCTCCTCAACACAGTGATTACCTTTAGACTCCCGCAGATTTACAGTTGCACGACCATTTACATGAAGCCTTTAATTTACCGTTTTCCACTCTCAGTTTGTTTCGAGTTGCGATTATCCTGCCTCGTCGCCTTTCTTGGTGAGCTGTCCAAAGTTAGATGAAGCGAAACTAACTAAGGCGACCGTTGAAAAAACGACTTGCAGTGCCCGCATTAACGGTCGGCCGGTAGATCAATAAAACTAGTTGGGAGGATCCTTTATTCCCGAAGCAGCATGTTTGCGTGTTCTGTAATTTGAATTCCCAAATTTAAGTTGCTTTCTGCGAATCAGTCGTTTCGTCATTGTTGGGAATCATTAGCAGTGCGCATTCCACGAACGCCTCAGCGAGCCATTCATTACCAGGTCGTGTGATGAGAACTGTACGATTAAAGGGTAAGCAACGTTATTTCCTATCTGGATGCAATTCATTACTACCGCTGATCAGCCGCTCATGAGGGATGGTGCACTCGGATCTGTCTCGGGATTTGTGCGGTCTCAGCGAGACTGACACAGCTACGAGGTGCTTCCAGGCTTTTCAGGGTAGAAAGGTTCGCTCCAGAGGCTATTGTAAACAGGCACTTATTGGTGTTTACTTCTTAATTTTAGATAGATGACAATGTAGATTTTGACCTAAGGGCAATTTCCGCTAGCTACCAAGAATTTTGGAACTTGTTTTATCCGAGTAGCCACAGGAATTTGACGACAACGATCGAGGACGGTCACTATTGAGGAGCTTTGCTCTGCGAATTGTGGCGCATTGTGCACCGGCCTTGATCCATGCTTTTGTGCGCGCTTTTTATGGATTAGTCGTTTAACGCGGTTAATTCTAGCTTATTCAGTTTATGTTGTACCACTTGGCCTTCGTTTTATTATTTCAAACTACGCCTACGAAAAATACATCGTTCGCCTAGTGCAACCTTCTGTCACACTGAGCAAGCTCTTACTGGCTCTTCCTGTCCGACTCGAAACTAGTGCTTTCGTTGGTTTTGTCGAGCTTTTTGACGGTTGCACCTCTGAGTCTTATATTTTTACGCTGTTCTTTCCGTATCTTCTAGCTCTATCTGGGCTTTCGGTCCGGATGCCACAGGGCCCAACATTCTTGTTGACGATACGTTGCCTTCAGAAGTAGATAAGACCTTGCTCGGAACGGTGAAAGACTACATTGTCCAAGTAAGCAATATGCGTGTTCATTCAGTGACGATGTTTCCTAAATCAAATCGATCAGTTATTGTACTGCCTTCGAGTTTGTCTGGGAAATTCATGTATTTCTTGGCTTTGATTATGTGATGAGATAATCAGAAAAGCAAGATACTGTGAACATTCAAGTGATTCTTCCTGATTTTTGTCTGAGCCTCTCAGAGGATCCAGTATCTAACGAGTTTGACGCTGATTCATTTAATTTCATACTGTTTGTGGAGTTATTGAAACTTTCGAATTTTATTTGAAGTTTGAACGGTATAGTCCTAGTATTCAGACGGAGAGCATGGAACGGCTGTCATGCGTCCATTGTCCTGCTCACTTGTTTAACCATTGTATAGTCTCCCCATTTCCGATCCACATCGGTTGCTGTAATCTATTGTTTTCCGCTTCTGTGCCAACTCGTACCCTCCAACAAAAACACACCGAAACATCGCAGCTTCGCAGTTTTATTGCTGTTCCGGCTTTGTTCCTAGCAATTTTCAGTTGGAACGGATAGGTATAGCATTCCGTGTCAGGTCTAAAAACGGCCACTAAAGTGACTTGGAAACCCGGTTCCAGTTGTTGTTGAGCGTAGTCTAACCAATGCCAGCTGTTTGGTTTACTCAACCGCTCTAATCGGTGGTTGATACCGAACCCGAATGAAGGATCACCAATTTCCTGTCATCAATTTTCTATCCCTACGTAGCCCTGACCCTAATTTATTCGAATGGTCTAACTTTGCTCAACATGTACGCTTTACACTTGACCGCAAACGCGATGGACGCAACCAACTTTATACAGGAGTTAGGAGCCACTTCTTTCAACTTGATAACCAATCAACTTATCAGCTATAAACCGTGTACAATAGGCACTTTAGTCCCAGCGTCTACAGTTTGGATCACAGGGAGGTGGGAGAGTGTGGGACATACAGCCAAGCCTTGGAGGCGATGGCATATATGGTTAGTTCGGGAACTGGGTAGTCACGCATTGAAGGTGACAGCTTTGATGCACGAGCGCCACTGACTGCGCGATCGGATCATTTCTGCCAGTGTCATTAACCATTGGTGATTTGAGACCCACGGTCCCCAACCAGGGAGGCGACAGTTGCCGCCCCGACTAAGTTTACTGGTTAGTGTTTTCGTACTTCGTTGCTAGGTCATACACTGTCCACCTCTCGGTTACATCCACTCAGTACAGGGCTGGGCGAAGAGAAGTCTGTGAGGCAGGCGGTCTTCTGGCATGCGGAGTACATGTCCTAACCAGTGCAGCCTATGAAGCGTGAGTAATTCGTCTACCGCTAGAGAGTTTCTTCTTCCTAGGACCATCTGGTGTACCTTAGAATTATTAATCTGGTGTTCCCACTAGACCCGACCATTGCTTTGAAGACACCGACTGTTATTCTGTTTTCGTTCCAAATCTTCTTCACTGTGATTGTCAGACTGTTCACCAGGACCTCGCCACCTTCTTTTGAAGAGTGTGTGGTGCAGACCATCCTGACCAGGTGCCTTGTCGCGTTGGAGGATTGATATCACACGCTGGATTTGTTGCTAATGGCGGCTGGTTTCGATGTTCCGTTCAGGCCCGCTGGGTTCTTCCAGAGGTTGTGTCGAAGGAGACCAGCTGGACAGTTCTTTCAAGTGTTCAGCTCATCGCTCAAGATTGAGGAATGGAACGCCGTTCCATTTTTTTCGCATATCGTTTCGCTGACACTTGTCCTCTTTTGACCGGTTGGTTGAATCAGCTGAAGTAGGGCGCGGCTGTTGCCTGCAGCAAAAGCCTTCTCCATCTCCTCGAACTGCAGAATCCACCAGCGTTCTCTGTCATTCTTCAAGCTCCTGATTATCCGATGTTTGAGGGATCTGCATGCACCATCACAGTCTCTAGTTGCTGGTATGACCTTTCTGGTAGCAATAAGATCTGCTCATTTCGACAATATCCAGTGTTCAGTTAGTTGAGTCCTTGACTGTCCGGCCTCCACGTAACTCGATGTGAGAGTTTTTGCTGAAAGTTCGCACTGACCAGGAACAAACGACGATCAGCACACCATTGAAGAAGTCGCTCCCCATTATTCGTACACTCACCATTGACTCCAAATCTACCACCTAATTGTACTTCTTCCGGACATAGTTGTCCAACTTGGGCATTCATATCACCCGCCAGGATGAATATATCCGTTCTTGCTGGTCGAAGCGGTAGCAACGAATCTCGATAAAACCCGTCCTGAGTTTTAGAACTGCAATCTGTTTGGGCATATGCTGATACGACAAATAAATACTGTTTGCCGCATCGGCCTGTGTTAATCTTAATTGAGCCAGACAACCGCACAGCGCGAAGACGACTTCACTGACATTCTGTCCAGTAAGGCCGTTTCAGCAGTGGGGTTGAGTACAACTCCTACACCGTAGATACCACGAGCCATTGCGTCAGGATCACCGGATACCCGAAGAGTGAAATGTGGAACATCTGAACTCGTTCTAAGCGGCTTCAAGTGCACGACCGAGGTGGCGTCTCATGTGCGTTTCGAAGACAACGTACATCGAAGGATAGGGGAAACATGGTTTCAGCAAGAGATGCCTGTTGCCCAGTTGGACAGAGTACGAACATTGTAGGCTGCAAAGTAGATCAGACCTTCGGAGCTTAGTAAGAGACCATGTTGGATTTTTCTCCTGGGTGATAATTTAGGCGGGAACATCGGTTAAGTGACTTGCAGATAAGTTGATCGCACTGCATCATTCGATGGGTGGTGAGGGGATGTGGGGAAGCCCGTTGAGCGAGGAGCTGCAAGGGAGAATGATACTTTCCAGTTGCCCAACCCGACAAATAGGGTTTGGTTGAGGTACCCCATCTTGAGCTTTTGACTCAGAAGTCTGACCCACAAGGAAATGAGAGGATGTTGGTTTTTTTCGGGGACCCTGCCCCTCACCTCTGGCTCAAAAATCTGGACCGCGAGGCAGCGGTTGTTAGGGCTTTCTTGGGGCACTTTTTCCGGAGCTAATGACTCAATGGTCTGACTCACTTGGATGCAGGGGGCCGGCCCGGTCCCAGGACGCAGGGAGTAAGGTATTGTTGTCTCACTCCTAATGTCCCTGTGCACACTAGATGCCTTTTGTGCAGCACCGGACTCTTTGGTTTTAAAAATATTTCGACCGCATTGATTAGGGCTCTGGCGGTCAGGTCAACTGCTGGGCGATCGGAGTGTGCGGTTTTTAGGGCTGACCTTTTCTGACCCGTCTTTCCTCGGGAGAAGGCGGCATCGCTTCCTCCATGAATATGGATATGCTGGTCGCCTGGGGGAAACATCTTACTGCCTTCGCACTCCTGTCATAGAGGACTGTACGACTTTCCCTCCAAACCGCCTCCTAATACGATCGCTCGCAGAATGGGGACTCGCTGTTCCTCGTCGGGCTGCTCCCTGTTGGCCATCTCGGAATGACTGCACCTTTAGGAACTGTGTTACATCCACTGTAGCCCGCAGGATCAATGCAGCGCAGAAGCCCGGTCACCACAACTAGGTAACAGCTTTAAGTCGCCCAGTGTAGATTTGTTTTCCTGGTAAGAAGGGATGTTTTACCATTATGAACTAAACGGTTACATCTGTTGTTTTTTTTTTTTGCTTACGGGATTGCGAAATTCTCATATGCCTTTGTTGTAAACCCTGACATCCGTTTAGAATCTGACTGGTGTTAGCTTGGCGTTTTTTCAGAAATATTACGAGCAAGGTGGAGATGCTTTCATGGTGTCATGACTGAAAACCTCGCACAAGCTATTGAGTTAGACACATCGCTTTCTGACTTTTCCTTGTAACAAAGCCGCTGCTGCACACCTCGGAACATTCTCGACGGAGAGCCAAAAGGTTTATGCAGCCTGTCATAAACGTTTGTTTTCCTGGCAAGCCGGTGTAGACCAACCTATTGATACCCGATTGTCATAATTGTCAGGACCATCCCTGTCCTTAGAAGAATGTAACCCATCAATGGATTAAACCTTTTGATGTTTCCTGTTTGTTTGATGTGATACCTGTTAACAGGGTTTCCAGTGGGGTACGCGAGAAGGCCCTCTGTGTGATGAACCTATCAGAAATGTAAAGTTCAAAATGCTGGACGCTCTCATCTCCGGTGAACCACATCAACGTGGGTCTGGTCAAATCATCCCAACGGCGCGTCGTGTCGCATACTCTGCGTTTCTAATGGCCACACCTCGTTTAATGGAGCCATACTACTTCGTGGAAGTTCAGGCTCCCGCAGATTGCGTCTCGGCTGTTTACACCGTGCTTGCCCGGCGTCGGTAAGTATTGCACCACAGGATTGTGATTTCAATTTGTCCTATTTTGTAGTGGGTAAGGCCTGGTTCCAAATCTTCGCCAATACAGTTTGGCATTAACTTTTCAACGGTACTATTTTATTACATTCAAACACTGACAATAGTTCATATCGAAACTATGGGAAATGCTTCCCATAATTAAGCTAGGAAATGACTCTGTGCCCCTTTATTGAAAGGTCCCCTCCCACACACAAATCGAGGACAATAACTATTGGCAATGCTCCTTCGTTCTCGTTTGTTGCTTTCGTCTTGAGATACATAGACCGAAACTGCTTGCATATTCATAGGCCCAAAAACATTGAAACTCGTTTCTCCGGCTAGCTTCACCAACTTCGTCTTTGGCGGACTTGTAAACACAGCTTTGTTCAGTTTTCAATATTCTCCACATGCCCAAACAGTTCTTGTTCCGATGTGTTTGGTCCAATTCACATGGCTACAGGAACTCAAGCAAAAAAGATGTTCAATTTCTTGTTATATGCCTCTGATCCTATCGGTTTTCCCGTTCCTTGTATTTTACTGGATGACGTGCATAATTATCGCTTACCTTGTTTTTGAGATATCCACTATCTCACTGCGTGGCATTTGTACTCTACTCACTGGCAATTATTCGTCAATGCGACAACTACGTTTCTGGAGTTAGGCAGTTGGGTTGCGAATGAATGACAATCCAAGCCCATGTTTCGATGCTGCTCTCACGATAAACTGCACTGTTGTCATTTTGATGGACAAATGGCTAATGTGTTCGATTGACAGCGACGGAACCTTGGCATGTCAAGGGATGCAGAGGTCCGCAAGCACTGACCATCAACGATGACCTATAACAGACAATCGCCTGGTCAAAGCAGTAGTCTGTAGTTTGTTGGTTGGAGCCAAGCATGCACGGTTCATGGGTGTTTTCCGCGCTCACGTTCTTGATACTCTCCTTGGCCAACATTTTATCCATTCTGAAGATAACCAGCCGCGCAGCATCAGGAAATGGATATGGTTAATTTTCTGGTTGACTGAATATCGTTCTAAGAAGAAAGCTTCCATTTTCTGTTTTCGAAAACCATGTGTTTTTCGTAGCTCTGTTGTCATTCAGGCTATTTGAAGCACACAACGGTATCTATACAGCGGTGTACTGAAGGATCCTGGTTCTTTCCAACCATATTCCACAGCGAACTCGTATTTATTCACTTCGTCCTGTATCTGACGGAATGGTACTCGATTTTCTCCACAATATATCGAATCACACTACCTCATATTTTTCATCCTTTCCAGTGGCCACGTGACCCATGATGCGCCTATCTCTGGTTCTCCTCTGTATGTGATTCGTGCGTTCTTGCCTGTGATGGATTCGTTTGGTTTCGAGACCGATCTACGTACGCATTCACAAGGGCAGGCATTTTGCTTACTTGTCTTTAATCATTGGCAAATGGTTCCCGGAGACCCCCTGGATCGTTCCATCCAAATTCAACCATTGGTGCCCCAACCGGCCACCCACCTTGCCCGCGAATTCATGATCAAAACTAGGAGACGCAAGGTACTTATGATTGACTGGTGCTTTTCTCCAATTGTTTTATGATTGTTGTATATGAAATTGGCACAAACATCTACCGCTCCGCACCTGCTATTTAGGCTTGTTCTGCTTTTATTGAAACCTTATTGGGCGACCTGCCTGAGAGCTCTCAGGTAAATCAGCCAACAAGGTGCTCTTGTGCGTACTCTAGGTACTCTGTCGACTGATTCCTGTGGCATCTCTGAAACTCGAATACAGCATCCAAGTAAGTTTGTTGATCATACGGGACCCTCTCTCTCTCTCTCTCTCTAGACGCCGAACTTCCAGTGATCTTTGAACTGCTGCAGTGGGTTGCACCGTTATTGGTGTACCTCGTAGTTCACTAAGTGAGGAGGCTTCATTGCTCTACTGGGTACCTGTAAACAGCCAACTCTCCGTTGTACGATTTCCTACTTCGATAAAAGTTGCACTGGATGAAATGTTGAACGCTGTCTGTTTATTGCGTCTATTTACGCATCAAAGAACTGCAGCTTCGATTCATTGTAAGATACGTTTTATTGAGAACTGACTACTGTCGTGTCGACCACGAAGATCTGGGATGCATTTATACTAAAAGGAGATTTCAGTGCAATGTTTAGATGTCTCAGTTCATCAGAAATGGGCCTCGGTGGTGTGTTTAGTCTGAACACGAGACGCATTGATGATGGTGAATGTCTTGCAATTTGTTGCTTCTCAGCAGCACCTGATTGGGTTCAGACGCGGTGGGTGCTATTGTGCTGCCTGGTATTCTCCCTGCCGCTGAGCAGCCTTGGGATCAAATTAAACACGTTGCCGTCAGTTGTGCGGTTCGCTTCCTGATTGCCGAGCGTTTCGGAATACACAAGTTGATTCAGGTCACGCTGTTGTTCGCTGTAGATTTTCGTTAGATCCCCCGGTAGATCCTAGAAACATACTTCTCATTTATCAACAGAAACATTTTGAGTCACAAGTTCGCGAAACATACCAAAGCCTACAATACAAGACATTACTAACGACCTCATCAGAGGACATTGACCGTAATTGAAATGAGATAACGACGGCTATACGTGACATCGGGAACTCTGTTTGTGGCTTTTCGGAGCAGTGCGCGGAAGCCACTGGATCCCAGAACGGTCATTATCACTCCTTAATGCAGGATTTGCTATCCTCTCGGGCTCAGAGTACGGTCGATTGGACCACAGCCCCAAAGTAACCTGTGCGAACAACGAAGCATCACCGAACCAGAAAATTCAAAATTTGAAACAGGCCACTGCGGTTGAAAATGCTCGGAAGCTGTTCCAGCTAGTCTCCCAAACGGGGCCTCAAATACCTTACGTAAATTAGGTAAAATTAATGGTGGGAACCTAACATATAGTGAAGACCTGCGTCTAGCTCAGTGGTCGGAATATTTTCAACAGAAATTTAGTTGGCCCTTTACCTCTTTGTCTGTGCCCTTTATTTTGAGTGTTGTCTGTGAGTTCAGTTCCGTCATCAGTTGACGAATTACTGAAGTGTCTTTCCACTTTAAAGCACTGTCGGTCTACTGGGCCAAATGAGCTCTTCCGTCGTTGTTCCAACATGGAGAGAAATCTTCGTTCTTCGCTTGGATTAGTTTGTTCGTGCGCGAAAGTTACGCGAACCGAGTGTTCCAACCATAGGGGTATAAGCCTTACGACTGTCGTAACGCCACTACTGGCTTCACTAATGCGTCTGAAATGCGACGGTGCCTGATCTTCAAAGCAGTCCTTTTCGTTTCGGACTCTGTATTATGTAAGGTTTTCCAAAGTCTCAGAAGTATGTAGTGGTGCAAATATTTTCCTGCTTTGGTATTTCGCGCTCATTTTTGTTAGCGTTATTAAAATCCCTTTCCAATGTCCCTTACGATATTCTAGTCACCTGTATGTCGCTGTTCTCTAATAGCCGCCAGAGTATCAACTACAGTATTGCTTCACATAGCGGAAAAGCTCGTTTTCTGCATACAATTAAACATTTCTTTCATGTTCGCTCTACAGGGTTTGAATGAAGACGTCAGCATCAACAAATTCTTCGACGACCCCATGTTGTTGGAACTGGCCAAACAGGATGTGATGTTGAATTATGCATTATGATCCTTGCATTATCCTCCATGTCTAGCTGTTTAAGGAGGCGTGTGTGTACAGTTTGAATCATTTTTCAATAAACGAATCCGACTTTTGTCACCTTTGTTCGGTTGCATTTATGGTGCCTCAGTTCTAGTTCAATGGGAAAACCGACTCATCCGTAATGTAAGAGCCACAGTAGTATGCCTGATCCGACAGTCTAAAAATGTTGACCGAATTCAAAAGGGGGTTCTAATGGAAACCTTCCGGCGGTGACTATTGCAAAATGGATAACCAAGATGAACCAAACCATCATGAATAGCTAACGGAGCCGTGCTGATCCAAGATATATACGTTTATTGAAGGTGCCCGAATTAACCTACGGTTCGAAATAGTAAAACAGTCCTGGAGCTCAACGGGACCTAGCATCGAGCAGTCCAGGTAGCGTCCCAGAGTTATGCAACGCAGCACTCAAGTTGCAATGAGCCAAAAATAGTGAGCGACGAGAACCATACGGGTTCAATAGCGTGGATACAGTTACTTGACGAGACCTGTCAGGCTATTGTGAAGAAGCCAGTGATAATATGCCAAACAGAGGAAGTAAGTGGGAAACTAAGTAGGTTTGAACCATGCCGCCTAACTTCACAGATCGAAATACCTATTGAATCTGCTGCAGTGTCAATATACAATTACAGAAGGAAAGAACAGGCAAATTGTAGAGTCTGCGTACGTGGTGTTAAACGTACTGTGTTTCGGTCAGGCCCATGTGAAATGGAATTCGCGGCAGTTGTACGCTACATCTGAATGTATCAAATTAAAAGGACAGGCGGAAAAACTACGAAAGTGCAAACAGTAGGGTTATGTGGGACATTGAAATAGCAACAATAGGATGAGAGGAATGATAATGTGCTTTTACTGAGCCTATTAACAGGAAGGAAGTTGATAGTGGGCATGCTACTCCCAAAAGCATGAGTTCCTCCAAACTTAAAAGCTTCTCGAGAGAATCCATATTCAGTCTACCACCTAGTTCTTCCTGTTTGCAACTTTATTCCCAGCCGTCTACTTGGTGGTACATGCTTCCCGGCATTCCACATAGCCCACTGGGATTAGTGGATTTGACGCCTTCAGGATGCAGAAGAGCGCTCTTTAGTGACTTGATTCTAGATCGGTGCAGGTGATCGTATTCTACAAACGGTAACTAGTAATGGAGCTATCAGCTTTATAGATCTCTGAACGATGCACTAGATGTGGAATATGGTTCGACGATCTTAAGGCGAAGTTAACGTGGGGTTTTATGGGGACCACGTTAGACAAATCTGTTTGGTTCGTTCTACCAGCGATAGCAGAGAACATCTAGGGACCGCTCTGTGGACTAATTCGAGCCGTTCATTCTAGGCACAATGGGTAGTCAGTTACACATGCCGGATTAATAGATCAGCACGTACGGACCGCACGATAGACAGGGTTACAAGAGTCAACAGAATCTTGGTAATCGACGTGAATTGTGCCACAACCTTGACGTGCTGAACTTGTCAATCGTGCCAGCTTGTGTCTTGGGTAGGAAGGCATTTCAACCCAGAATTGGTTGCCGAATCGAGACGGGTAGGAAAACATGAAGTAGGCGGCGAAACTATGGGTAGAGCAGGGTTGTCAACAGCTACTCGTAGCATAACAGAGCTAAGTAGAATAAAGCGCCAAAGGTAATCGAAAATGAGAGGAAAATTTTGATGTAAACTAATCTCTTGACATAAGTGTGCGTTAAAACCCAGGTCTTCAAAAGTTTTCAGACACTTCAGTAGATCACTGCGATGCAGCAGTGTTTTATAACAAGCGAAATAAAATCGGAAAAATTGGGTAGCTAGGTAAATGGGATTGTCCTTTTGTTCGACGGAATAGTGAAAAGGTTGGTACTTTTCATCAGAATGTGGTAAAGGGGTGCAAACGTCGTTTCCGGAAAAGTTTACTCGAGCGTTTTCGTTGTTTGCTCAAAACCGCTTAAATCCGTGGAAGCTTCTCTCTACATGCATCCTTCTCATTGGCTTCTGACTGTCAACCAAAGCTGTACGTACACCTAAGAGTACTCTCCATATAACTGTATTCAGGAGAATTTGAGACCGCGGAACGTGCGCCAAGAAAAATCGTTCCTGCACTTTATGCGTTACGTGGATGCCAAAAGAAGCTTCGGAGAGCTCGGCAATTTATCGGAACTGTAGTAAGTGGAAAAGTCATTCGCAGCTACAGTTTCCCAGGTTCTTAAATAGGCAATTCCTAGTGAACTTTTAATCAGTTTATTGATGGAAAATCCCTTAGTCCGGGCGAAGTTAGTAATGTTTCAAAAGGCGAACATTTTAGCAACGCGAAAGTGTCGCCTTCATATGTGTTTCATCCACTCGTGGAAGCACCTTTTTCTTGGCATCTAAAGTAAAATACGCCATCCATGTTTCATACTGTGGCTGCCAGAACTAAGCCTTTTTCACCCGCGATCCGACGAGTAAAGACGAATAACTGGGACTACTAAAGAAACGAATAAATAATAAACGCAATAACCATTTAGCCGTGGCACTTTCGGCGCATAGCTGCAGAGCAGCTTAACCGAATTATGAAGGCTGGAATAATGTCAGATTGCCCAAGCCTAGACAGGAGCAATCGAAAAGATGGTTTCGTCTTCGAGCGGCGCCGTCTGGCACCTTGACCGCCGAACTATCTCGAATGATCTAGATGAACCAACCCTTATTTAGCAATGTGTTGTCACTTTGGTAGGGGATCTGACTTATTATTCCTTATGCGGTTCAGCCCGACCTTCGTAA
>SJOL01007370.1:177396-199407 GCA_004794785.1 Opisthorchis felineus
TCCCTCGTTTGAATGACAACGAAACGACCTGTGACCTTGATGGACGCAAAAATACCCTTGGACCATGCTGGTTCTGATTTGCAACGATTCCCATTCCAATATTAACAACCCCGACAAACCCAACTGACTCACCCAGGATGTTCCGGGGCTGTCCATGGACCCCAACACAATGTGGCGACGAAGGTGCGGCGACTGTCATACGCCATCGGATGGCTTGCCCGTAGTTCACCATATCTACTCATTGTCATAATCGAGAGCATGACATCAGTATTCAACACTGATGCTTCGCTGCCGTACAACCATGATTTATATGGAAGCCTTATTGTGAAGAAAAGTATAAAAGCGGACGGGGAAAGGACTTAGTGCGAGCCTATCACAATCATTCTGAGGCGTCTACATGTCCAGGCACTCATACAGGCAATCTGGATAGAAACTGATCGCAAGAAAGCAATTGACATCGATTGGCAGCTATATCTTGCAGCGCCTCCGACTAGACGTAGCGGGGATTACACGGTCTCCATTCTGGAAGGCGATTAGTACGAACGGACCCAGACTTTTCGTAATATCTTTCATAACCCTCTGCCAGCTCAACGGTTGGCCACCTGTCTGATTCCGCTACTCTGAATTGGGCACAGAAAACAACACCCTATTCGGCAAACGATGGTTCGGCATAAGCACTACATGGCCTAACCAACGCAGCGTCTGGTGCTGGACACATTCTTCAATGGAAGTCCCCATAGCACAACCGAGCGTGCTACATGCACTCAAAAGACCGTCTCAATCAGCTGGATTTGTGCCAGAACTACGAAGTACTGACCACCGTATTGTACTGTCTTCTTCCCATATTCCTAGGTACGACTCAGGATACCGGTGGAGGTAAAACCTTGCCGTGCACCCGATACAGCATGTGATGACTATCATAGATCAATCCACCAAACTTACTAGCTGTGACCAGTTCCTTGGCTTTGTCTGTCTGGCGGGACAACTGCTGAAACGACAGGAAACTTTTTCCTACATAGTTCGCGAATGGCTGCTCCATTTTGAGTTTGCGCGGACAAAGACGACAAATATTTTTTATGTACTCTTTTAAAATATTTCCAAATTCAATACGAGGGGAAATACATGAAAAAATCAACTTATCCACAAGAATTCACGCCGTATTCACGGAGACATCAAGCTGAGCAATGGCAGCCATTAAAATATGAGTTACGCGCCCGAAGTAGACCTTGAGTAAGCCTTTACAAATTTTAGCAAAACTGCGACACTGGGGAGATGTTAAACTACCTAATAAATACCTTCAAGGTATGGTTTCAGAGGAATTTCGGGGTGTGCGTCTAAGGATCGGCTCCGTCTACCTCCTGGACTTTCTTCAAGCAGTGATCACTCTTTAGGGCCTGTTAATTTTGATTCTGCCACATTACTGGCCCGATTTTCCGCCTACTGGATAGGATACCTGGCACCTGGAGTTCGATAATGCATAAGATGAGAATAAGACTGCTAGATGGCTCACCTCCTCACAGATATGGTAGCATTCATGGGAATAATAAACTCATGTGGCGTTCGGGTACTTCCGGCGGCGAGAGACGTCCTGACTCGTTGCGAGAATGTGCATTTATATGCCCCTCCACTAGCATGGTTGGTGCACTCAGTGCTTGGGTTATGGTACTGGTCTTTATACACAGAAAATTAAAAAGGGCCATACCAATGACCTAAGCTCGTCTTGGTTCCGACACTTCCACTCATCAATCTGAAACACCAAATATGTCGATGTAGGAAGTACCGTCTCACGTGAAAGGCGGCTGACGTCAACTAAAGATGAGTGCTGCGATGCTTTGGATGCAGCTGGTTCTACAAAGTCTTTAGCCTCTTTTTCAGGCTATGACTCCGGTGCACTGAGAACACTTAACAATCCAAACACATTGCATGAACACAGGCTTCACATTTTCTCCAACCTCTTTTATCGGTATGCTTCCAACAGACAACTCCTATGGACTCATCGAACTTCCAGTGGTTGTGCACAGCATGTAATATCAGACAACCATTCATATCCGTGCTCTGCACACCTCTGATCACCATAGTCAGCGACTGGTTACATGTCTTCCACTCCAGCTCCGCTACTGAATCATCTTAATAGTTGTCTGTGATGGCGTTTTAAACCTTTTTAGCCCTAGCGCTCTTCCACGCATGATGGGTCCATCTGCACAGGCGCATTCCAAATAGTCACCATTTCTCACGAATCAATCGCAAGTGAATGTATGCCCAAACAACTGTGTTGAGTCCAGTCTACTCAGATTTCACGCCTATGTCCTCCTACATTGAAGACTACACGACTGAATGACCTAAGCGGAGCACCATCTAGCTAGTGCGCGTTCCTCATGCTAACACCCATCCATTCCGCTCGGTTTTCTGCATTCCTCACTATCGACACCTGAATGTTTATCGTTGTTTAAAACCTAGTAATTTCGTATCGCCGAGGCAGTTGAAATTCATTAGCATTCCTAACCGCCCGCTAAGTTATTTCGCACTCTATGTGCCAGTGTCAGCGCTCTCTAGTGGCCGATCAGCCGCTCGGAGCTACTAATCGGGAGACCGCTGGTTCGAGACTTACTGGAGTTTTGTGAGCGGGGCACTGCCAAGCATTTCCAATAAGGTTGAAGCAGCCATACAGTGTTAGCCGGCTTTCAATCATATACTGGCTTCACTTACAGAAAGAAACCTCCAATACGACCCTAAATTTACCTATTTCAAGTCTTTGAACTCGCTTCTTCAATAAAAGGGGGGTGTAGAGATGGGGAGTATACTCGGTCCAGTTATAGCGAATTCTTCGATGATGGAAATGGAGAGACTGCTCACGGAATGTGCCTTGAAATCGACTTAGTATGGTAGACGTTACTCTAGTGATAGCCGGAGAAGCGAAAACATTCAGAGTGTGACTAACGCTTACTTAAACCATGCGATGACAGATGAAGAGAAAATCGATGTCTCCCTGCCATTTACGGACATCTCGATTAGACTGAACTTGAAGAGCGACTAAACGAAGAGTCTACAGAAAACCTACGTAGTTAGGTCAAAGTACACAATCTCCAGCTGCAGCCTGTTGAAGTACAAAAGGAACGCGATTGTGGTGTTCTTCACAAGAGCACGTCGGATCTCCACATCAGATTGCTTTGCTGATGAATCGGAAATGCTCAAGGCCTTAGAAAAAAAACAGGTATCCTTTGGGTTTGATTGGGACACACGAAGAGAGAGTCAACCCCAACAAGTGACAGTGTATCAAAGCCAATTCACAGAAAGTTCGCTCTCGGAGGCGACTGTACGATAACAACAGGAACAAGGCATCCGAGGGCGGTATCAAAACATAGATACAGCGCTGCAGAACTACATGTTTTCAACCTGACTGCTATCCTTAATCAATCGACAGCAACCTATTGGAGCCAAAAGACATTTTGGGTATGCAAATTATAGGTAGCTGCAAAGCAAGGCCTACAGGCGTCCACTCACTAGAATGAGAGATCAAGTGCCTTTTTGGGACTGAGAATAGCTTTTTCAAAAAACCGTATCAAATTGCAAGCGCAAAATACTACAGCCACACATTTGATCACCACAGCCTATCACCAAAATCTCACATCAGCATTCACTCTCCCCCTTCACCACGAAAGTCCACATGATCTTAGGTTTGTCGAGGATGCTGAGGTAATCAAACAAAACCCTCGCTATTTGTCCAGACGTGATCATCGGGCCGCTCCGGACTTGACACAAAGATCGGCTGGATTGGTCTGTCCGTAATCATGTGATAAGGTTCGTTTCAGAAGCCGCTTGTTCCACTTATTGGTAATAGTACTGACAAGACAATAAGAAATCCCTGCCTCTGCAAACATGCGTGTTTTCACTGTGATATTGCAGATTTACCATGTTTTGTCTGAGTATTAGAAGATGAGGTAGTCTGACAGTCCATCTTTACATGGGTTTGCTAACTAGCCTCTGGTCATACGCATGGACAAAACGGATTCATACACCTACTACAAATCGTTGTTTAATTAACTTCTACTCACAAACTTCAAAAGTTCTGAAGCTAAGTCTCTGTTATCCATCAGATAAAATTAATCTGCTGGTCACTGTTAACCAACATCTCATAGGCCGTTTGTCAAGTCAACAGATTATGTGCAGTGCTCTACGGTCTTTTATGAACTCATACACGTACTGCTCCGCCTCAGTACATAACAAGCCACTGATAATAGTTCCCGGATCGACAACGAACTGGTGGTAACAAAAATGCCAGGACCAATAGACGATTCCACAACTTGCTGAAAAACTGAGAGATCAGTGTTCTCATGTACTGCAAGCATAGGTTATGGAAATAAGCTTCACCTGGCAGTTGTGATCAGAAAGTCATAAAAAGGATTTAACGGGAATAGGCAAATACGGCGAGTAAGCTAGCTCAATCGGATCCGACTACGTGATTGTCAAATGGGTCCGATTGACTGTTAGCACCAGCGCACGCTAGGCGAAAAGAAGCCCAGTGAATCAAATCAAGCCCAATCAAATCAAACGGGCAATGCTGTATGGGAGAAAAAGTCAAGTTAGACAACAGAGAACTGGTCATTCTGCAAAGGATCTTGTAAATAGTTAATTATCCTGGTTAACGAATTTAAATACGTCATGATATGTCTCTTCGATGTCGCACAGAAGTTGCCGCACATCAGACGCTGTAAGATTGGCGTCAGCTGCCATGCCGCTGAGCTTCTTCAGCCTGAAACAAAGTGGTAAAATAAGATCTGTCGCTTACTACATTTGAAAGAAGAAATAAGGACTAAATGCAAGAAACGAATGATAGTCAAGCAGTATAAGCATTGAACGTTCAGTTATGCGTACATAACTGGCTTCCGAATACCACAAAATCTACGTCGTAAAAATACGCGACTTGGTGCACAACAAATAACAGTCTGTGTGCAACATGATAATGAAGATACTCAACGAAGGAACAGCTTTTAATAGCTTTCTTCTCATAATCAGCAGTCACCGCTGAAACCGAGTTTTCATTTTACAGAGACAATCATCGTGGCGTAACCTACTGACAGTAAGACAACTTATGGGGAACAGCTCAAGTGGACCTAGTTGGGCAGTCTCTTTTTTTGGGGGGGAGGGGGTGAGGGAGGGGGAAAACACCCTTTATCGATGGTAGGAGCCAATAGTGTAAGCACCTTAAATGTTGGAAATGACACGAGAATGCACAGGAGCTGGGGCTTTAATATTGTGACCTTCTCTTATAGCACCCACAATATAACGTACGTCCAGCATAAAAGCTGTCTTAATTCCCACGGAAATCGCCGCCATGATGGACCCCACTGGGAAGCTACCGCCTTAGGAATTCAATAGAAATTACATCAGAGAATTTTGTTTGAGTCCGAAAGTGATCCCGGTTGCATTGAACGTATTCTGAACCAGCTGTGAACATTCCACCCAACTCTTGTATCAAGGCTACCTAAAGCTGTACTAAATCCACGTGTTTGGTGTTTCATCACTAAGTGATATCCTGGCTCAAAGTTCCGTGGTGTAGCGATATCCAGAGGTTGAAAGCATGGTTCTCTAGTTTTGGTTATTCACCTATGGAGGGACCACTCTCAAGAGAGGCCAACTGCAAAGGGATTGATTTGTTTGGTATGTGAAGCGTAGATCAACAGAAAACTCCCTCTCAGAAGGGATCGCCTGTGGTCGAGGCTTCGAACTGGTCTCACGAGAAAGGACCAATGTACAACAGCGTCATCCTAAAGGGACGAATTTCGACCACAAAATACCTTTGATTGATCTTTCGAGTGTAGTACAGTTTTTCCCCCTCTAAAAATTGCCCGTAGCAAGTAACGAGAGACGAACTCCTTCGATATTTCGTCTCTTCGAGAAGGGAAATAACCATTCGAAAAACTCAGAAAGGACCACCCAAAAGTGGTCTCATCTGAAAGGTGGTATTTGCAGAGGAGAGCTGCAATAATTTTGTGTAATACGGATGACGACAATGGTATAAGACCCTCAACTGCTTATAAGGAACAATGCTGTCTTCATGCTGTTGTCCAAACAAGTAATTGCTGAAAAACTGCACAAAAGCTCAGCGAACGAAATTCTCAATGTGGTCTTTATTGAGATGGCATTGAGTGGCTTTCAGTGGAAGGTGGAGAAGGGGTCTCTCAAGGTATATCCATGTGTCGGGACTGGAGTGACGTGACCTTGATTAGGGGGGAAGGATTTCCTTCCGTGGAAGACTACTGCGTGCTTACTATTATGAGTGTTCGTAATCGCCTGGCAGGTAGTTTTGTTTACCAAGATGGTAGCCCAAGTTGTACCGGCCAGGAGAAAGATTCGATTGCACTATCGTGCAAGACAGTGTTCACACGCACCTTCGCCTACTGCCAGAGTACATGTGTGTAAAATAGGTATTTATTGCTGGTGGAATTGTGCAGTTATCGAAACCCGCTCATTCGTTATCAGACGTCTTGGTGTATACAGCCATGATCTGCGTGATCAGTGCTAGCTTGTTCGACCTGGGTAGGCTTTGCTAAGACCCCTAAGAATGCAGTGTCCCAGTATGTTAAAAACTAGTGAAGAACGGCTGAACGAATTCGTTATACATTGTCCGATACTGAACAATATTCACCAGATTATCCCAACACAAATATATATATATAATGAATTGGCTCAGCAACTCAAACACTCAAGGACGAGTGGTGGAGGAACTGAAGCCAGCAGATCGAAAATATACGGCGCAAGCATTTTCGCAAACTGCTGAACTGACTGACATGCAACAGTAGACAGAAAGCCTCAAGGGGCGAGGAAATTACACCTGGACTTCCTTCCAATCATCGAAGAGTTACGGCTGGCGAACACGTGACTGCGGAATGGCAATGTAGTTGGAGAAGATATGCTTGTGGCCGAACTGTTCAAGTATCCTAACCCGACTCTGGAAGGTTCACTTGTTCAACTGACTAACATGGTCTGGTACGAAGGTGATATTTTGCTCCTATCAGTCCACAAAGGAAAAGGAAGCAAAACTCCACCGACATCAGCGTGTTGAGCTGGGCGGGTAAGCTCCGGCACGGATTCTCCTCAACCATCCGACAGCCGAGGTGATTTAAGTAAGCAAAATGGATTCCGCACCATGAGCCTGATCTTTGCTGTACGATGGCTTCAGGAAAAACTCTACGGAAGTCGCTAACCTCTACATGTCAACTGCACAAATTTCACAAAGGCTTTCGATTCCATCAACCGGGAAGCATTGTGGAAAGCTCTCCCCAAATAGGGCTGTCCATTAACTTCATCCTAAGCCTAAATGACGAAATGTTAGCGAATATTCGAACGAAGGGATCGACTTCACGTAATTCTGAAATCTTCATGGCTGCGTTCTTGTTCCTCCTATCTTCAGTCTCTCTCTGACGGTCACAGTGGTTGTAGTTGTCGTCGACGCTAATACTTGATAGACATCCGTTCTACATTAGGCGTTTTAGTGGAAGAAATTGGGTCCACCAGACTAAAGCCCGAATTCAAATGCTTGTGCATGGCTGTGCAGTGTCTTCGCATAGCGCAGCTGAGAAGTTTGCACAACTTGACCTGAGCATCGACTCAAAGAAGATTTTCGTTCTGCATCAACCTGTGGCAGATGGATTCCCAAACACTCCTCATCAAGACTGGAACAGGGTTTGTGGGCTACTGTGCAGACATCTGCTACCTCTGAAACACAGCGTCTTCCGAATCCACCGTCGACCTTGAACTGGGATACTGCGTTGCCAGGGCTAGCCTAACCTTTGCTAAACTATAGAAACGAATGTGGAGGTACCGGGTTCTGAGAGTGGGGACCAATCTGAGAGTATAAAAAGAATGGTGCTATCAGTCCTCTCGTACGACATTGAAACACTGATGATGTACCAGCTCGACTTCCGACACTTCGGCAGCTTTCACATGGGCTAGCTGTGGCGGACACTTTGTGTCCACTGGAACGAACGAATGGCAGACATACGGGTCCCACGAAGGGATCGAATGAAGGTCATGATCACATTCAACCGGTGTGGTAGTTCGGACACATTTGTTAAATGGATGAAACGGGATTCCGAAGCAGCCTCCATACGGTGTGAATACGAAGAGCAACCTTGACAGGCAGGAGTTTTGATATCTGGATAATTTGGTCAAAAGCCTGAGAGATGCTGACGTGGGGAGCGGAATCCCACCGACAATTCAACGACAACTAACTTCGAGCCCGAGAGCTGAAGCGTGTATGACACCAAGGTATCACCGGAGCTGGTGAACCTGGATACCGAATATGGAGCTGCAGCCACGTGTGTGCTGGTCAAAATAAACTGGTCTGAAAAAAGTCGATGGATAAAGTACGTCTTCCAGATCAACCCTAGTCTTCATACGTTATCAGAAAGCCAAGCTTCTGACGGTGTCAGAAGTGCGTTTATGTGACCAACGCCTTACAGACCCGAACCGACAGAAATGCTATAGCTTACTGAGTAATTTACTGTTCTAAGCCTATGATGTGGCTAGAGGTAGCTATTGATTATATGGGCACAATGGAGTCGAACTGTTACTAAATAAGCAATGCCATTCGGATATCTTCTAGGTTAGGCTTACTAATGACATAGCTCCTCCCTTTCCGAAGCGGACACCACTGAGTTCCAATGCTGAGCTTTTCCCAGCTGATTATGCACAGGCCCGCCTTAACGCCCTGAACATTTCGGAATGTTCAACCTTCATCGGTGTTAGAAGTGACTTTGCGGGGCCAAACTAAATAACGGTTAGCACTGGCTGGCTATTTGTGTGCCAAAAGTTGGTGTCGAGAGTGGTACGGATCACCGGAAGAGATGTTAAATAAGATGCAAAAAGCAACTGTTTATTTGTCTACACCGGCTTAACTATAGAGGGCCGCAAGAGGTTCCCAACGGAATGGCCCTAGTTTGGTTTCCATTTGGCTCTCCATTGGTTCCACATCTATTATGTATACGTCGTATGGTACGGCATTGTGTTGAAATGAGTTAATGTATCAGATTGTTGCATTTCTTATAACCATCTGCAAAGGACCTGGAATGTGCGAAGGTGTTAGAGGTGATTCTCTGTGACAATTGTTGTACAGACTTAACAGAATCATGCCTAACAATCGCCTAGAATGCGCCTTATAAGAGGTGCGGACGACTCGATAAACTTTCGCGTGCACTATGGGGCTCACATGTTCAGTTGAGCCTATTTACAATTTTTGGCCACCAGTTGGGCATGCTCATGGCTTTAGAACTCTCATCACGTTTGCCCTCTGGTTTATACCAGATTAGGGGCAATAAAGCGGGAGCACACGTGGCTCAGCCCAAATCGTATCCGATGCTAACCATTGTGTGCGGGGCCTATCGACTTCGTTGGATGTGATACGCCAACACGGGGTCACGAGATTGTTAAGGATAGTACGGTTACAGGCCACTCGACAAATAGGAAAGCGCGTAACCCTGAAGAAATCAAACTCCCGGATGAGATAGCACTCAAAGATATCGTATGGGTGTTGCAATAGAATCGCTTCGAATCAATAACTGTTCTCAGGTTTTTTGGGTTCTCAGTGGTTACCACAAGTAAGCAGATATTTTGTGCAGCCACGAGGAAAAAAACGTGGCGGAAGGGTGCACTTCCTGAGCCCACAAAAGTGCCTGAAGATCATCCGCGGCATCGACGGTTGAAGGCATTATCATCCATCTGTCTCCCAGGTAAGATATCTAGATGAACGATATCTGTCGCACAAAACACGGATCTATCAATAAGACCTGAATTTGCAGAAAGAAAGAAAAAACGAACGCACCATCCTTGCATCATGTCCTTCCCGGTGTAGTTATCCGGAATGACACTCATCTTGCATAAGATATCGTACAGGTTTCGTAGATCAGGAGTTATCTGCAACAAACTGGTGGTAACGTAATGTTATACAGTTGTGACTTACAACATCCACAGAAACGACGTTCAACCTGAGTTTGTCCATTATTGTGATGGCAAACTGGGAGCAGAAAAACAAAGAGAGAAAATAAACAACCTGATAAGTGGTAGAAGCAGTCGTTTCCACTAAGGATGCGCTACAAAAACGAATCGGGTGCAGGTAGAAGTTACACCACTTAGTTTAGCTGATAGTCATAGTTAGCGGTAGGTTGACAGACTTGAAATCCAGGTACATAACCAGGTGTATACTGGGAAGTCCACCTGACAACTTAGTCTACACTACCGTAGTCACAAGCTTCCAGTAGCGTCATCATCAACGATTCAATAACTAACGAGGCAAACTGAACTTGGAAAGGTTTAAAAAGATAACACTTGAAACTTGCGACCCAAAAGACAACTGTCGTGGAACATAATGAAAAAAATTTACGCAACGGCAGTAAACTGCCGTTGCCAACCACAATACTTGTCTGGAATGTGCAAACGTCTTCGTGTACGTACTGCTAGGTTTAACTTGTGGTTGAAAAATAAAACATCAAACAAGTGCTTAATATGTGATGTAGATAGCCCAGACTAAGCCTTACGTTCAAATTCTCATCATGGAACTCTTCGCTGACAAAGTTGTGCAAACTACAACGCACAGCTGAAAGTAATCCGTCCTTGCCAGTATCAACAAGTGGACATTCCACCCGATCGTTCAAACGAACGCACTGCAGTTTACCCTATCAGTTATTTTTGTTTACCAGGAGATACAACACACTTGACCAATGGAACTGTTACCTCATGAGACAAAAGTACAGCCACTTAGCTTGTAGACCTTTCGTTTGGTTAGCCAAAGTATGATATTCACTCTTAACGACGCTGAAGGAATTTTTCTAGCTGAATGAAAGCACTGAAGCGCACTTTATTGTGTTGGCCTTCAGGAAAGTTTGGTCTGGAACAAGATAGCAAACCGAACAGTAAACGGTCTTTTGTTTTGGAAATCACAAACGCAATAATGACTCAATATCTGCGGCTCAACTGCAGTACTCCTTCGATTCAAACAGAGCAGGACAGCTGTGGGGTCACGTTGCCCAAACCTAGACACAGGCACCCAAAACGCCACCTACGGATCTATCGGTCAGTAGCCGTCACCTTTTCAAAAGAGCTAGTCCAGGGATCCCAACAAAATTGATGGCCATACTCCTATCTCCAAACTCCCACGCATTTTCGGTGTCACATGAAAGTATAAAGTACAAATTCGCTATCGCCCTCTTTAAACGATAACATAGTGATCGGTGGCAGCTTCGACCGAAGCAGCGGGGAAACTGTTGCTGTGCTGAGGATATAATACGGCCGGTGTATACAACGGATGTATGCGGGCGTGATCACTTTATGGAGATTCTGAGGTAAATCTTCCGGAATTCATACGTTAAGTGGTGCTACATCTCGCAATCGTTTCAGTTTGACACAGCGGAGTCTATGCTTTGGTGAGGTGGTAGGGAAACCTTTACCCAGAATTGTCGAGAAATTTGTCGACAAGACTGTTTACGGTCTATCAGTGGGTATATTATGCCCACGAAGAGCCGCCTGATGCCATAACCAGGTAAGCCAAGTTTACAAGTCAGTTATCATGAATGATGGGCTAACTACGTAAATTGCAAATAAAGCAGTAACTCTATCTGGTAACGACATCACCTCTAACATTGTCAGTGCTCTCCATCTCGACTTTCTTTTTGTACGTTCTACCACACCCAATTTTCTTGACAACTTAATGACCGGAGGGTCCGTGTGTTGAATCTAACCCCAGAATTTCGACTGCTTCTCTTTAGGGCTTGGACAACCTGACGGCATCTCAGTCCTCATGCTTCGAGCAGCATGGGTGCGAGGCACGGAAATGGTGTAACAGCTGGACGACTATTATTCATTGTCATTACGCCGAGAGAACTGCACGTTTGCTGCCTTTTAGTCTGCACTTGGTTTTGAAAAGACTAGAGGTGCACTCTCGAGCAAAAGCCGTGTGGCTACGGGGCCGTCGCTCGCATACAAATCCTCGTGTGACTTTATGAATATACTGGAGCCGACTCATACTTATCCGGGAGAAAGTCACCGGAAAGAAATTAAGTGAAGTAATCATGGCGATAGTGATAATAGGGATCATTCAACTGTAACCTTCCGGTGTCCAGTTGCCATACCATCCGAAGGAAGAACGAGGGCTGAACAAAGGCTGATCAAAGCCTAGGCAGGAGCAGTCAAGATGCCGGAGTTAGGTTCGAATCAAGGACCTTCCAGTCAGTAAGTTCGTGCTTTAACAACTAACCCATATGGAGCAAATGTTAGTGGTAAAAAACCCACAAGTGTGAACGACAAGGAAAAGTCGAGACACTGTCCGCATATGACGGGAAGGGAACACTAGACAACACTAGACTTGCAAAATATGGTGATATCTAGTAGAGAGTTCGACAGACATCTTATTAAAAAATGTCAAAAGCGCAACGCAACGCAACACAGTCCCAGACCCATCGAGAAGGATTCGTCGCACGTGTAATCTTCGACAAACTGTTGACCAATGGAAACTAGCCCATCGATTGAAAATAAAGGGATCGATATTTCGTCAGACATTTGAGTACAAGCTCCAAATCTTTCCACAAATTCCACAAAAAAGTATCGGGTTGCGAGAGAGAAAGATAAATTGCCCCGTGTCGGTGCTTCATTTTACTATAAACAACAACAGTAATACAATGATTTCAGCAATACTAGCTAAAGTATGTCCGAAATAGACTACCTATTTTGTTTGGATTAAGTTTACATGTCAATAGACTCTCGTTCAAACTTGGCGCAGTATGGACACTATACAGTATCTGAAATGTTTCCGTAAAAAGTGACGTTCATCGGAAATATATTCATACTAAGTCCACACCGCGCACGTGAACAGTTGCGAACAAGCAACCCAATACGTAACGGTAGTTTCGAATTCAGTTGGATATAACTACTTCATGCAAAATACAGCTACTGTTTTTCGTACCTACAGTGCGATCCCCACATCTTCCTCCTACAGAAGATCAACTCTCCAAGCGAGTTAGTTTGTCCCGGTCCCGCGAAATTTACTGTTTGACTGACGGGGAATATACCACCCCACCCGAAAGGGGCCGAAAAATTTTGATGACTTAGGCCAAACTACTTCCAACAAGGACTACCTACTTTTCGGAAACAAGGTGACACTGAAACTGATTTGCGTAGCAACTGCGTGCTGTTTGCCCATGGACAGCCAAGATGTTCAAACGCCCAATTTTGTTCATATAATTACCTACAGTGTACAGTCGTAGTGCTAAGCAATGAGCTTGTTGTATAAAGGACTGAACTCACACTTCTGTGTACTGCAACAAATCATGAAGTTTATTTCGCCGCGTAGTCCTAATCAGGGTTAGTCCAACGAAAAGTAACGAAAAGTAAGTACCGGTGATGAGAGCTCAGTTGTATGGCCTGCAGTTCAGCTGTACTCACTCACGTCAGAGTCCAATGTGGGCCATCCACTTCAGTTAGGAAGACCTCATAAGACACTTTTCCATTAGTGCAATCAATGGAAAGGCAACAGCACACCGAAAAAAATGAAGTTACAGGATTTTTAAATTGCTTTTTTAAGAAACAAGCGTGGACGAAAAGCGTCTCAGGTAACCCGTATGCCACGCATGAGCTTATTAACACAAACTTGGAGCCAGTAGTGTATAACTGCTCAACTTAAGAAGAAACTTAAGCAGTCATTAATTAATTGAAAGATGTCTTGAAATACGTCTCAAAAAATCAACTGTATTCAAATGGCAGTTCACCAACTAAAGCTGAAAATGTGAGAGGGGTGGATAATCAAAATAGATTACGGTTTTCCACGTAGTCTTGAGAAAAAGCTACCCCTTTAGGCATTTCGAGGAAGTCGGGATTGCTGACTCCCACAATTATACAAGTGCCGCCTTCCCTTCCAGTGAAAGATATTCAAAGATATTCAAACACCGGTTGCAGTCATTCGACGCTGTGCTGCTTAAGTGTAAAATGCCTAGCTTGAGCTACCATGGGCGTACCCCTGAATCGCACAGATAAACGTGCTGTTTCTAACGTCGAATACCTGCAAGAGACCGCAAGTTGTAATTCCAGAAATAGAAGAATCAGGCGATCAAACCGGAAATGTCATGAAAATGTAATTAAATATGAATGAAACATACCTCAACAAACTGCATATTCCGTGTGACTGTGGAATCATGCATTGTGATTGGACGACCTTCCTTGATGCGCTCCAAAGCAGCTGGACAAACCATCTAACAACAAATGAACAGGAACAGTCCAGTAGCGAACAGTACCTTGTAACGAGAGGCAAACTCTTCCACTGTGTGAAATTCGGAGGCGAGCTGTCTGAATCGCACTTTGTACTGGTTCAGGAGTTTATTGCATGCTTTTGCATAACTAAAAAGTTCGCTTAAAATAAACAACCAAGATGATGACCAACTCTGCGTAATTGACGTAATCTTGACTATAGGCCATCTCGAGGCACTGAAGCGTGTTGATAACCGCGAAGAGCTCCATGTGATTTGTATATCTTAGAAGAACAAAAAAGCCGTGGTTAGTCGTGAACGAATTCTGATTCGTAAAATCGACCTCGTAAAAGCAGGAGAAAAGTGGTTTGTTTGAACTCTGTCATTGTAAAAGCCAGCAAGTAGTCTATCTCCTCAACCATAACCGGAAGATGTCATATGACTATCGACATGATCTACTGCTATGTCTTCAGTGCGTTCTGAACGCTCCCGGGCAACACACCACTCCACAAAAAACATCTCCAGAGTACCCGCTGGAGCAGCAGTTCAAATTATGGTATTTGCTGTCAAAAGTGAAGCTCGAGAGTGATGCCCCGTTTTTGGCTAGGTTTGTGAGAAATTATATCAGAACAAGATGTTGTGAAACAAAATAATATCAACATTATCAACAACTTGCCTCATACGATCCGTGCCATCCGGGACGGTTTTAACCTCCTAGCTCACGGGAATGATCATGAAAGAAAGTGGACAAGTTACCTTATAGAGGTGCGCCACTGGAAAGAAAAGTTGCAAAACCGATTAGAATGATACATAATATCGGGGTTCGGCATGATCAATATGCGATTGAAAATAAATCTCAACAATGTTACAGCTGAGGAAGATCTTTTCCATGCCCGTTGCTGGCATCCCAACGGGATACACATAAAAAAACATTAAGTAATCAAATTACCTAGGCGGATTGTTCGGCTGTGTTACCATTATAGTGCGCAGCTGGAATACGGCAATAAACGAGAAGACCGATATATCACCAGTTTGCCTGGGCATGACTAAATGAAAGTCAAGAGTGGGGTCGGAATATGAGGTCTGCCGGAGAGAAACCCGTTAGAAAGCGTTTCAACCAATGCGAAAGGCGTGCCTAGTGAAGAAACAAACATAGGTGGTGATGGCTATGTGGTACAATAGGCGTAGCGAGTATTCATTCACTGAGGTCAGATTGCCTGTCAGGGACAGAGTTAACACTGAGGTAGTGCGGTCCATACTGTTTTATTGGTCAGAAACATGGCCTCTACGAGCAGACGACTTACGGAAGCCGTGTTTGGCTATCGGTGTTTCCGAAGCACTGGTCCGGTCTGGTGGAAATATAGGACTAGCAATGCCGAGGTACGCCAGATGGTTTTGGGGAAAAGTGACGGCATCGCGAAGGATGAATTACTCACACTTCATAGGTTACGCCAGTACGGACGGAAGACCGTCTGCTCGCAGAGTTCTTTTCACCCAGCCCCTGAGTGGAGACGACCGAGAAGTGGACGGTCTATGACCTAGCAACGAAGTATGAAAACACTAACCAGTAAGTTCAGTCAGGTCGATGAGTAACATTTCCCTGGAAGGGGACCGTTGGTTAATGACACTGGCAGACATGGCTCAATCACGCAGTCAGTGGCACTCCTGCATCAAAGCTATCACCTCAAATGAGTAGCGGCCCAGTTAGTTTCCCGAAATAACTGATTGTAACAACGCTTCCTATTCTTGGTTATGTTCCCTTGCTCTCCCATTTCCCGGTGACCGAAACTGTAGCAGCTCGAACCAACGTACTCTTGGCACATGGTTTGTGGCTGACAAACTGAACCGAACTGAAGAGCAGAGAAGTTTGAATTTGGGGACGGGCTCGACAAATGCATCACGTTGCGTCCACCAGTTCAGACAGTAACAATTGGCAGAGAATACCATCGATTTTGTGTTGACTTTGAGTCTGATTAACACGGCGTAGTAATAGATCCTGCCAAGTATTCTCCCCCGTCTACAAGCCTTCGGCTTCCTATACCATTATACCCATTACCTGACTTCGCGGAGATGATAATAAAAATGGTTATATGATCATTTCATTCGCTTTCCAAAGTGAAAATCGGGGCTGGACGACAGTCACATACGTGTCGCAGTTTGCAAGCAAAAGACCCAACATCGACGGTTTGCAGTTCACTAAACATAGTGAAGCTTGTGATCTGGTTATAGGCAGGCAAATATTGAGCACCACTGGTAGTTGACGTTCAGGTGCTTTTGTATCCGATACTTCACTGGGACACTTTAGTGCTGGCCCATTCAAATTTCCTAATGCTAGTTGAAGAATTACGCCAACAAAAATGCGGCTTATGTACGCTAGTGTAGTATTCGGTTCAACATTTTGGTTGACTACTGAGTAGGCACTAGTGATATGCAGTTACGCTCACCGCCGTCACGAAGAGACTGGACCTTGCCGTCGTGTGACGGATTGCGCACCTCAGCGACCCATTGAGCTATACTGGGGGGTGTCCCCGCGACACTCACAGAGTCTCTCATACTAGGTTGGTCAATGGTTAGAGGTCTGACGAACACAGTCTCCTGGTCCTCCAAGTTGGGGGTTGGAACATGTGGCGACTTGTTCCGTAGAAATGGTAATGCAGTTGCATTTCCTGCCGAACATCGCTGCCTTGCGGTTGGGCTTTTAAGCCAAAGGCTTTGGTTGAGGACCCTAATCGTCCTCCTGTCTAGGTGTGGGCGCCCTGACAGTATCCCAGCCCACGTACAACCATGAATCGCACATATACAAATAAACTCATGCCACATCGGCCGTCGCGTGGTGCCATCAGCCGGGTCGCCTTACTTGCTGCATACAGCAGGGCGGGTAAGCGAAAACAGGCTACTGCTGACGCCTCCCTTCTTTCTATTTCACATACTTTTTCTTCCCCCTCTCCCCACCCCATTAATAACTCTACTCTTGTAGGCCCAGCACTTAGGACTGATGACTCCGTTCGTCTTGCATCGGTTTTGCGTGCAGCATCTGCTCGTCACATGGCGCCGACATCCTCAGGTATCTCCAAAACAATCTTTAAGCCTCGACAGCCAGTCTATCTGGCCGCCTTCAATGTCCGCACTCTGAAGCAAGCGGGACAACAAGCTGCTCTTGCTCTCACGCTGGACTCGCTTGGCATTGATGTGTGCTGTGTCTCAGAAACAAGAATTCAAGATGCAAGCACAGTGATTGAGCTAACCGCCCCATCACTCTCCACTCGCTTCCGGCTACGCACCTCTGGTGATCCAGAGGCTGCTGCGGCGGGATGTGCAGGGGTTGGTATCGTTCTGAGTCAGCGGGCGGAAGCATCCTTGCTTGACTGGATACCTGTTGATAGTCGCCTCTGTGCGGTTCGTCTGGCAACGTCTGTGAAGGAGTCTCACAAGCGGGAAGTTGAGAGATGTCTGTTTATCGTGTCTGCTTATGCCCCAACTGACTGTAGCTCCGACGCCGTCAAAGACAGGTTTTACGACGCCCTGAATGTCCTGCTGCGGCGAGCTAAAAGCTCAGATATCGTGGTGGTTGCCGGAGATCTGAATGCACAAGTGGGCAGGCTTAGCGTATCTGAGACTCAATTAGGAGGTCGACATGGATTGGACTCGGTACGTACGGACAATGGGGAACGATTGCTCCAGCTGTGTGCTGATCGTAGGCTGTTTTTATGCAGTACCAACTTCCGAAATAGCCGAAGTCGTCTGGCCACATGGTGTCCTACAACGGCATGCCGGCCACAAACTCAAATCGATCACATTGCCATTAGTTACCAATGACGCGGATCAATAACTGTTGGGGATATCAATATCCCCAAAAACTCTGTATCTTTATGTGTGATAACGAACTTCCAGCATTTTTGAGGGTCAAACTAAGGATATGTATATTCAGTGTCACTTTTATGTAGATCGCCTGTTGTTCGGAGCATTTAAGTTGTGTCCAAGGTTTCGTCTTCTTACTATTCCGCTGTACTAGGGGTCGGGATCAGACAACATAGCTGGGGATAGAATAGCGTCACAGTTCGCTCATATTATCGTTTGCTCGCTGCGTCACCGAAACATACCATATTTGGCGACGCAAGATGGAGACAGAACAACTCAGAGCAATGTTTGAGCAACAACTGCAATTCATAAAAGTACTTACGGAGCGACTATCAACTACATCTTTGGCTTTACCGGCTGCATCGAGCGTCCCACAGTCGGTTGACGGAATCGGTGGCAGTGTCAATGAGTTTTGCTATGAACCCTTGGCTGGCATAACGTCTGATGCTTGGTTTCGTCGCTATGAAGACCTGTTCAGGGTCGACTTCTCAATTCAGGATGATAGTTGGAAGGTTCGCCTCCTGTTCCGCAAACTTGGACCCGCAGAGCATGATAAGTACGCCAACTATATTCTTCCAAAGAACCCACGTGACTTCACTTTCGACGAAACGGTTCACACGTTTCCACAAATATTCGGCGAGCAAACGTCAACTTTCAACATCCGTTATCAATGCCTCAAGCTGGTGAAAAGTGACACAGACGACTTTCTCACATATTCTGGCATCGTGAACAGGGAATGCGAACGGTTCAAACTCGGATCGTTAACGGAAGATCAGTTCAAGTCGCCGACTTTCATATGCGGTGTACAATCCCCGAAGGATCCAGAAACCCGTACCCGACTCCACAGCCGCATCGAGCAGGACTCATCAATGACGCTGCAGGCTATCACCTCGGAATGTCAACGATTGCTTAACCGGAAGCATCACACCGCGATGGTCCAACTTGGGGGTCATGGCTGTTCCAAAGTTCATGCAATCCATCAGGCTACGCAACAGCCTGGCCTTGTCAATTCCGGCCCGACCAAATCGGCCTCACAGTATTCTGGTCCGAAGCAAAACAAAGGCCCAAAGAAGACACCACCTTCACAATGTTGGCACTGTGAAGCCTGGCACTTCGTCAGGTTCTGCCCCTACAAGCAGCATCGGTGGCGCCAATGTAAGTCCGTGGGACACAAAGATGGGTATTGTCAGTCACGGATGCATACGGCCTCTGGTGTTTCAAAGCCGTCATCACGCGTACGTCCCAAATCGAAATCGAACCCTGTTGGCTCCTCTCTCGGTTTGCTGGCTACTTTCCAGATCAACACTCCAGGTCACCGAAAGTATCTCACAGTCACCGTCAATGGTTATCCAGTCCGTCCGCAGTTGGATACTGCGTCGGACATTACCATCATTTCGGAGAAGCTTTGGCGCACGCTCGGGCAACCTCCGATCAGGCAAGCTGCTCGAACTGCTACCAGTGCACGCGGTTGAGAGCTAAAACTTTCCGGTGAGCTCCAATGCTGCATCTTTTCGGGGAACTACATTCGTGGGGTCGTGTTATGTAACGGCAGCTGAGCTGAACTCATTGGGTCTTGATTGGTTCGATCGCCTGGGGTTAGCCGACACTCTGATCAGTGTCATTTGTAATACAGTTCAGTCTCCCACGGCGAATCCAGATCATGCATCCGACTTTATCAAGCGACTTTCAGTTGTTTTCTAATCCGGTCTAGGTCAGTGCACTGCGACACAAGCAGTCCTCCACCCCCTGCCAGGTGCTACGCCAGTCTTCCGTCCAAAGAGACCAGTCCCGTACGCTTCCTTCCCACTGGTAGATACCGAACCTCAACGGCTGGAACAACAATGCATTCTGTCCCCTGTATCCTACTCCGCCTGGGCAGCGCCGATCGTCGTGGTGAAGAAATCCAACGGTGACATCCGCATATGTGCCGATTTCTCAACCGGCCTAAATGCAGCTTTCCAGCGGCACCACTATCTACTGCCAGTGCCCGACGACCTATTCACTGTTCTGAATGGTGGAAAGTTCTTCGCGAAAGTCGACCCCGTGTTGCGTATTTGTTTTGATTTTCAAACGTCTCATCGTTCATTGCTAAATCACTTTTTTTCGTTTCAGCTCTCAGTGTCAAAGTTTTGGATGAATAAAGCCTAGCTTCCGGGCCCTGTCTTTTCCATTCTTATTCTGACTATCGTTCCACTCCATCCCTTGTCGAACATAAGAATTTATTCATCCAGAAATTTTCTTTGAACAACGGATCGATTCCTACGTCCTGAACGATTCGACACCGATCCCAATACTCAAGACGCGGCAGATAACTGGGGGCAATGGTTTTGTACTTTCACGAACTCCCTAGGGTCAGTTGGTTCTCATCCACCTAATAAACTGAAAACCTTGTTCACTTACGTTGCTCCTAGTGTTTACCGACTCATCAAAGACTACAAAGACTACAAGGACTATGAATCAGCTATCGCAACCCTGCGAGAAATTTATGTACAGCCGAAAAATGAAATTTTTGCCCGGCATCTCTTGAACACTTGTAAGCAGGACGGAATTCAGAACCTTGATCAGTTTGTGCAAAAGCTTCGCAGTTTGTTTCCAGATTGCCGCTTTACGGCTGTCAGTGCAGAACAACATAGCGATGAAGCGTTACGAGACGCATTTGTTAGTGGACTTTATTCGAATACTATACGCCAAAGACTGCTGGAACATAAGTCACTGGATTTTAAAACCGCCTACGACCATGCGAAATCCCTCGAACTAGCGCAAAAACAGTCGCTGTCGTTTTTGCCGAACAAGGAACTCCCCTGCGCTACCCTATCGAACGACCCGCCAAAGTCCCAACGTTCTCAGGCATCATTGCATGAACAGACGACTGCTGCTAGTATGGGGTCTTCATGTTTTTTCTGTGGCTATGCTCGTCACCCGCGTTATAAATGCCCCGCTAAAGATGCGACCTGCAAAAACTGTGGAAAGAAAGGGCATTTTCAAAAGGTATGTAGATCCACTACTGGTCCGAGGAACACCTCATCTGTTTCAGGTGCACTATCTTGCGTCACTGCAACGGCTACCGAGTATTTCAAAGAAGCAGTCACCGATGTGAAAGCCAACGGCGTCCCGCTTCGAGCTCTTGTTGATACTGGTAGCTCAGAAAGTTTCATTCCCGAAAATGTAGTCCGTCGTAACAAGTGGTCTGTACTATCATCGTCATCTGAGATCACTTTGGCATCCATCCAGCCCGAAATTTTTACTCTTGGACATTGTTTTTTAATGTTGCAACACAAACAAAACAAGTACCCCTCTTTCAAGTTTTCAGTACTACATGACCTCTGTGCGGATATTCTGCCAGGACATGGTATTCTTAAGCTTCACAAATCCCTGGAAATCTCACTCAACGGTGATAAACCTTCTTTCTCGCTCTGTGGTCTAATTGCTGCCAAAATCGAACCTCTCACTTTGTTTGAGCATCTTGATCCGAGATGTAAGCCCATCGCCAAAAAGTCCAGACGACATCCTGCAGACGACCAGGCCTTCATTGCTTCTGAAGTAAAGCGTTTGGTTGACCAACAAATCATTGAACCCTCAAAGTCCCCATGGAGAGCGCAAGTGCTCGTCACTCACAGAGTCTCTCACACTAGGTTGGTCAACGGTTAGAGGTCTGACGAACACAGTCTCCTGGTCCTCCAAGTTGGGGGTTGGAACATGTGGCGACTTGTTCCGTAGAAATGGTAATGCAGTTGCATTTCCTGCCGAACATCGCTGCCTTGCGGTTGGGCTTTTAAGCCAAAGGCTTTGGTTGAGGACCCTAATCGTCCTCCTGTCTAGGTGTGGGCGCCCTGGCAGTATCCCAGCCCACGTACAACCATGATACCTACATCTAACAATAAACTCATGCCACATCGGCCGTCGCGTGGTGCCATCAGCCGGGTCG
>SJOL01007370.1:219841-230116 GCA_004794785.1 Opisthorchis felineus
TTTCCGGGAAGCTCTCATATACAATAAACTCCAAAGACAGTCTGAAATGTTTTGATACCAGAGTTAGCACATGAAGCTCGCGAATAACCGCTGTAAGCGCGAGTGAAATGAAAAGAGAAAATCGGAGAATGCGACCACGCCTGTATTGTATGTAATTTTGTACAAATGCGCGTTTTTGTGGTTTTTGCGTATTCAAACAAAAATCGTTTATGAAATTGATGAAATACGTAACTTTCTAATGAAAGCAAAAGA
The DNA here is from genome assembly GCA_004794785.1 of Opisthorchis felineus. NCBI lineage: Eukaryota > Metazoa > Platyhelminthes > Trematoda > Opisthorchiida > Opisthorchiidae > Opisthorchis > Opisthorchis felineus. The sequence goes on from SJOL01007370.1 coordinate 220,094, forward strand.
AAGGTACAAAACACCACACAGTTGACCCAACCGACACACGTCGTTGACATGGTAAGGTTTTCAAGCTCAGAGCACACATTTTATTAGGCAACAAGTTTTCTCAATTCGGCTAGTTAGTGCTTGGAATAACTTTCCCCCGACGGTTGTTCACGCTGCATCTAGTGCCTAATTCAAAGCGGTTTTAGGCGCTTTTCTAGGTGAGTCCTCGCGGTGGCAAGCTTACTGCCCCGCGCTGAGAACTTAGGGATCAGTGCTACACCCTTTTTCGCTTGTGCCTATCAGGTGAACGGAAGCCGCTGAACAGCAAGAACAAACCCAACCCGGAAAGCTTGGGCGAAAGCCTCGATCCTGTGTATCAATCTGTGAATCCGTAAAATTCAGAGATAAGCCAAATGAACGCACGAAAACATGCCGTGATAATGGCCTCCTTCGTGAACAATAGTGGAAAGCTTTAAAGGGCGTTGTCAAGAGCGAGTGAGTTGAGCCTGTGTTAGGATTGTGCAGACAGGAATAAGAGTTCTTCTGGGGATATTCCTTGTTTGGGTGTAAATCATAATACGTTGTTGAGGTTACATAGGGAGCTGACGAGAAACCAAAGAAAGAGTAGCATATAATTCGGGGAGACAAAATGGAAACCAAATTCAAACAGGCTAAACGGGGAAGTCTCGAAGTGAATACTCCCCTTCATTTCAGGAATATCGTGCAATGTGGCACGTGTAGTTATTCGGTGTCCATGTCTAATGCGAATTGCGTCCAAAAAGATTTTCTGTCACTTGGCTTGGAGACCGACGCTGCACCAGCCAATCAGAATACAGGAAATCTATTGACGCAGCCCCAGCCCTGCACGCGTTGGGGCGAGTGCTGGAGGTGGATGCTGTTGCCAGCCTTGTGATGGGCAATATCCTCCATAGTGTATTCGTTGAAGGCTGTATTCATCAGTAATATCCATATTCCCAGTTATCTGTAATAATCTAGGTGCTTCGGCCGGCGTTATCAGCAATGGAAGCAATCGATTGAAGTATGTCCACTGTTTTCATTCTTATCTGTTTAGTTTGATGGGCTTGATTTCAGGGTGGGCGTTCTGACTTCATAATTTTATGCTTCCTTTTAGCGGAGAGCAGCATCAGTACCTCCCGGGTAAGTTGTATCACTCCTGGTTTAATATCCTTGTTGCAGAGGAGCCGCCAGACACAACCGAATCGCTGAATACATAGCTTGGGTAAGTCATGTTTTTCATTCTGGTGTTGCACGAATGAGTGATACTGGCACTGAAATAGTAATTAGTTTAGCATATCAAGAGGCTTTCGGTTAGCCCATTGAATCGCGCCATATCCAGGACACGGCTGGATTTCACGTATAAATGTATGCATCCAGGCTACTACTACAATGTCGACTACTTCGGGTTAATAATTTAACCCCTCCTGTGTCTGGGAGAATCCACGTCATCTTCGGCGAGATCCGTGGTTGTTTCCGTCGTTGCTTGTAAGCTCGTGAATGCCCCCTGTATCTGAAACCATGGTTCCAGTGCGTGAAAATCGTTTGCCGATGTATGTGCCTCACCTAGAATTTCCTCTTGGGCGGCAGATTAGGGAACTTAGACTTACGTCAGAACGGAAGACAATTCGATAACCGTCCGAGAGTTATTAGTCCTAGACTTTGTTGAGCGAATATGGCGGCTAGAACGAGAGCTCACCCAGGTAGGCTAATACCCGTCCGTTAGAGGGGCACCTGCTCAAACAGGAACTGTCACACCATGGCAGGTGTACTTTTAAGACGGTTCTCTTTTTTTTACCTAACGGCCGGAATAGCTGAAAAAACTCGCTTAGGACAAACCCGTAAATATTTTGCATATAATACATTAAGGAAATGTATGTGCTTAAATATATATCCCTCAACCGGTTGGGTTAATCGCACCGGTGAAGCAGTAAAGCATCAGTGTCAACACTGATGTTGCTGTCTTTGATGATGATGAATCGCACCGGAAAGCGTTTAGAGCGAGCCATGGGAGAAAAATAACCGATAAATCATAGGGCAAAACTGAATTCCCTAATTCACGTAAATACACTGGGCATCGACGAAGTTCGATTAAAATAAAATAATAATAAATCGTTCAGCTGTAACACCCTTTTGGTGCCTAGCTGCCATACCGCCCGAAGGAAGCACGAGGGCTGGGATACTGCCAGGTTGCCCAAACCTAGACAGGGTAAGTCGAGAGGTAGAGGCCGGGTTCGAACCACGGACCTTCCGGTCAGTAAATTCGCACTCTTACCACTTGAGCCATCTCGCCCCAAGAAAACCGAGGACAGGAGGACAAGGACAACACTTAGGTAGTACGATAAAGTGAAAACAGCTAGGCCTTGAGGAAAAACGCTAAGTTTTCTTACCGGATAACGACATGGAGAATGTGCAGTGTGGAACTATCCACTACCGTGGTTGATTTTATCGGTCGCCACGCGACCTAAAGCTGCCACCTTGACGTGGTGGTCGGGCTGAGTGCTGCAATGATCCCGCGGGCTACACTGGCTGGAACGTCGTTCCACAAAGTGCAACCATGCCAGGAAGGCCAAAGTGGAGCAGTCTGAGCAAGAGCAGCGATACCCCGTACTACGAGTAATCGTGCTACGAGGCGGTCTGGGGGTAAAGCGTACTGTCCTCTGCGACAGGAGTGTGAAGTTAGTAAGGTGTTTCCTCGATGCTGCCTTCCCCCAAGGAAGGTCGGGTTAGAAAAGGTCGGCCCCTAAAACCACACTCTCCGATTACCCAACGGTTGTCCGTGACCGCCGGCTCATTATCCAATACGGTCGAAATGCTTTTAAAACCAAAGAGTCCGGTGCTGCTCCAAAGGCACCTGCTATGCGCAGCCGCATCAGGAATGATGCAGTAATGCCTTATTCCCTGCGACCTCGGGTTAGGCCAACCCTGCAGCCGAGCAGGTCAGACTATTGAGTCATCGGCTCCGGGCAGGGTCCCCAAAGAAAACCCTACTGTCCGCTGCCTCGTGGGTCAGACTTTTAAGTCAGAGGCTAGGGGCAGGGTCCCTGAACAAAACCCTACATCCTCCCACTGCCTTGTGGGTCAGACTTTTGAGTCAAAAGCTCAACGTGGGGTACCTCAACCAAACCCCCTTCCTCAGCCTGGGCAACCGGGAAGTATCATTTGCCCGCGCAGTTCGGTGTCCACCGACGTCCCTCCCCAACCCCTTCCCACCACACAAACAAACGTCACTGTGTCACTTGACTGTCAGTTGTCTGACTGAAGGGTCTTATGCTCCTCACTGCCTATTAACGGTAAACAAAATAACACCCTTCTAAATCCACGAGACTGTTTCTATATGGGATCTTTTAACGTCCGTACTCTATGTCAAATTGGCAAACAGGAAATGTTTGCTGAACCCCTATATCCCCTTAAAATTGATGCATGCTGTGTCTCCGAAACACGCATACAAGACCCAGGCGTGGTTATGCATCTCAGAACGCCAAGGATGAACCCAGCTCTTCCACATTTCTGCCTCCGTGTGTCCGATGACCCAGAAGCGATGGCTCGTGGAATATATGGCGTGGGAGTTGCACTCAGCCCCAGAGCTGAACGCGCTCTGCTGGATCGGATCCCAGTGAACAGTCGTCTTTGGGCTGTCTGGTTATCCAGTTCAATCAAGCTCAATGCTTCTCGGCGTAGAAAGCGGTGCCTGTTTGTAGTGTCGGCTTATGCCCCAACGGATTGCAGTTCTGATGCTGAGAAGGATACTTTCTATCGGGAGCTATCCGGGCTCATTCGTCAAACAAAAAGCACTGACATTGTGATCCTTGCAGGCGATTCGAATGCTCAAGTCGGTCGTCTGTGCTCTTTGGAATCACATTTGGGCGGTCGATTCGCAGTCGATTCCCGCCGCACAGACAACAGAGATCGACTCCTTCAGTTGTGTGCTGATCATGAACTGTTTCCGGCAAGTACAAACTTTCAACATAAACGTTCGCATCGCGTAACCTGGCTGCCACCAACTGCAAATCAACCGTGGACCCAGTTGGACCACGTGGCCATCAGCCACCGGTGGAGAGCCACAATTCATGACTGCCGTTTCCTCTCTAGCACTCCACCTGATTCCGATCACGCCATGGTGCGTGCACGCCTGACAGTTCGCTTCCCTTCAGGCCCTCGCAAATTAGCAAGAAGCATGCCAATCCACTATCTTCGAAGAACTACCATAGCTGAACAGTATCAATCTGAGTTAGCCCAACAACTCTCCACAGTAAACCAATACTGTGGTGGCAGTGAGCATGTGGATGGTGCGTGGCAAAATGTGAAAGGAGCTATGTTAGCGGCGTTCAGTGCTGTCTGTCCGACCTCTCCAATTCGACCACAAGATCACTGGATGTCGTCGAGATCGCTTTCCATGATTGATGCTAGGAAAACTATACCAGCAGGCAACGAGTACGACGGCGCACGCAAATCCCCCAAACGCCAAATAGTGAAGAGTCTAAGGAAAGACCGATAGCTCTGGTAGACATCGAAAGTTCGGGAGTTGCTATGGGAAACAGCCGTGCCCTGATACGATCGACTGGCCTTAGGAAAGCAACGATCAGTGAAACGATAAGTGAAAAAGACGGCTCATTAATTCACTCGCAAAAACGTCGACTGGAAAGGTGGGCCGAACACTTCGAAGAACAGTTCAGCTAGCCTCCTGCAACAGCCTGTAGAGATAGTGCATACAGGCGAATGGAATGTAAACCTTGATCGACCGTCGGAAGAAGAAATAAGGTACGAAATATCCGTACTAAAACGTGAGAAGGCACCAGGACCGGACGGTCTCTATCCAGCCCACTTCAAAGAAGGCGGAGAATCCCTGGTGACCCATCTGACAAAGCTTATTGGTGCTATATGGAACGAAGTCCAGGTGCCTCCAGAATGGGGCATGTCGACAGTTATCCCTATCTTCAAAAAGGGTACGCGGACGCTGCGTGAAAACCACCGTGGCATCAGCCTGTTAGCTGTGGCATCGAAGGCGCTCTCTGTTCTTATCCTTCGAAGGTTGACTGAACACAGGGAGAGACAGATCCGTGAAAACCAAGCTGGGTTCCGTCCTGCAAGAGGATGCATCGATCATATCTTCACCCTCCGACAGATTCTGGAACAGCGACACTGCTTCCAGCAACCAACAATGGTTGTGTTTCTTGATCTGAAAGCTGCCTTTGACTCTGTGGACCGTCAGGCACTATGGCAGTGTCTGTGGAGCAAAGGTGTCCCCCATAAATTCTTGACCCTCCTTAAGGCGCTGTACGCCAACTCCCGCGGCCGTGTGAAGGTCTACGGGAAGCTCTCTTCTGAGTTCACCACATCAAGTGGTGTCAGGCAGGGCTGTCCTCTTTCACCTTTCCTCTTCAACTTCGTCATTGATACGATCATGGAAGACTCACTATCAGCCTCTAATGCCTGTGGGGTCGAAGTGCTCCCAGGGCGTCCGCTCACAGATATCGAGTACGCAGACGACATAGCTCTTCTTGGATCTGACTCCGTGGTAATGCAAACAATATTAAATAATCTAAATAATTCCGCCTCACGGTTTGGCATGCGCTTCACACCTGCAAAGTGTAAAGTGCTACTGCAAGACTGGGTGGGCTCGAACCCTAGCCTCATGCTTGCGGATGAACCGATTGAGGTAGTAGACAAATTTGTTTACCTGGGCAGCTGTATCAGTCCCGGTGGTCTCGCGAAAGATGATATTTCCATCCGGATTGGGAAGGCCAGAGCAGCTTTTGTGAACCTGCGTCACCTGTGGCGTAGGCGTGACATCAGCTTATCCGTCAAGGGTCGAGTTTACAATGCTGCGGTGCGCTCTATATTACTATACGGATCAGAAACCTGGCCGCTGCGCGCCGAGGACGTCAAAAGACTTTCAGTGTTTGACCATCGATGTCTTCGGAGCATTGCCCGAGTCTGGTGGGAACACCGGATAAGCAATGCTGAAGTACGTCGAATGGTATTCGGAAGAAATAACTCACCCTCGATAGATGAACTAATCACACTGCATAAGTTGCGCTGGCTTGGTCGCGTGCTGCGTATGCCAGTCGACCGACTTCCTCGAAGGGTTCTTTTCGCACAACCACGTAAAGGGTGGAAACGAGCCAGAGGCGGTCAAACAATGACTTGGCGCTAACTATGAAAGTCATTATCAGTAAACTCAGCTGTGCTGGTCATTGCCGTCTCCTTGGATGGGGACCCCGAGACGGGCCACATCAATGGTTAGAGACCTTTTCAGACATGGCCCAGCCGCGCCCTCAATGGCGCTCGTGCATCCGAGCTATTGCCTTGAATGCATAGCTCCCTTCCCAATTCCCCCACTTAACAGTCCACTGACAGTGCTGTATTTGCGCACCAATTTATCAGCTGCAACCTCCAATACGCAGCTACCTACCTCACCTTCCCAAATCATCGGTGAACGAAACTGTGGCAGCTATAGCTACTGTACGACAAGTACGCAGTTCTTACAGCTGACAATGATGATGATCGGTTGCCACACCACCCGATCCTACGCACAAGTAGTCCATAGACTTGGTAGAGAATGGTTGGTCATCCCGAATGTTTCCACGACCCTCGGTGGTTAAGGAGCGAACTTACTGGCCGGAAGGTCGGTGGTTCAAACGCAGCCTCGGCATCTCGACTACTTGGCTTCCTGGCTGCAATTCAGCCCTCGTGCTACTTCGATTGGATGACAGCCAGCCACCGAAAGGATGTTACAGCTGAACGATAATAGTTATTATTTTACCCAACAAAGGGGCAGCCGAGTGTCTGTCAGGTGATGAACAGTCTTCGACATCTAGATCCTGAACCGTTTGGTCCTCATTTAGAGAACGTTTTGCCATGGCTTTCCATCCTGGTAAAAAGAGCAACCACTAAGACACCACACACGGACCTATGAATGTGGTCCTATGTTCAGAATAAGGATTGTCAGAATTTTCACTCGAGGCTATCACCTTCCTTCATCAGGAATTTCAATCTTGCAGTTTTTTACACTGACATGAAGGCAGCCTTCTTTCTCATCCGTCTATGGAGCAACCAGAATCTAGTTGCTTATTTCTAGACACGAAAAGTCAGAGTTGTGTACCTTTTTAGTGCAGTTCCCCCATCGAGGAATCCTCCCCCTAAGGACCCATTTTTGAAGGCTTGTTTTATTGCTTGTCTCCGCCCGAGAATACATCAGAACAGAAGCAACAGTTTTCGCTTTCCCAAGTGGCCGATTCGAAATACCCTTCTCCATTCACCCGGTTATATTAGTGGATTCGGCTTTTCGGAATAGATCGGCTTCACTTACAGGACGACCTTTCAATCGGCAGTCCCAAAATCTCATATTGTCAACAAGCGTTCACATTAGTGAAGTTTTAATAGCATTGTTTTGGTCTAACTTAACCGATAGACCAGCCTTGGATACAAGCTCAGCGTCACTCGTCAGATTGCAGTTAATAGAACTGAGGAATACTAAACCACGCAAAACAGTTCAGCGATCTTTAAGTTTTAATGGTTCATGTCGTTTTCTTTATGTTATGTGACAAATTTTCTCGTTTGGTGAATCTCTTTAGAGCTTGGGTTAATGGAATAAGTAGTTCCAACGGCCCAGATAAAAATCGTCCAGCTGTAGCACCCTTCCGGTGCCTAGCTGCCATGCCACCTGAAGGAAGCACGAGGGCTGGGATACTGCCAGGTTGCCCAAGCCTAGACAGGGGAAGTCGAGAGGCGGAGGTCGGGTTCGAACCACGGACCTTCCGGTCAGTAGATTCGCGCTCTAACCACTTGAGCCATCTCGCCCCAGATAACGTAGTGTAACCACCATGTGTCGACCACGGAATTCTGAGAGCATTCAATACTTGTAGCATTGACCTCAGGGAAAATGGAAATACCATCCCACCGTCAAGAAAGCAACGGGTTGCGAACGGTGTTTCACCTCGCCAGTACTGAAAAGGTGCCACGAGTCCTCATTAGTTTTCTACGGAACAAGTCGCCATACATGTTTCAACCCCCAACCTGGAGGGCCAGGAGATTGCGTTCGTCAGAGCTCTAACCATTGACGAACCTGGTGTGAGAGACTCTGCGAGTGTTGCGCTGTCGCCCCCCCCCCATTATAGCTCAGTGGGTCGCGGAGGTACATGGACCGTACCACGGTACGGTACAGTACGGTCTCTTCGAGCCGAAACTTCTGTTTGTGGTACAACCCATTTAACCTCGTCCAAACACTGGATCTCTGATATGACCGTGCTTTCACTGGAGGCCTGGCGACAGACTTCCCATGAAGGCAACCACAACCCCACCCGACGCATCATCCGATGCCAGGTGAAACTGAGTGTCCATGCAGACCGTGAAGCCTGGTTTACCCGAAAGCCCGGAGAAATGAAAGATGCAAAAAATGCTGGGAACATTCGCAAGCTCTTCCACGTGATTCGTTCTACTGGTTATCGGAAGCCTCTTGTCAGCGAAATTATCAGGCACCTGAATGACTCTCTGATATCCAGCAAAGCAGGCACATTAATTTGAGCAGCAATTCAGTTGCCCACTTGTTACCTCCAATCCGGAATCCTGGCCTTCAGCAAAAAGGTGGACTGTGAACATGGAACCGCCCCCGGCCTCAGAAGTGTCCGCGTGTATATCTCTACTCAAACGTCATCGTGCTCCTCGCGCTGACGGCCTCTTACCTGCTATGTTAAAGGGTGGTGACGAATTCCTCAGGCAGCCTCTGTCTAGCCTATTTGTGTCTATCTGGGAGAAAGAGGCCGTTCCAGATAACTGGGGTGAATCGATAATAGTGCCGATTTTCAAAAAAGGTAGTCGCAGTCACCGCGAGTAACCTCATGAGTGTCAGTTTGACTCCCATTGTAACAAGGCTTCTGTCCTCACTGATTCTTCGTCGGCTTATGGCGGCACGCGAATCCTTGACCCGTGAGCATCAAGCGGGATTTCGACCGGGTAGAAGCTGTGTCGACCACGTCGTCACACTCCGTCAGGTGTTAGAGCAAAGCCATATGGACAGACGAGCCACAATCTTGGCATTCCTTGACTTCAAGGTTGCATTTAATTCTGTCGATCGGTCAATGCTGTTAACCATGCTTGCTCAACAGAGTATGCTGCAGAAGTTTGTGAACATAGTCCGGTCCCTGTATTCACATTCTTCTGGGCGTGCGAGAGTGTGTGGTGAGTTCTCCAAGAGCTTCCCTACAAGAAGTGCTGTCCGACAAGAATGTCCACTCTCTACATTCTTGTTCAACTTCGTCACTGATTAACTAGTGAGGCGAACGCTCGAGGGTCTTCAAAACCCCAATGTTCACATTGTTGCTAGTGAGAACCATGTCGATCTGGAGTACGCAGACGATGTCGCTCTCATCTTTGAAGAGGAAGGTGCAGCACAAACTCTGTTGAATATGCTGACCACCATCACATCACCTTTGGACATATGCCTTGCATCTTCAAAGCGTAAAGTCACGCTTCAGAACGTGCACCCTCTGAACATACCCTTAACAATTCGAGGAGAATCACTGGAGGTTTTGGAGAATTTTACATACATTGGTAGTTGTATTAGCTCTGACAGAAGTGTGTCTCATGAAGTCAGTTCAGGAATATCGAAGGCTCAAGTTATGTTTGTTAATTTGCGTCACTTGTGGCGTCAAAGACATATCGCTGAGTCTTAAGGGTCGCGTGCACCAAGCTACAGTAAGGGCTGTATTGTTGTATGGCTGCTAGACGTGGCCTCTGTGGACAGGTCATCATCATCATCATCGACAGCATGACAGCAGTGTTCAACACCGATGCTTCGCTGCCATACAACCATGATTTATTTGAAAGCCTTATTGAGAAGGAAAGAATAAAGGTGGACGGGGAACGGACTTAGTGTTAGCTTACTACAATCATTCCGAGGTGCCTACGCCTCCAGACACTCATTCAGGCAATCTGGATAGAAACTGACAACAAGATCGCCACTGACATCGGTTGGCAGCCATATCTTGCAGCGTCTCCAACCAGGCACAGTGAGGATCACGCGGTCCC
>SJOL01007370.1:230546-275045 GCA_004794785.1 Opisthorchis felineus
TTTGACGCCATAGGTGCCTCAAATTAGCAAACGCGACCCGAGCCTTGCAGATTCGTGCATTGACCTTATCTGTCACACTACAATCAGAACCAATACAACTTCCCAGATACGTAAAACGCTCAACAACTTCCAGTGCCTCTCCCTGGATTGTAAGTGGCGTGTTCAGTGACTGCATGTCCAGCAGCATGACCTTACACTTTGTGGGTGCAAAGTGCATACCAAAGGACGGGATAACTTTGGTCAGTTCATCCAAAAAGGGCAGGTGATGCAAGCAGTCTTCAAGTTTTTTCACCAACGATGCCGCAGAAGTGTTGCTGGTTTTGGATGGGGTCAACAGATTAGTAACGAGGTGAAAACAGGTATTTGGTTGTACAGCAGGTAATTCAATCGCAGAAAACATCCAGCACCATCAACTGCGGTGGCTCGGTCATGTGCTACGCATGGCGAAACACCATCTACGGAGACGAATGTTGTTCTTTGTGCCTCCTTCAAAATGGCGCAAGCCGCGAGGTGGACAACGTATGATTCGGCAGAAGGGTGTGAAAGAGATTACGAAGAGTTAGGGTGTCGTTGGTGTTGCACGCCTTCCGTGACCCCTCCTGCGCTTGGCTGGAGATATTTCGAGAAATGGCGGCTGATCGATGTCAGTAGCGTTCGTGTTGTCAGCTTCTTTCCTGGTTGTCTGATTGAGCATTCGGAGGTGTATGCACCTCAGGATGCTTAACATAGGCCAACACTAGGTCTCTTCTATCACCCACTCTATTTCTCTTCTTTTCACTCTCAGTATTTAAGTATAATTAGTGAAATTTATGGTTGTATGGCAATGAGGCATGGTGCTGCTGCTGCTGCTGATGATGATATTTACTGCTTGCATCGCGCGTAGTTCGACCTGTGAAGGCCGAGTGAGTTTACGGTAAAGTGATAGAACTAGAAGATCGAGAGGATGGAAGTTAGAATTATTATGTATCCGTTAATAAGCTGTAAATCGATACGGAAGGGGATGGACACGCAGAGGAGCTTGAAAAGTTCGAACGTTGCCGCATTAGGCACCGCAGTGGCGGATGTTGGCAGCACCAGTGTTCTGAGCCATAGTACCTTCAGTGCGTCCTTCGCAGAATCAGGATGAAGCATAACCCAGAGAGCGGTAAGTCGAAGAATAACGTAGGGACGTTGATCACAAAGAAGCAGATGAAAGAGGTAAAGGTTGATAATGGGTTATTCGCTTCTAGGCCTCGTGGGGCGGCGGAGCACATTTTTGGGGCATCTGTCTTGATGTTCGGGGTCCGAGAGGTAATGCTTGCACAGAACGGTCATACCGAAAGCTTGACTTTGCAGGTTGGCACAAAGGACTGCATGCAAACCCGGCCAAACGTCTTCAATATCCCAGGGATTAGCCCTTTGTTTCACCAAATGAATGCACAGGTGAAGGTCACACAATCTTGGCTCCTATCTTAGAGCGGTGGCCCTGAACTCGCGTTGATAGTGAACACCATGGCTGAAACGAACAGACGTTCATCAATCAGTCACTAAACATGAGTGACCCACGACTGAATGTTACGTGCCCGAAAATACGAAATAACCAACCCTGCCGGACCATTACTTTTCCTTTAGTATGTCAGTTGTGAGGTCGTACTCGACTCAACTGTTGAACTTTGCAGTCTTAACTGTCTCAACTTCAGTCGTCATACTTCTCCAGCCGCCACTGATATAACTGACCGCGAGGTAGTGCGCTAGTCTGTTATCGGTTTGTAACCTCCTGCGTCACGCACTGCGACGGCTCGTCAAGGACACACTGTTTACCCTCCGTTTTTTGTAAGCGCTGTAAACATTCTTTCGAATGGTTTACACATATCCGTCTCTGTATCGTTACCCGATTGAGAGCTGCCACCTTGATTTGGTGGTCTGACTGGAGGGCCACAATGACCCCATGAGCCGCAAAGCCTGGAACTTCTCTGCATGATATTAAACAATGCCAGGAACGTCCGAATAGCAGCGAGCCTCCGTAATCGTTATACAAGGTGGCTTTGGAGTAAGTTGCTATCCTCTTCGGTATGGATGTGAAAGCGCCAATGAGTTTCTCGCAGGCAACCCGCATGTTATGTTAGCAGGGATAATGCCCTCCCTCGAGGAAGGACGGAGTAGAGAAGGTCGGTCCGATAACCGCACACTCCGACCACCAAACGGTTGACCGTGACTGCCGGCTTATTATTTAACACTGATGAAATATAATTTAAACGTGACAGGAACCAGATGCATCTTCAACTGCTGTGTTGTACTCTAATTGTTCTGTACTTGCAGTTCCCTCTCCCATAAAAAGACCGCTTTAAGCAACCTAGAAATAACGCTCTCTCCCGAGAGGGCCGTACAGTTCAATGAAAGCTTAAACTAACTGGTTGAGTATCCTTTTGCAAGCTTGTCTCTTCTGAGCGTGGTAGTTAGACGCTAGTATTTACTACTGGCGCGCTGCTGTCGATAATGTTGAAAGTGGTCTCCCTATAGCTCGACATGTTCACGTAAGCCACCATACCCTGTTGTAGAATTAGTCTGCCGGTTCACGCAACTTCAGTCCGTTTAGGTCATCTTTTCAGAATAGGGAGACTTTAGCCCATATTTAATCCATATCTCATTCTATTATTGTCGGTCGCTGAAAAAAAAATAGTTCAGCTGTTTCACCCTTTCTCTGTTTATTTGCCCTGCCATCCGAAGTAAGCACGAGGGTCAAGAGACTGCCAGGTTGCCTAAGCATAGACAGGAGCATTTGAGGTGCCGGAGTTGGGTTCGAACCCCGGACCCCCTAATGGGTGAGTTTGCGTCTTAGCCAGTGGGCAATCTCGAGTTCAAAAGAGGGATGGTCCCGATGTGATATACTAATGCACTGAATGAACTCTCAAATCACAGTACCGCCTGTTAAGCTTTGTCTCAGTGCCACTGATATGAACTGGATTCAGTCGTTCCTTACATACGATCAACATCTACATGTTCGTTCAATGCCAGCACAGCACCTCATTCAAGAAAAAGGGCAAAAGTCTATGTGGTACGTAGGGATAAGGTGCCGTTTGGGTTTAATCGGCTCTCTAACGTCCGTTTTACAGGCACTCAATCGAAGTCGTTCGCCCTTGCTCTTGGACGATGCGCTTTCCAGTACACCTGTGGAGGTGAATTCAAGCGATTTTGGTGGGGTAAATGCCGTCAGTTGGATCAGTGATGCTGCTGCCAGTGATGCTTCCCATGTTATGTATCGCGAAATGGACCCATACAATTACGCTTCCGTAGCCAACAGCCTTATCCCATCGCCAACCCTTTCATCGGCTGATTCTGGTGAGCCGACCCGGGAAGGTTCGTGGGTTGCTGTAACAAGGTTGGCGAATTCGAAAAGTCACACAGTAGTGAGTAACGTTTTCTGCCTGTTTGACACAGTGGCCTACACGAAACGCTTTAGTGCCGATTATTTTGCGATCTTTTATCAGTCGTTTGAATCAGTTGCTTGGCGTATATCTGTACTGATCAGTTTGTTTTTTGGCAAGCGATGTACTATAGACAGACTGTTGACTGTCCCTGCTATTTAGAAGGAGTTTATACCGAACAGTATGTTTTTGGGTATCACACTTATGCAATTCTAATTTACGTTCTGCATCGTCCTGAGATGTATGAAATTCGGTTTTAAATTTGCTCAGGTGTAGAATTTCGGTTACCTTGCGTATCTTACTTTGCATTTTCAGTTACCACTACTTTTCAGTTTGAGTGGTGAGTGCTTCCGAACATTGTTCGTTTTACTTCGGTATCATCTACCTAGCCAGGCACCAAGCTTTTAAGCATGACTCTTACTGAGTACACAAGACTGAGTAAATTTTCCACAGAGGGAGAATGGTTTGCCGTTAAGGTAGAATGGAAGGAAAGTCACTATTGGGAGCGATCTTTGTTACTCCATAACCGCATGGATGACTTCACTGTTACCCCCTGCTAGACCAAACAGCAGTCAACTGTGAGGAACGAGGAAAATGTTTTAACACCGTGGGCTGCTCTCGATTGTTGGCGCACTGGGGAAGAAGGACTTTTTTGAACTCGTGTGCTCCTGTAATCTGAAGACAGTGGTGGAGCCCGTCCATCAAGCAGATCATTCGAATTCACCGTATTAATGGGCACTGTCGGTCAGAACATTCCAGATAATGCGTCAGCTAGTTGCATTTCTCTCTACTACGTTTTGTGGTTTTAGCCTTTGTCACTTCTGGTGAGGAAAATACCACCAGAGTAGTGTACGAACTAGTACCACTTAAGCAACTTCATATACTGAAGAGGTGAGACTCCAAGCTATGTCATTAGTTGTGAACCCGTTGCCTATGTCACAGGATATTCCCCTATCCTTGCCGGAATCTGTGTGCATTTCAGGCAACAATAATACCGATGATCTTTTATTCATGTATCGGAAGTATTTGAGCAGGCATAGCTTTACAACTTCTGTTGCGTTCCACTATATTGTTAGTTTAAAGCAATCAGTGAACTTAGGTTGTGCTTGGGAGGACAAGTGCTGCCATTTCTTTCCCGGTGTATATGTCTCTAGTGCCAGAATGGGGATTTTTGTAAACCCGGAAGTTTAGATGGATTTCATACAGGATCTAACCCAGTACCACTGAATTATGGAATCTGAATGAACCTCAATCCGCCGAATCCTATTCCCAGCCAATTGCAGATTGAATAGGTTCCAGTCGTCAGCACGTAGCTCCTCTTGAATTTTTTTAGATTACTCATAAAATCTTTCAAGTAGCCCACATTTTTTAGTCTCTCCTTTCGTACGCACATCTGGCTTATTCAGCCTGTCAAGAATAGCAATACAATGAGCAAGACTCATGTCCTGTTACCTATTATTCAATCAAACAAAAAGCTCGACGTCACCATTTACCTCGGAAATTGACTTGAATCTGTCTGTTAGTTCAACTTTTCAGCATGTCTTTTATTGAATGGCTCGCGCCTGAATTGGATTTGCGGGTCAAAAGTCGTCAAACCACGACGTAGGAAGCGGTAGGTGGTTGACACTGAGTCGAATGCAGTGCTGCACACAAGCCTTTGGCGCCGATGTAAACCAGAGGGAATAAGATCTGCGGGCCAATGTGCAGAGGTCTATCGCAAGTCACTAACCAACCCAAACCTGATGGCATAACGATGAGCACCAGTACCAGTTACGGTTTTATCATCGAGATATCGGCGTCACTCGTCAACTCCTTCAAGTTTTGGCGTAATACCGCACATCTCCCAGTGTATCGCCATTCAAGTTTCACCGGGAGCTGTCCGCCAAGATGGTAATGAATATTCCGGCGGTGTTCCATTAATATGTCGGGCGGATAAAACAAACTCACCTGGGTTCCCAAAGGTTACGTGGACTGGTGGTTCGGTGATGACTCACAAGGCTGGTCTTTCCAAGGCACATGCGTCGACATTTTGCGCAAGTCCCTCTGGTCGGGGCTGCTTTGGGGAGATTCGGCCCCTTCCTAATGGCTCGCTTGTTTTCCAGCGTTGTAACACATGGTACCTCAAAGCTCACGTATGCTTAGGTAGCCGTTTTGTCGAGTGGCAGATCCTCCCATGACCTAAAATGGAGGTTACAGTTTTTTGTACTGTTCCAACAGCGGAATTTCGGGCGTTCTTGCTTTTGAACCCCATTCTTCAGCTGACCCTAGACAAGCTGTTTTGGGATAAAAGTTTCGACCATTCATTTCAAGTGGCCTAACCAGCAGAGCTATTTTCGCAGCAGGATGCGTTGAACTCCAATAACGTTTGCTCTCCGAAAGACTTTGGTGTTCGAACTTCCGTCATTCCGTTTGATTCAAAGAATTTCGCGCAGACAGTGCATGTGAAATGGGTCAAGTCCCCGAACATGCCATTCATACAACGCCTGTGTCTTGCTACAGTACAATAATGAAGACAGTATAGGAGCGCTATACACTACAACCTTAGTGCCCATGCGAAATTGCTGATTGTTCGAGACACCTTTCTGGTAGTGACCAAATACCCCGTTTGCCTTTGCGATCCATCCATTTATTTCATTATGGAGTGTCAGATCTGTGGATGTTGTGCTGCCACGATGGCAGAAATCCATGCGACACGCTGTCTGAAGACCATTTAACAGCCTGCTTTATATGTTTTATGTTAAATCCGTAGTGCAGACTGATAAAAGATGACGCGTTTTAGAAATATTTATACTTAAGCCACTGAACACAGCAATTGCCCTTTGAGTGGCATCAAGGATGGCCTTCGACGCTGTCCGATGGACCGGTCTCGTACCCAAAGGAGTAAAAGTGTCTGCTGTTGAGTTTTCTAAATTTTCGTTCTCATAGTTCCTTTTTTTGAATCGTTGTCCTCTTCCAGCACGTTTCATCTTTTTTCCATAACAAGTGAGAAGCTCCAGAGTAGGTCCCTGTTTTTCTCGCTACCCACGGTCGTACCTGGATTTCTTCTCCGGTCATTTACCCTGCATTGTAACTTAATTGAAGGGCATCCAGCCTCCTTTCGCTAAATACACCGAGTTATTCAGTCAAGGAGTTGGAAACGTAGTTGTTGTCGGTTTTTTTACGGTAGTTGTGACACAATTTGACCAGGATATGTTGACGTGCTATTGATCAGGACATTCTCGAGGTCTTGGTGGAGCTATTATGTGGGGTATCAAATATGAGCTAATAAAGGACGGAGACCCGACGAACGGCCAGCTAGTCCAGTGAATACAATCAGCTTTAGATGTATGATAAGCGTAAAAATCACTTGGTTGGGCCGGACCGCATATGAGAGCAGGATTATGTTAGGGTCGGGAAGCAGTGGTGGGGGTTCTTTTTCACCCATAGATGTTTGCAACCTACGCACATTATTGTTATCGGATATGGGATGGGGTAGGCCGGAACTACGGATATGGTCAGGAATTAGTGAGCATGAGTATCACATTCTTCAGACACTGTGGTGAAACGTACTCACAGCTAGTATCACGGAAGCTCCAGTCTAGGAACCGCTATGCCTGAATCACTGACTATCATGATTTGTTCGGAAATAAAGCCAGAATGAAAGAGTAGATTTTAGTCTTTTAGTCAAGTGAAGGTATTGAACTTATAGTATACTGGGGAACAGTGCAACTTACGAATGCAACTTATATGTGTGAAAAACATGCAGCCCGCCGATAGCTCCGTTTGCGGCTTATCAGATGGTTGCTATGTATTAATATACTATTAAGCATGTGAATTTCAGTGGGTTTTCACAGTGCCACAACATGCCATCACTACTAAGCTTATTTGGTCCTCAACATATAAATATTCCCATCACTGTTTCATTGAAATTCGTTGTCTGCGATATCGGACGATATCGCTCCCCTCGGTTGAGATTCCCCGAAAATACAGATCATTCTAAATAACCTAAATAACCCTGCCGTACGGCTTGGTAGTGCTTTAAACCTACAAACTGTAAAGTGCTGCTACAAGACTCGGTGGGACCAAACCCAAACCTCATTCTTGCAGACGAGCCAATCGACGTGGTAGGTAAATTTGTTTACCTGGGCAGTTGTACAAGTTCCGGTGGACTGGCTGGAGATGAGGTTACTTCTAGGATCGGGAAAGCTAGGGCAGCTTTTGTCAACCTGGGACACCTACGGCGCCAACGTGACGTGAGTTTGTCTGTCAAGGGCAGAGTTTATACTGCGGCAGTGCGATCCATACTGCTTTATGGATCAGAGACGTCGCCCGTACGCGCAGAGGACATACGAAAGATGTCAATGTTTGACCATCGGTGTCTCCGAAGCATTGGTCAGGTTTGGTTGGAACATCAGTTTAGTAATGTTGAGGTACGCCAGATGATTTTAGGAAAAAAAGGTTACTACCTCACGGTGGATGACTTACTCATGCCTCATAGATTACCCTGGTTAGGACATGTACTTTGAACGCCTGCTTTGGATAACTTTTTTCGCCCAGCCCTATGTTGAGATGAAGCAACCGAATGGTGGGCAGTCCATGATTTGGCAACGAAGTGTGAAAACTAACCAGTAAAATCAATCGGGTCAATACCTGCCGTTTCCTTGGATGTGGACCCCTGGACCCAGTTCATCATTGGTTACTGGTCCCGACAGATATGGTTGAATCACGCAGTCAGTGGCGCTGCTGGACCAAAGCTATCACTTTTAATGCGTATCTGTCCAGTTCCCGAACTAACTTAACAAGCCGTCCCCTCCATTTCTTGTCTATATCTCACACGCTCCCACTTTCCGGCAATCGAAACTGTAGCAGCTGGATTTAACGTACCCTTGGCACAAGGTTTATGGCTGATAAACTGAACTGAGCTGAACCGGGTGTTTTCATGTCGTCGTCAGTGACCCAGCACATCACCGACGTGGTGATTTTACTCGAGTGGCAGCCTCCGCAGAGGCATTAGGTGTAGGCTGATCAGCTGTTTGCATCAGCTCTGCTACCATGATTACCATCTTTGTTCCGCGTGCATACATCACGTGTCGCGCCCCCGTTTTTTACCGTTCACCCAATGCCAAGTCAAACCGAACACCTTTTGGCATAAAACAGCAGTTTTAGAGATAATTGATTCTCCTCTGGACATCTTTGGTCGGTTGCCGTTTAGAAAATTAGACGGGTAGCGTGGGGGTATACTGCATGTTTATGGAAATTTGAACACGAATCCCTCAATGTCCGAAATAAGGTAAGCTTTCTGTTTACGGACATTCACGTTTGGGCTTGCAGTCCACATTTCGTATGAATCAAGCCGAAGCGGTCAATGCAGCTTTTTGATGCACGGCTTCAAATGGGTCTTTTTGACTCGGAGAGAGAAGTAACAGACCGTCGTGAGTACTGTGTACATCCACACGACAGTATTAGGGAAAGATCCCTAGGTAGTGGTGCCGATTTTGCTCGTTTGCCGGTCGGGCTTTCTCCGACTAGCGTCACGGGCGGAGTGTAATGCCGTAGACAGGTCAAAAACTGCTCAAGGTGTTCTTACAATGGATGCAGTGGAAACTTTCTGCGGATTCAAAAACTCCATAGAGATAGGATTTGGTTAATCCTAAAAGGCTTTTCGAGACTAAACACCTTTTACCTCCAGGTGGCATCCACACATCTGGATCTCACTGGTTTGGTCATTTCGAAATCCTCTATGAAGATCATGGAAAATTTGCAATTTGCACTCGACTGCTTCCAGCTAGTCAAATCCATCGCGTGGACTGTGACAAGGAATCAGTCAGAATCCCGATGTCCTCTGAACGTGCACCGTGAAGTGGGACTGGGGTTAGTTCTTAGCTCCACATTGTCTACCAATTAGGGTTAAACGTTGACACCAGTCGATTTCATCAACCATTCGGGTTAGGCTAATTGCAGGCTTCATTTATGTTAGTGTAGTAACGGTATTTTCCTCAGCTTAGTTCTCGGTCTGTGCCTCCCAAGCTAGCGCTCACGTCAAAACCAACCACCAAGGATGCACAAGGTATATTAACGCCCAAAACGAAGTCAAAAACATTTGTACAGCGCTTCGTATATATAGTGCAAGCGGTGGCAACTTTCTGGAAATTCGGACGCCTTCTGGATGCGCCATTGGCAACCGGCATTTGGCCCATACTGCGTCATGATTGGCTGTTGGGTCCAGATCTTCGACCAATCACATCTCGGCTTGATGCCGGGGTGGCAAGCGTCCCGAAATTTTGGCCACTCTTGCGCGGGGTAGGCTTCTCGGCCGTAGCAGCACCTGACTGCGAGCGGTAAAGCGGGATCCGTGTGGAATTCCGCCTAACAGTTAGGCTGTGTGGTTTAGCTCCAGAGTTCAACCGAACAGTCGTTACGGTAAAGGCCGAGAGAAGTACTACTCTGCTATATCTATAGTGCTACTGAATCGAAGACACCTTCTGCTAACTACTCGTAATAACGGTATTTTCTCAGCTTAGTTCTCGGTCTGGACCTCCAAAGCTAGCGTTCCCGTCAAACAACCACCAAAGGCTCACATCGTGTATTAACACCCAAAACCAAGTCAAAAACACATGTACAACGCATCGTATACAAAGTGTGTGCGTCTACAACATTATGGAAAAACTGACGCCTTCCGGATGTGACATTGGCAACCAGCATTCGGCGGATACTGGATCATTGCTGGCTGTTGGGTCCGCACTTTCGGTCAACCAGGGCTGGACCGGCAAGCGGCCCAATAGCTTGCGAGATAGGCTTCTAACTAACTGCGCCTAACTGCGAGCGCCAGAGCTTTATCGGTGCGGAATTCTGCCTAACACTCTGGAATTTTCTTCTCAATGAAATGGGAGTACTGTATTGACAACTTGGTGAGCGCATTTCTGAGAAATTCTCGAACGTGTGGCATAAACAGGACGGAGACTTAGTCAACAGAATGACCGCGCTCTCGTTTTTGATCACACCGCAAATTTGATTTCTTGACTACTGGACTGGCCAGAAAACGCATGACAGAAGCTCAACTGTGCCTTGCTCATAGGTCGTTATGGACCAGAGCTTTGGTTACGAAAGCCTCTGAAATGAGCAATAAACCTGTTGTGGAACTAACATCTGAATTTGATCACTTGCCTTTCCGTTTGAACTTGATTGTCCAGTATAATATTGTGATATGTTTCTTCTAACTAATTTAGTCAAGTGGATCATGTGGTATCCGTGAGTTCATCCAACAATTTTTTTCGCTATAAAGCATGTTCATTCGTCATCGTACACAGTAAGGATTACCTTTGTCCAGCTTACCCTATTTTTAGTAACTGTATGCGTTACCAAACAATGGGACCGAAGTCCACAGTGGAAGGGGGTCTGTACCTGGATTCTGGGTTGTATTCGTCTGATGAGTTTCTCTTAAAACTAGGAGCATGGGGAACTGGAATCAAGGGGGACGGTATTTATCATATCTCGCAGGTTAGATCCACAGCAAGCTTATCAATTTTGCATTTTCTACTAGACTTTAAAGGATATAGCGAGGTCTACTCACGCCACCCCCTAAATGTTTCGATCCCTCGGCATTGCCGAAAGACAGCCTCCATAATCTTTAAAAATTGTCATTGTTCCCAGATCCCTGGGAATCAGTTTAGACTCGATTTATTGTCAGAGAATGTTAACCGAGTTGGAAATGCATGTTTGAGATACATCAGCTGATTTAAACAAAATTAGATCTAACTCGATTGAATGAGCCCAGCTATACCACGTGTAAGTTCACTGCACATTACAACTTGCTTCAAGTTTCCCTTTCTCACATTCAATCCCTGCCTTTGTTATTATTACCGGCTATTTATTTTCAAACACCTCTGAGAAGGCTTGTTAACTGAGTAGTTGGTTTCATGATTTGTGCGTGGTTTGGTTTTGTTCTAGGCATTTTTTAAGACCCACTGTTTGATTCACGAATCAATGTTCGAGATGCAAACACAGTGTTCATCTATGGCATCCACCGGGCCTTGTCAAGGAATAGTTTCGCCATATGAAACAGTTATTCGCAGAGCACCTTTTTATTCCTAAACAATTTGTTTTTGAAGAGTTTCACCACCAAGCGACTAGAATACCAACTAAATTGTCCGTACTCCCAAGTATTTTTGCATCAGGAACTTTGATCTACGTTGATTATGCTTTGCAAATGTGTCGGTGATTCATTGAATGGTAGTCCTCGCGGAGTCAGGGACGGTCACCTGAATAGATGTCTGAATAGGCGGTTTGACCAGGTTTACATCGTAATGTATTTTGGTGTCGGCTACGAACTTGCTGTCCCCTTTTCAGATTTCATACTCCTCCCCTGAAGCTAAGCGTTTATCTGATTGTTCGGTGTGTCCGAACCACAGAATACGAATGAACATGATTCAGTCAAAGGATCCGTTTTCTGCAGACTCCCGACAGAAGTTTGAATATACTTTGTAGATATTTGAGATTCTCCATTCAGAGCGTATACGGATTGACAACAGAGTTCCGCGACCTCTATCGAGTGATGCGTACAGTCTCCCGATTGAACACCTAAATGCGCAAAGTGACCAATGTTCTTGATGACTTTAGCTCTCGTGGCTGGCGGATAGAAAGAGTAATGGGCTTCGAGTTCATCGGAATTTAAACTGATGAATGTGCTGAAGTTAGTTCCTGAATGAACACAATGAACATCCAGCACCTGCCTCATAATGTAAAACACGTACCATTGGCGTCACGTGACTTACCCAGTCCTTATCTTCCTGTTTTGGGATCTCGATAACCTTTGGAACGGTTTGCTTGGGAATTATAAGCTTAGATGTTCTTTGAAAGAACGTTGTAAAGAATGGACGTTTTTATTTGAACTTATAAGCACGGAGGGTCGCTTTCGTCAAAATGTGGACTAAAAGAGACGTGCAAGCCAAACGTCCTTCAAGTGTCATGTAAGCAATTTGCTCACATGATTGAAGTGGCGATTCTCCATCGGCTGTAACCTGAGCTATTGGTGCAATCACATTGGGCGAAATCGGAAACGATCCCCGTAACGTTCTACGATTAGCACCAACGTTGTGACGATTCAGCAATAACTTTGCTCCTGTTCTGATGGGCCATGCGTGCTCATCACAATTACAGTCAATCCAGTGCGTGTGTGATCTCAGAGTTGTGTTGTTCACAAAAGTTTGAACACACAAACCTCATGAAATTGTACTCATTACCCTTCAGCTTCTTTCTTCTCCGTTTATGCTGTAGCCTGTCTTCTTACTTTCTTGTTTTTTCGTGTTGTTTGATTCCTTCTCCAAACTGCTCAGATGTATATGGAGTACGAGGTTTTGTTAGTTATAAAATCTAACTGAAATGAAAGTCATGAAATTTGGTTTGAATTAGACGTCCTCTCTGAGAATTAGGAGTGGCTGAACATATCAGGTGCGTCAGTTGACGAACACCTGCCTTTGCTTTCCTAAAGGGATGACAAACGGACAAGAAGAACCTTCCTACATAATTCGTCAACCTTCAATCATCGATCGACATGCAGAATCAATCATACCGAACATATGCCATTAGATTATGCTCCATACCATTCTTCTGGAAAGAAATCCGGATGTGAAACCATTTCGCTTCGTAGGATACGGGACGGTCATCAGTTAAAAGTCGTGTACAGTTCCTAGGTGGGTTCAGCTCCCAAGGTTTTCTTCATAAATGAATAATGCATGAAAAGAGGACAACTGCGCATTAGAGACGACAGTTCGACGCAAGTTCGTTCTCTCAATTCTAATGGCGCCGAATGGCTCTGGGTATGTCTTGTTATTGTTGGGATTGTGGTTGGGAATGAGGAGCTATACATTGAAGGCAATAGATCGGGGGCGTTGGATACACCGATGGATCGTCAGCATCTCTAATCGTGAGTGTAGTTTACCTTGAGGCTCCCAACCAGGGAGACAATATTTTTCAGCGCGACTGAATTTGTTGGCCTTAATCTTCATATTTCGCTGACCTGAACTCCTTTAGCCACTTCGCTAATGATTGGGTAAAAGTGGTTGCTTCAAGTAGACGGCCTTCTGGCGTTCAAGGGACATGATCAATCCAGTGCAGTCTATGGACCAATGTATCGTAAGCTTTAGTTATTTTTCCAGCTATACCTAAGATGGTGTCAGCTAACATGTGCTGCTTATCGATGGAGAAATTTAGCGGAGGAACCTTAACACCGAGATCTAAAAGTTATTACATCTGGTCAACCTTGAACCTGTGATCACACGCGTAGTTTCCTCCTCCTGGCTCTGGTGTCCAAGGACACTTTGTACTCTAAAACATTTCTAATGGGTCACGATGGTGCTGTACAGTTGTTGACTTGATTTGGATTGTTGGGACCAATCCCTGCGATTGCTTTTTTATACTTTGCTCTTCATTTTTCAGGGAGCGATCATCGTCGGTACCGTATTGTATGTTAATTCACTTGACGGTTTGGGAACTGACTTGCTAAAATAAGTTTGATTGACATCGAAATTCATGCTCCACCGCCCTCTGATTAGGTCTCAGCAGTTGGTCTGATCGCCTAACAATACAGTTCACGGTTCACATACCAAACGGTTGCCAACCGCGCTTGTGCGTACGGCAAATATGATTTAAATGGTCCCTTTCTGTGGTAAACGTGTCCAGACTGTTGGGTGTTTAGATGTGTCGAATGCTTTACAAGGACCGTGCTAGTAATTCCGTGATAGATTTCATGCGTAAGCGAGTTCTTTTTAACTATCAAAAACCGAATATATCATTAATGTTCACCCATCGGGTGGCACTGCTCATCCGACTGCGAAGAGATATTTCATTCCGAATGAATCGATCAGACGGTCATTTCAGGCAGTGAAAGGGTCGATTAGCAGTGCTCATAAGACCTTCTCAGAGCCGGCCCGCCATGTCCCAGAGATCGATGTTTCCTTGATGCAGATGCGGTATCGTGGCTCCATCCTACATTGAACTGGAGATTCAGCACTTTATCGACTATTGGGGCTGAATTGTTTCTATGGAAGCTTCCTGTCGAGTATTTGACAGTGAATTGAAGTGACATGTGGACTTCGGTTCTATCTACTTCCCTTCATCGTTCCGATAACTTACCTTGACGGAAAATTGCTTGCCGGGAAGTCAGACAGTCTTTTGATGCGTTGCTTAATGTTTTTTACTCCACCCGCCACGAAGCAGAAGAGTAAGATGGACGCACAAGTAAACCAATCTTTTAGACCCACCCTAGCAGTGCTTTTGTTCAAGGTTAACCCATTTGTGGGTGGTCGCCACTTGCGCTTGCTAACTAGTTACTATTCCGACTGGTTACTGATCTTTGCTCGCAACGAGTTGTCGGTCTGGTGCTGCTATTTTTACCGTGTTATACAAGTCTCATCAGGTAGGGCTATAAGGGCCCTATTATATTTGTGCGTTGCATCTCGAAGACCCACTCCATCAGCCAATCTGGGTGTTGTTTTTCTCCGGTACTCGTTGGAGTGACAAAGTTTCCAGTAGTAATGAGCAAACTTTCATTTTAGGCAATAGGCTACATTGTCGAAACGAATATCGCAGAATTTTTTAGGTGAAAGAACGATGGGCGACCACCGCCTGCAGATGTCCAATTTTCCTCAGGTTGTAGCCGACTGCCTTGAGTTTTTTGTGTACTCACATCTTTTATTCTGGAGTGCAGTGAGCTGTTCCTGCGTGGCTGTTCTACAGGCAGACGAATGACACCACTGCAACATTAACGTGTTTGCCTGTGGTACAGATTGAACGTCGCAAAGTGCATATCAATGTCAAAAGCGTAGGTGCACTGTCCGCATTCGTAGAGCCGTTCGATTTCATATTCTGTTTCAGCTTGGATTTTAGCTAACCCCATTTCCCACCCTTCATTCAGGAATGATTGAAGCTGCATGTACTCTGATGACGTTGGATGTTGCCGGCTTCAAGAATGATTATCTAATCGTTTTTCTTATCTGTCTGTACGAAAGTGTGCCATGAGAGAAGTTGTCCTGACACTGGATGTTGATTCTTTTCTTCTATTCTTATTGTGTACAACGTGATTCCTCGTTTTGTGGTTTCGGTTTTATGCCTATACCACCTTTTTTGACCTGAACGTAAACCACTCTTTGACCTGGTAATCGCACGTGTTGCTTAAATCAACACGTGGATTTCGCTATCTTGTAGCCACGTTGCCTTGAGTCGGTGTGGACTTTGGGATCCCTATTGGTTGTTGATCAGGTGGCTGTTGATCTGTTCGCCGAGCTTGGCAATGGACTTGCGAACGTTTCGCCACCATACGAAAAGACAACATCATTGCGCCGTTGGGTGGGTACTGCCTCTTTGCCTATGTACGTTTATATGGCATTTGAAGACTGTTATCTTCTAACGTGATTACCTATTTGGGGGACAGCGTTTTTCGTGAATCTATTGGTCGTTTGCGATCTTTGTTACGTTGTGATCTGCGTTCCTTTGAGTTGATTCGTTATCCTAACGCTTTTCTGTTTTTAGTAGTTTCTTTGCTGGTTTTGATTGGCCGTCATCTCGGTTTGCATTGCGTTATGATCTGATCTTCTCGAAGTACATCGCAGCACAACGGAATCCAAGTTTAAAGAAGAAGAACGCCTGTACAAATTGTTCCAGGGAAATGGATACCCAAGGAATTTCATCCGGAGATCACTCAGGAAGGGAAATACGACCGATGCAACACCACAAAGTGGAAGCAAGCGAGTCACACTGACATACGTCAAGAACACCGCTGAAATGGCGGCAAGGCTCTTACGACAGCACAATACGGCGGTCGCTTACAACACTTTGCGGAGGACACTATCAAGACCAATAGGAAAATTAGATCCAATGGTGAATAACAATGTCATATACAGGATCCAATGCATGGACTGCAACCAACGGTACATATGACAAACGGGAAGGAAGCTCTCCACCAGAATACATGAACACAAGCTCGCTACTAAAGGACACAATCAATTTTCCCTCATCTTCGTACACAAAGATCAGAAAGGAAACGAGTTCGACTGGAGCGGCGTTAACACACTAGCTCAAGCAAGAAGAAAGAAAGAACGTGAATGAATGGAAGCGTGGTACTCCACTGAAGAAGCTGTCAACAAATATATCGAAATTGATGCTATTTACGAACCAATAAGAGCAAGTGAACGCCAGAACCGCAGAACTCTGAGCTGCGAAAGCAACCAGACGAGGAACTCATAAGAGAAGCAGGAAAGCCCCATTCAAACGGACACATCAGTTTGATAGGAGGAGGCACCCAACCAATAAATCAAAGCACCGAATTAACCGGCGAACGCAGGGACACTAGCTGTTACAGTGGAGAAAATAGGGCGTTGCAAGCAACCAATCGATCTCGAGAAGATCAGGCCACAACGCAATGCAAATCGTGAGGAGGGCCAATCAAAGGCAGAGAA
The DNA here is from genome assembly GCA_004794785.1 of Opisthorchis felineus. Classification (NCBI taxonomy): domain Eukaryota; kingdom Metazoa; phylum Platyhelminthes; class Trematoda; order Opisthorchiida; family Opisthorchiidae; genus Opisthorchis; species Opisthorchis felineus. The sequence continues at coordinate 247,381 of SJOL01007370.1, forward strand.
GAAACTACTAAAAACGGAAGGCGTTGGGACAACCAATGAACTCAAAGGAACGCAGACCACAAAGCGAAAACAATCACAAACGGACCAATAGATTCATGAAGAACGCTGTTCCCCATATAGCTAATCATCCTAGATGATTGATAGTCTTCCAATGCTATATAAGCGCACACAGACAAAGGGGAAGTACCCACCCAACGGCGCACTGCTGTTGTCTCCTAGTATGGTGAGGAAACGTTTGCAGGACAATTGCCAAGCTCGGCGAACAGATTAACAACCTTCTGCTCAACACCAAATAAACCAACCCTAGGTACCGATATTTCAACACATCACCATTTCTGGGATTCCTTTAGGTGTCAGCAGTTCCCTAACCGGTGTATAGAAGCCGGCGAAGTCTCACGATTTGAGGTGTGTACAATTTTATTATATTATTCTATTCACAGTACCACATTTCCTGTCCCAACATACATAATATTTGTAGCGACAAACAGCTAGGACACCCAGACATTTAAGAAAACTACTGGGATCGAAGATTTTGACATTTATGTACTAGATTTAAGTACTACCGGTTGTCTCCAGCAATCACTTGGGCCACAGGGAGTCACACGCAAAACCCCGAAAGTCAAATCGTTCAGCAAAAGATTTATCAACAAATGGATTAGCATGAATAAAATAATAAAATAACAAAGCTGTACACACCTCAAATCCTGGGACCACGCCGGCTTCTGTGCATCGGTTGAGGAATTGCTAATTCCTAACGGATCCCAAAGTCCATGCCGACTCAAGACAACGTGGCTTCAAGATAACGAAATCCACGTGTTGATGTAAACAACACGTGTGATCACAGGGTCAAAGAGCGGTTTACGTTTAGGTCAAGAACAAGGTGGTATAGGCGCAAAACCGAAACCACAAAAACGGGGAATCACGTTGTACACAATAAGGATAGAAGAAAAGAATCAACACCGCCCCCCAAAGCCAGCATGGTTTTCATTGATCTACCGACTCAATCCACCGCATGCATGAATGAGGCCAACGAGAATGGTACAACTGCTCTAACCACAAACACCTCCCTCAATCCGGAGCATGCGCCCAGAATGGGTGAGCAACTAGGTGTCTTCTACTCTTTCCAGCAAGCACATGCGAAGTATACCGCGCCTAACCTTACTTGAGGCAGTCTTTACTAGCACTTCCCGAATATGACCATCACTTCCGGGCTCGCCCTTTCTCCCAATGTCTGCGACTTGGATTTTCGCCGCTGAATAATACAAAGTCCCCAACTCGAAAATCTCGACGGTTTCGCATCCACTTGTATCGTAACTGTAAAGACGGAATGTACTCCTTCAACCATCGACGCCACAAGGTATCGGCCAACACTTGCCCCTGTCTCCAACATCGGGTATATCTGTCGCGTATATTGGTCGCATCATCTGATAAATCAAGCTGTTCCCGCAATAATAACAAGTGACTTGGGGTCACCACGTCTAATGAGTCTGGATCATCGTAGACAGGTGCAAGTGGACGGTTATTTAAGATACGGTCCATGTCAGTGAGGAAAGTAGACAAAGATTCGTCGGTCAACATTTGCCCGCGGTAGACCGTACTCAGCAGTCAGCGGATAGATCGTAACTGACACTCCCATACTCCTCTGCGGTGACTGCTATAGGATGGATTAAAGTGCCACTCGATCCCGTGGGCTAGCATCCTCTTATTAACGGGAGCGTAGTTTAGCAATTTCAGAAGTTGCCGAAGTCCTAGTTCGGCTCCAACGAAATTACTTCCTTGGTCACTGTACATTTCCTTTGGTGAACTGCGACGGTTAACAAAACTGGAAAGTGCCGTAAGGAAGGAGTCGGTCGATAAGGAATGAGCTACCTTGATGTGAAGTGCACGAATCTTCAAACAGGAGAAGATACATCCGTATCGCTTCCTCGAGTGTCGTTCGTCGCGTACGAAAAAGGGACTGAAATAGTTCCCACCGGTGGCGGAAAAAAGCCTAATCAGGTTCAACTCTGCAGGCCGGTAAGGATGCCATCAACTGTTCCGCTGGCTTCATCGACCTTGCCCTACATGACAAACACCTACGCACAAGCCCGTTAAGTGCGACTGCCGCCTTGACAATCCAAAATTTATGACGCATAACAGCTAGAACATGCGCTGTGCCCATATGTCCTTCCAACTCCTGGTAGTCTCTAATCAGACAATGTGTCGCGTGATGTCGACTAGGAAGTACGATAGGATGTCTGCGGGATTGGGACAAACCACTATTTTGCAGCCTTCCTCTGACACGTATTAGTCCTTCAAGAAACATTGGAGATAGTTTACGTGACGAGTTAGCCGACCTCATATTCTGGCTCTCATCGGGACGTGATTCTCCGGTGAGGGAATTATATAACTGCTGAAAGGCGTGTCGTTGTACGTATTGCAATATTTAATATTCTGCTGCTCTCAATTCATTAAGTCGCGAAGACCTAAGAGCAAAAACCCCTCTTCTTTGTTTGACTTTACGCGGAGGTGCAATTTGAATCGTGTCATCCACACTATGGCTCGTTTCAGCCTAGTCCGTGAAGAATAGTAAGAGAGCAGTTTTTCAATTGCTAATTCTACCAGAAAAGCAGTGTTCAGGACGTTAGACTCCTTGACTTCGAGGCTCGGTATAGCGTCGGCAAGACATTTAACATTCAATTTCAGGGCTTTGTAGAAAGGCTGGGCCATCCAACCAAACGTCTAGAACGTCTATGCGGCTACCAGTGACTCCCCTCGATGCGTGATCTCCTGGATTGTCTTGCGTTGACGCATGCCTCCACTGGAATACTTCGGTATTCTCGCAATTGAATCCTAGCCTATTAGCGACGAAAGTCTTATATTTGGACTTTCTGTTATAGATATAACGAAGCACGATCATAGAATCGGTCCACGAGTAAGTACTATCTATTTTCAAATTCAGTTTTCTCAGGACGTGGCGCTTTAACCTTACGGGCAAGACGGCAGCTTGCAATTCCAGTCGCGGTATAGTAACAGGCTTTATAGGGGAAACACAGGATTCACCGATCAGAAACTTACAGCATACCATCCAGGAACTGCGTATACAAAGTACATAAACAACGGATCCGCAATCAACTTCTGAGGTATCAGAGATGATATGCAGTTCAGTGTGACGTACGCCAAACTCAATAGGCGTGATGCATCGAGGTATTTCCAAAGCCTCAACTCTTTGTATGTCGCGCTGCCAACACCCACAAGGCTTCGATGGCTGTATCACTGCGTTCATCCAAACCACATTTCTTCTCGCACAGTCGTTGTACTAATCGTATGGGTTGAAGTAAAAGCGGGGCCACAAATTCGAGGGGGTCGTAAAGTGAGGTGATGCAAGAAAGGACGTTACGTTTTGTCGCTGGGTTTGCTGGCAAATCGACCGTAGATCGGAAGCAGTCAGTTTTGATAGACCAGCACAGACCCAATGTCTTGTGCAAACTCGAATCTGAAGTGTTGAGGTCAACTAGCTTGCTGACAGGGATGATATTCTGCTTACCCATTTATGCAGAAAAACCCTCCCAGGTTCAACATCGAACTGAGTTCACAAATTAGTTTTTTTGGCTATATCGACAGATTTCACTGATACAAGGCAATCATCTACGTAAAAGTTCTCCTTTACTACAGAAACTGTCCTTTCGTCGAAAACATTTCTGTTGTCATCAGCCACTCTACGTAGAGCAAAAGCAGCGCAAATCGGGGAAGAAGTGGCTCCAAACAGGTGCACGTTAAGACGATAGACGTCTGGGAATTTTTTCAGATCGCCGCCAGTGTACCACAGAAAACTGAATGATGCTTTATCCTCCGGTGGTAAGGGTACTTGTTAGAACATCTATATCTGCAGACAGCAGTTTCATGGAGTCGGAAACGAAGTAAAACGTCGGTGATGTCATTAGTAAGGTCAGGTCCGGAAAATAGGCAGTCATCAAGGGAAACACCTTGACTTTTCGCAGCGCACTCGGAAACTACACGGACCTTCGTAAAGCTTTCGACGGTTGGAGACGGGATGATGTGGGATGAAGCGCAAGCCTTCTGTTGAACCAACTAGCGATCGATTTACATGCCTCCTTCTTTCGGCCCTGTCCAACTTCTTAAAACAGATCGAAAGCCTCAGCTCATCCTTCCGTACCTCGTCAGGAAATGGTCCTCATTGTCGTTTGGCCATTATCTTCCAATCACTTCACCAAGCCAGTTCTACTCTTTCATTTCCTCCATACTACGGTGTAGTGCACCTACTGGGCATTGTATGCCCACCCACTGTCTAGTTTTCAACAGAATTTTTTTTGCGCACCATGCGCAACTTGGGAGCAACCTTTTTGTCTTGTAGAGCGAATCGATCCAATGTGCAACTTGTGGTTTAGCACATGTGCACCTTTTGGTAACCTATTCGTCTGTGCACAATGCTGTTTGGTGCAACCATGAATGTTTCATATGAATGGCTGGCTATGCTACTTTATTGCTTAGTTTGTTAGTGAATTGCGGTGGGCGAACACATATCTCCCTTGATCTTTACTTTAGAAAGCAGTGGCTATTCTGTCCGACAGTGGTTTACGTTCGAAGCGAGTGCAACGTTTGGGAGATGTTTTCAGTGGAGGGTTTTTCCGTCATGATGATGGACTGTGTGCATCTGTGAATGTGTTTTTGTGCACTTTTTGTATTCCCGTGGTTCACACCGTGATTCTGATGAATACAATTCAAAGCTCATGTTGATAGTGCGAAAGATGGCCGACCGAAATTCACCAATACTTATTACCATGGTTTTAGGGATATGACTTCACTTTCATAGTCTCTTCAGGCTCCATTAGGAACTAGTACCTTCCACCTTGGTATCGTCTACGTGTTAGGGTCCCATGAAGTACACGAACAAAGCCCAGTCCGTGATCAGAATTAGGTCTTGGTTACTGGGGTGTCACGGCTTCGCGTGGTTTCCTTTAAAGCTTTCTTGGCCGCAACCTAACGCCTCATTCCCACATTACTTGCGATACTTGGTTTTCAGTCATAACGATCGGGCGTAATTCTTGTTACCTCAACCCCCCCCCCCCCAAAGATACCAATACGGGTGCTTGTTGCTGTTGCGGCTCAGACATGCCAAGCGTGAATATTTCTTTTGGGAGAGTTTTACATGCCTCATTATTAACCCAGTAAAAGGGTCATCTAGATTGCAGATAGTGCTAAAGGTACGCCGCTTTCTCTTACAAACCAGCTCATCTTAGGTTTGTTGATGAGCGTTGCAATAGCCCGGTGAAAATAACAATAACATATGAATGAATGTAGACTCCTTATGTGTGTGCTGCATCCCACAAACCGTTGTCTTTTGTCTGAGTAGGTGATGGCCACTTTGTGGTTTGTTCTTCATCACATCACACGAAGGTTTATAAAAACGTTGAACTATTCCGAACAGGTCAAATGCGCGTACTTCGATCATAGGTGACTTGGATACACTCGACAATCCCCAACCGCCCATGTGTACCTATCCTACTGAATCGACAGAAAATAAATCAACGGATCTCGGTATACATTCTAATTGGGTCCTACCCTAACTGGGCATGCTACCACAATCTAGTTCACCTACGTAGGCGCTACTTATTTCAGTACCAGCTAATGCACTCGGTTCTCCCTAAAGTGATTGCGTGTGCGCTTGTCTATGTGTGTGGCCTTTAAGGCTGAAAATGGATGTTAAGCTACAGTGCCCGCGCATTCTACTTTAGTGTTATTGAACGTTGTTTGACCCGGGATTTCAATTCTCTCATATTATAATAGTATAGACAGTGTTTGATGAATTACTAGTGTTAACCACCTACTCCATGACCTCCAAATGTGAGATGGGCATCCCACACCAGACCTTACTGCTCGAGACATTTCAATGGTTAAGGTGTCAGTATGCGGACCAGAAGGTCCGTGGTTCGAACCCAACCTTAGCATCCTGACTTGTTTAGGGTTGGGCGAACTGACAGTATCCTAGCCCTCGTTTCTCCTTCCCTTGGCATGACAGCTGGGCACCGAAAGGGTGCTACAGCTGGACGATTATTATTCTTATTCTACGTCATTGATTTTGAACGAAACTGACAGCCGTATTGTAGTGGTCCAACTGTGTCTGCGGAACATCTGAAATCCAGAAAGCTCAACGATTGAAGCGGGTGCTACTATTTTGGAGGTTAGTGGTTTGAACACAGCCCTGCCTTTTTGCTTGCTTCTGCCTAGCCTGGGGCAATCAGGCAGTATCTTAGCTGTGTGCCACAGCTGAACAGTGTAATTTAGGAAATAATCCTTGATCCATGTGTCAAGTGGGGAACAGATGTTTGCAAGTATTGGAAGTAGGTGTTCCTCTGTAGGTTGTGTGATATCATTTGCTGAACATTTGTTTCGCTTTCCATCCTTTCTTCCCAGCAGACCACAACAATGTTCAAGTCAGGTTTAGATCAGGGATCAAACCAGCTTCCTTCGCAAAAGACTGGGACCACTGTCTCACACTGTGATGAGGAAGTGGACGGACTAGAGCTTGCTCGGTTGGTCCGAAATCTTTGGCCCAACAGCAAATCTGGCCGACGGTCCACAGGTGTGGTTGCCCTCCCAGACGTTAAACCCAACCGTTCCTCCAATCTGGCCCATAGTCTTGAGTCCAATGCGAAACGGCCTTCATCCGCAGCCATGCGACCGCAAGATTTGAACATACGACCAACTGTGCGACAACCAGGACAGTTGTTTAGAATGGAAGACCCATGTAAGCGGGACTGCAACGCCTCACTTTTCTCATTGTTTTATTACATTCTATGATCTTTCATGGTTACCTCACAGAGATCTCTAGGGTGTGTTAGTAGCTTATCTATGGGAGCTCCGCGTACAGAAAATCAGCTCTTGAAGTGCGAGCCAGAATCATTGCAATCCTCTCGCGATCAGTGCCGTTTATTTCATATGGCATTCTGGTTGAAACCCCAGCGCTTATGGTAACTAGTGAGTTCGTTGGTACATCCATCGGTCAGGCTCTCATCAGCTGTAATAACCACATACTTCCCGTACATTGGTTCTAGCTGCCGTAATTTCGTTCATCGATGATTTGGGGAGGTGCGGTAGAAGCTGCGCATTGTAGGTGGTAGTTGGTGTGACTGATGCGTAAATACAGGGGTGTAAGTGGACTTTTCATTGGGGAGATCGGGAGGGGGGCTATGCATTGAAGGCAACAGCTTGGATGCACGAGCACCGTTAAGGGCGCCACTGGGCCATGTTTGACACTGTCTCTAACCATTCATGTGTCCCGTCTCGGGGTCCCCATCCAGGGAGACGGCAATGATAAACGCAGCTGAGTTTGCTGATAATTACTGTCATACTTCGCTGTCAAGTTATTGTTTGACCTCCCTGGTTCGTTTCCATCCTTCGCGTTGTTGTGTGAAAAGAACCCTTCGAGGAAGTCGGTCGACTGGCATACGAAGCACGTGACCAAGCCAGCACAACCTATGGAGTGTGATCGGTTCGTCTATCGTGGACGAGTTTTCTCTTCCGAAGACCATTCGACCTACTTCAGCATTACTGATCCGGTGTTCCCACCGGCCTCTGATCAACTAACACAGCTTCATTGGGCCGCTTCAGGAAGCAGGTGCTCCGCGACCTCAGTGAGTGGTTTGAAACCGATGTTTGACCAACTACATTTGACGAACAACCGATGTTGAGGCAATCTAGTTAGGCTTTCCAGGACCAGCGTTCAGTGGATACGACTTCCTCGGTTAGGGTCCCATGAGCCGCGTACCGTGGTTCGATCTTCCACCATTTTTCTTGTCCATAAGTTCGTAGCATGTCCGATGACCTTAGTGCATTGAGTTTGCTGCAGTCCTCTTGGTATCTTCCCAACTTCTAATCTGGCAACCACATGGCTGGCGCAGCTTCACAAGGGCTACACATTATTTTCGTTGTCACAAATGGCCGTTTATGTTGATAGTTTTATGGTGATATTCCCCATTGTGATCACAGTTTGGTAATATCACACTCGGTGCCTTCTTTTCTCTCCATGCGTCAATGTTTTTACCTTCACAGTAAGGAGAATATCAGACTACGGATAAGTGCCGTGTTCTTTGTACACATGCACACACTCAAGAGCTGTGCGTTTTGCGCTGACGACAAGCGAAACCGAATTGCACTGGCTACTCGACGTGTTCAAATAAGACCAGGGTTTCGAACTTCTCGCCTTGCAGATGGTGGATGCCTGACCTTAAAGGTGAACAAGCCTGGTGTTTCCATTTGTTGGTACTAAACCAAACAACTGCGCCGCGAATGTCCCATGTCAAAGAGTAGATAACCCCAGAATAGTTGGACAAGTAAAACAGATGGGCAATCTGAGCATGAGCAGTACATTTCTTCCTTATCAGAACTCATTGCTGTTTTGGGTTGCGTTACGAAAGCGGACCCTTTTTGACGGAAAATCATCATATCACGGAGTCTCCGCTTTTCGAAGATGCTCTGTTGGTTTTTAGTAGAAGAGAATTCTGCAACTATGAAAATTTTCCGTGTGAAATTTTTTCACTGGTTTGATTTTTTCCAAGAAGAAGTTGGTAGTTTTCAGTAGCAACATACTTGAAACACACGTCGGATCACATGGTAGGGTCAAATAATTGAGCTTCATCTAGTCAAGATTTTCAACTTGACAGTCTTGACAGTCTACGGGCAACCCTTTTCGAGGTCGCCGTCCTCGAATTCCTCTTATCCCAGAAGAACGAGACACCACACACAACAATTAGGGGAAATTCGCAGCCGATTCATCAGCTACATGTTTTCCCCATCGGGAGATTAAAAAGTGGGCAAACATTTCAACCCAATCAACACAATATCACAGATAGGCAGTTGCTTATACCGCTCCCTCTTTGACAAACAACCCTACAGCGATATCTCTTCTTGAATGAACACTTTCGATCGGTCCTCTCCTGGGTTGCGCTGGACGTGCTTTACTGTATTTTAGATTAAAAAAAAGTAGTCCATTCATCATATTAGGCCAATGCGCAAATTACATCTAACCGTTCATGGTTATGGTTCTTGCTCGTGGTTTCCTAATTTCTCCAAAACCTAACGCATCTGTAAAGCGTTTCAGGCAATAGGAATAGATAAGACAGAAAAGCGATGATTCATTTTACTTCGAGAAATAGTTTTGTTGTTGGAGGAGGAAAATGTCTTGTGAAATATTTTTAATAGGCGGAAAAATTTAGCATTCACCACTTTTTTGCCAGTAAAAGTCTCACCCTTGACATTCTGTTGCTTTGTTCTGCAGTACAATCGAATCTATGGCGTTCGGATACCGAATCACCGATGGAGCTGGATTGGGATCATGAACCGGGTAGGTTCTATAAATATGTCACTATTATGCACGTGAATGGCACCCGGACTTGTCAAAATGTCCATTATTGCTATCAAGAGTATTCGGTATAAAAGCTGCATTTATGGACTATGTGTCAGCGTGAAATTACAAACTAATTTCCACGTGAAGATGCTGATCGTCGTTTCACACCACATTTTTCTCAAATCAACTTCTGTCATTGATCGTGAAGCTCGATCCGCATTCATGTGCACCTCATGTAATATGAAGCGACCGCTCTGTTGTCCAGATGTGCGTAGTCGCATTTTTGTTCAATCGAACCGGATCTGACAGGCATTTGCAGCTAAGCTATCGTTTATGCAGATTGTATGTGTTGCTAGGCTAGTACCGTTGTGTATACCGTTGGATCATATTGGTTGGACTACCCGTGAATGAATGCCATAGCCCCGTAAATGTAAGCCTATCTGATAACAACCGACTTCGGCTTGGATTTCACCTCATTTTTCTGGTGTTTTACCTGTCAGAATTATTTTCTGGATAAACTTTTGTCACAGTTCGTCCAGCATACCGCTTTTCAATGCGCTGCCGCTCAAGACGAGAACATTCTATCTCCCCTCCATCTGGCGGAACTAGTACCCCAAATGGTTTCTTCCAATACTACCTCACCCAATTATGTCAGCAGCAATGATGAATTCCGATTCGGAGGCGCGGAGCTTAGAATCCCATCAAGCATAAATATTTTATTATCTTGAACTAAGAAGTCCAAGCACAAATTGTTAGACTTGGCGGTGAACTCGAGCCACCTACATTTTACTGGCTGAGCACACCGCGAGGTTTTTCTTTTTGCTTGAGCCATAGGTAGATTTCACTTCAAGACCTACCAGATCCTTTTCGCGAATTCGTTGACGCCACCCAACATCACAAACGCTTCTGAGGCATGGATGATTAAAAACCTGGAGACTCCTCATATCATCTCTCCGCAGGGGCCATGTCTCGCAACCATACAACAATACAGCCCTTTTCGTAGCCTGGTACACGTCATTTCTTTTTGTCACCGCAAGTGACGCAAATTAGCAAACGTGATTCGAGCTTCTGAGATCCGTTCACTAACTTCATCAGCACACTTCCGTTAGAGCTTGTACAACTATCAAGGTATGCAAAATTCTCCACAACCTCCAGTGATTCTCCTTGAATTGTTGAGGGTATGTTCAGAAGCTGCACGTTCTGAAGCGTGACTTTACACTTTGAAGGTGCAAGACGCATATCTAGAAATGGTATGACGGTATTCAGTTCATTCAACAAGGCTTGTGCTTTGCCTTCGTCTTCAGAGGTGAGGACGATGTCGTTTGTGTACTCAAGCTTAACAGGGTTCTCACCAGCAACAATTTGAACAATTTTGATGACCTTCCAGTGCCTGTCCTCAATGACGAAGTTGAACAAGAATGGAGAGGATGGATATCCTTGTCGGACACCACTTCTGTAGAGAAGCTTCTAGAGAGTTCCCCATACACCCACACGCCCAGGAGTATGTGAATATGGGGACCGGATTATGTTCACAAAATTCTGGAGCACTTACTGTTGAGCGACAGTGTTCAATAGCACTGACCGATCAACAGTATGGAACACACTCTTGAGTTCAAGGGACACCAGGATTGTGGATCATCTGTACAAATGTGATCGTTAGTTGGGACACATGGAAGGGAGTGGCGGTTGAAGCACTGACTGAATTCATCTAACTTAAGTTGTTGGGAACGAAAGCCTATCCTAAGGTTGATGGGCAGTAGGCTTTTTGTTAAAATAGCATCATAACCGTTCATAGACAATTTCGCAACATATCTGTCATTTACCTGTCACCTATGTGTCGTGACTTTCTAATGGCAAAAACTACATACCAGCATCCCTAGATATTCAAAATCCGTATGCACGAAAACGGTCAATCAAAAAATAATCCAGTAATTGAGAGGCAAATAAGCGAAAGAGGGATGCGCAGTGCTTTTTATTATATTTTGATGTCTGAGAGAAATGGCTACTTTCACTTGTTATTAGTGTTTCAGGACTGTTTCCCGCTTTTTGCTTTGCCTTGCTTTACTTTTTACCGCTCCGTTTTTGTGGGTGCTTTGTCTGCTACACTGAGAATTCATAATGTTTCTTGTGTGGTTGGGTTGATTAAATACCCATAATCGCTAAATGTTCAGCTGAATGGTTGTCAACTAAATCGTTCGCGTTAGGCCATCGGCTTTTCGCAGTCTAGGTAGACTGACAACCGCCTTCCTTAGTAAAGAAAAACTGGGTTTCAGTCTTCAAGTGAACCAGTTCAGCCATTTGGTTAGGAATTTCTGCATTCGAATCACTGTCGCAGATTTTGTTTGGCCCATGGAATGCGGCATTTGCTAGATCTGAGTGTGTTTTGAAAGTTTCATTGCAGATCACATTGTGAAGTCAATTCAATTGAGCTCACCAACGCAACCGTTTAGGTTCCTCCTTAGCCTACTGATTCAATCTGCGACGGTTTCATTTGCCAACTGTATGAGTGGGACTAAAATGTGGACAGTCATTTGTGGATGTTGATAGCTTTCAGTGATTCAGTTTAGATCGGATGGCAAGGTGTTGATGTGAATAGTTGAGAGTTTACTTTTCGTTTGACCTTTATGCATGGGGGCTTGTATCCCTCCTAAACTTGAAGGAGAGTAACCTGAATTTGTGGGTTGGTGCAGTTATCTGGACAGTTGAATTAGCCAGAACCATACCGTGACAAAAGTCGATGCGTGCATTATCAAGACACTGACACTTGTGTTAGTTATGGCATCGAAAACGAATTTCACGAGGCTGAACAAAGTCTTACTTAATGGTTGGGAAAATTGACCACTTCGATCCAGTGATAGTCGTTAAATGCCTGGTTATCAACCACTTTGCAGCATAATGTATGTTAACTGACTGCAAAGTGCTTGCAGTGAAATGGTACCTAAAGGGTATTTGGTAGTGAACCGGAATCACTAGAGCAAAAAATAAAGCTTATCAGGTCAAGGTAGTCGGGGCGTGTACTACTCATGTCCTACTACCGTTCACCAACAAAGTGCTATCCTGTATAAAAGGGTGACACTGTGACGGCGCGTACCAGGGGAAACTGTGGTCAAACTGCGTGCCATGAGATTTTCGAGCCTTTCTAGTTGGGGCGAGGTGGTTCAGTGGTTAGAGCGCGAATTCACTGACCGGAAGGTCCGTGGTTCGAACCCGACCTCTGCCTCTTGACTTCCCCTGTCTAGGCTCGGGCAACCTGGTAATATCCCAGCCCCCGTGTATCCTTCGGGTGGCATGACAACTAGGCACCGAAAAGGTGCTACAGCTGAACGATTTTTTTGGGATCCCCGCGATGCTCTGGCATGTCTACCCGGATGCCAATTCAAAGTGTAGGAACTTTATTGCACATCGAGGTCAAAAAACTACTTGTGTTAAGTCCTTCCTCTTCCTCTTTATTTCCATCATTTACTGCGGTATGGTGATATCATAGGCATCAGTATACACTTGGTGTATCGCTGTTGGTAATGGTGATACACTGAGGCGATTGTTGTGCCACAGAAACTCCAATGACTGTGACTGGGCCATAATTGTCAGTGACTCTGTCCATTAATGTATCGTCCTGGGGTCCTCAACTGAGGAACCGGCAGTTATCAACGCAGCGTGGTTCAGGCTTTCACGAACAACGATCAGGTCTTTGTCTGACTGACTGTCATTTTCATACAACTCAGCCCAATACTACGAAATGTGCTCTTGTGTGAATTATTTGGCCTAACCAATGTAGCCTGTCGTGAGTACATCGCCTCCCAATAAACTTGATCATAGTAACTGCTTCACGTAAATTTTTGGTGAAACAGTGATGTCCTATTTTTCGGATACGTGCAATAGGACTAGGCATGTTGGAGCGTTTTTATCGGTTTAATGTGAGTCGGAGTGGGAACGCGACCCTTTGGGAAGTGATTTTCCTGCGTTCACTTTGAACAATACTTGCTTAGTCTAGTTTTCGTCACATTATGATTTGTGTTTTAAATTTTCGAAGACCCTTTGTCGCCATGCTCGACATTTTCTTATCTCAGCAACCCATTCATCATTCTGCTACATTTGTTTATCATGATTCCTGTGTAACTATCTAATTACTATTCAATTCCTTTGAGCAGAGATGCGAGGTACCTGTAGGTGACCCTGAGCACTCGTTCTGACAACCAATTGTATCTTATGAGTAACTCATGCCATGGTTATCGCATGTGTTGAACCCGCAGGTACCGTGTCACCACAGCGCAAGAAAACTAACCCAACTCGTCCTATACCAGCCATAGTGAGCAATACGAATGGGCGAAATGGTCGACGGGCTGAAGAGGACGGATTCACCGAAGTCAGTTTATTTCCAGTCCGACCGAGACGACATCCTCGTGCGGTAGTTAACCTTCCAATTCAACTTACTGAAGTTGAGTCAGGTATGAACGACGGTTCAGCCAAGATTCCTGTACATTCGAAACGATGGTCCTGTTCCGATAAACTTCTTTCCGCAACCAGTATCCATCGAATGCATCCCACAGTGCCTGCGCAAACTGCAATACCATGTTCCAACCTTTTCACTTCACCAACAGACGACGAGACTCTTACCGGTCATTGTCCGCCGTCAGACGACCTGTTCGATTCCGGGTTCGCCGGTTTGAGCCAAAGTTTCGCCGATGGAGACTCCGATGGTTGTGGTATTGGGAGTGCCGGCGGAGGCCGACTAAATGACTTCCTCTGGGAGCATGAGATGTTCGAAGATACTAGATTCCCTTCACGAAATCATCTTCATCACTAAGGCGCCTCTCCTCCCTCACTCGAATTGATGAATCCCTAGGAAATTCAGTGAATACTTTGAGTTTATCATTTATCATCTTTATTGAATTTTTAATCCTTGAAACTGTTCCGATGCATTTATGACCTTGATTTTTCATGATCCTGCATTTACGCTGTTGTATACTCTGCCAGTACCAAACCATGTATATTGTGTATGTATTCAATAATCTCTGCGATTGCCCGATAATATGCTTGTTTGTTGATCCCGTTCCTTTCCCTTCAATGGAACTTCACCGCGCCAACGGAAATATTTCCTTTATTCAACTGTTGCTTATCTTATTTTTTGCAGCTTAGGAGTTTCCACAATGTCCTTCCAGTTGTCATCTTGATAATCTTTAATTTCATTTCTGCATGATTTCATTCACAAAGAGAAGAGTTTAGACGACTGTGTTTTCTTGACAATGCACTACGCATAAGGTGGATGAGAATTCTTCGACAGCTGATGAACAGATCTACCTTTCTTGGGGCTCATCAGGTAGGCACAGTCCCTTGGTTTTCACCGACTATGTGTACTACTTGAACCAAGAACAGCCTATCTGGAGGACCAATGTTGCTGTATGATAGAACCTTTCAAACTCGTTTGATGCCAATCCTGTGACAGACTATGAGCTAGCATGCATGCCAGGGTGGCCTAAAATTATGGAGTAAAATGAAGGATAGTGATTAGATTTCATACGTTCACCAGTAATTGGATCGCAATTGTTCCTTCGGCGGTTCTGACAGAATACGCATAGAGAGCACTCCAACCTGTCAAAGTCAAGGAAAACTGACTTTGTACAACACTCTGAAATATTCCCATAATCGAATAAGTACAAGACCACTCGAGCGAAACTGACTTTTTCCAAGAGCACAGACGGTGTGATCTGAATTGCAAGATGATGCTCATCACTTGATGCTCTGAGCTAAACACAATAACCGCAAGAACGAGTACTTAAAAATCTTCTGCAATTTATCCTGGAAGATCTACAGACCTTGTTAGATCTCATGGATTGCTTCTGTAAAAATTTGGATTGGACGAGGTCGGACGAAAATTGAGCTCGAGGCGGACAAGCCTTAGCACGGTGCACTTACAGATGGTAGCTGGCGGACTGGCGGTCAATCCGATAAAAGCTGTGATTCGACGGTTTGGAAAATAAACATGAACTGTGCAAAATGTTTGTTGGTTCTCACCGTCACAGCATTTGAACACCAACCCTAACGTTTATGGATTCCAGTAGTTCCATATATGTGCTAATATCAGTTGCGTGAACCAGTCAACAGGTGTAACCACGTGATGTGGAGCGTCATATCCTTTCTGTCTGCGAGCTACTTACACTGCTGATCAGCTGCCCTTAGCTGAACGGTCAAGTGTTGAAACTGCTAACCGGGAGGTTGTTGTTTCCAGACTCCCTGGAACTTCCTGACATGCGCCGTGCTGATGATTTCTAATAAGGATGAAACTGCTGTACAGCGCCTCTCGGCTGTTTAGTGTAGATCGGCTTCATTCACGGGACGGAAGTGTTTGGTGTAAAGCGGATCCGTCTTACTTCATTGTGCCTGGAAACACAAGTACATATTGAGTCTAGTCGCTACTGCTTTGGAGAACGCTAGTAACCGAGGAAATCTTCTCTACATGTGAAGCATTCAGTGACTCAAAACACGAAAATTCTCACTTCAAAAGAGCGACTTTGGACGAGCCCCTTGTCGAAATATACTCATTTGCAAGTTAAGTTGGTATTAGCAAGTGACCCAAATGAATCATAGCTGAAGCTTAAACGACAGGTTCAACTGAAATTCACTTGAATCTTCCGTATTACCCCAATAATTCCTGAGTGAGTATATTTCGCCAGCAGCGTACAATTTTGCGTTAAAGAAGAACACAAGGTTGATGGAAGTTGTGGCACAGCGCCTACCTATTGAGTCTCAAAAAGGACAAAAACCGGTCGTGGGCTGTCTTATTTTAAAAGCAATATTTTGCTGCTGTTTTGCCACTCAGAGCGCGGTTGGTGTAGCTAGCTACTCGGCCGTTTTCGAATAGGGATTTGAAAATTACATGGGTACTACCAGACGAATGAGCTAAATCTCTTGTTTTAGTTGGATGTGCTGCAAAAAGTTACTTCTTGTTTCAGTATATTTACTTGGCATAAGACAGTAATCATAAGGCTGCTGTAGATTCTTCGGCAGTCCACTACCGGTTTTGCCTTTCTTGGGACTCGTCAGGCAGACGTAGTCCTCAATTTCTCATATTCTGCTTGAACATTAAATTTCACGTGGCTGGTGAGATACACTTATTTGCAATTTAAGTAGGTGTTAACGGAAGACTCAAGTGAATCTTTCGTTTGTGATATTCTTCAGCGTCATGTGAAGAAAATATACTTTGGTATCTTGAATACTGTGCCAAGTGAAACGTGAGAAGGCTTTTGGGCAGCCCATTGAGTTGAGAATTAGTAGGAACGGGGGATTCAGTTGATTCACCCAGTAACACTAAAGTAGTTTTCAAATGAAGTTTTTTCGCTACTTGACCACAATTTACCGTTCAACTGAGACATAATGTTGACGGAGGACTGGAAACTATGCCTACCTGTTGAATCCCAAGAAAGACAACCCCTCATGGGCTGTCGATGTATTTTTTAGCCAACCTATGAGCAATAAGTTCAGTCAAGAAGACAGAAGGGATTTTTCCGAAAAACTTCTATATTGAATCAGACGGAAACTTCCACGTATTCTACGACCTTTTTGACCCAATTTATTGCGTGAGAGTAAAGTTACAGTGTCCATGTGGCTGTCTAATCTTTGGTTAATCAGTCGATTTGAAACGCGAGACACGCCGCATGCAACCGTACCCCCCCTGAAGAACCATCCTAGTCAACAACGTCAGCAGCAGCAATTTGTTTTTTTAATCCGTATTCACATAGGGCATCACTATCTGGAATGTTCTGTGAACAAGCCACATTCGAACGCAGGTTTCAACCGATGAAGATCGTGAGATGTTCCTAGCCCAACAACCTTGACAAAAGGCAACGTTTTCGTCTGTCATCCTAGAAACTTCACTTTCAATCAAAGATTGTGTCGACACGTCATCATGATGACTTACATGGAGTGCTGATGTTATTGTAGGTATGAAAAATCGGAAAAGTTGCCAGAATAACAAACATCATGTCTAGCATTGGAGATCAGTTTAATCCATTTTCACCATGTCTTCGCCGTAAATATGTAATTAATTCGTTTAGCTACTCAGTTCTCGAAAGTAGCGCGTACTATTTTGTGCCCAGTCCTGATTGCGGTGATCCGTAATCTGTAGAACGTGAAGATTTCCCGTTCATACGGCGTATTTGGATAGAGTTTAAGCACAACCATGCTGTTTCGACTCTGTTACTGTACATTCAGCGAACGTTCTGATCCTCATACATTTCAAACTCCACCACACGCTCGAGTGACGCCACAAGAATTCTTACAGTCAGGAAAAAACGTGGAGATATCGAAAATTCAGCACACTATTACCAAGTAACTTACCATGAATATTGTTCCAATCCTCAGAAACATAAATCTGCTCTTTCCGTGAAAACTGCCGATGCTGTTACAAAAAACACGTTTGATTTTTCTTCGAAGTGGTGCAAAAAAAAATACACAAGTACTGTCAACAGTGAAGCAACAACAGCAAACGACAGCCTTCAGTTGGACGATGGGATCTCTCAATAATGACTGAAGAACGCGTACAAACAGGCTCTGCTAACGACCAACAGCCGCCAATGACAGCAGCCATGGTATCTCAAGAGTTGGACCCATCTTTAAGGTACTGTAGTTCTCCAACTGTATCTTTTGGTAGATACCACTGTGCTGGATGCACACTGAGATCTACAGCCTCGCATCGAGCATGGTTAACATTCGTTTGCAAACTTCACCTTTTCGGTCCCTGGCATATTTGCAAGGGTGAGTATAATATGACGTTCTCCGTGTACTTGAGCCCGAGTCTAACGATCAAACCCTCTAATGTCAGATGACTGTTTCGACTGAGGACAAGAAAGTGCTTACTTACACAAACTAATCGATGGAGCTTCTGGGTGATTTCCATCAACCGCTACCCCCGTCAGATTGTAACTGGCAGTATATTGCAGAAAATATGCCTATGGCTTAAGGGCGCCTGGATTATCTGTGGCCATGTCTGTCAAAAGACCAAAATCTTATATTGTTGTATGAAGTCGTATCATAACGTGAAACCAAAGGCCTTATCAATGAATTACTGAATGGCGAGCTTGAAGCTCGTCGAGAAGTACCAGTCTTCTCTTAATTCACATTATAAATGGAATGTGAGGGTACTGTTTGTTTCTGCGGCCGGTTTTAAGAAACTACTGCGAACGATCGCTTTGGATCACATCGAGATTTGACGAATAATGCAGTTTACAGTTTGGGCTCAAACTAGTCTTGCAAGTGGGCCAACAGAAAGGCCAAATGAATGATCTTGCGCAGACCCTTTATGAGATCTGTCGTGATAAATTGACCCCATGTTGGCGAAGCAGTTATGAGGGTTATGCTGGTCACGTTTTTACTTGGATGAAACATTTAATCAAGACATTCAAGGTGCCCGAGTAAAATGGAAACATGACTTTCAAAAAGACGAGTCGTCGGCGATACCTGTATGTATAAGAATCTAGCGATATCCATAGTACGTCAGTCGCTGCCCATTTTCTCTGACGCATTCAAAGGCACTCGTTGAGCCCCGGCTTACTTGAGATGTAGGTCGGTGCAGAAGCTTTCTGATGTGAAAATCAAGAATAGCACCTTTGGGTCCATTTACTGTTCTACGCCACGAAATCCAGACCGACGTAAGGTCTGTAAGACTGTGTCAGCATGTGCATTGACTGTACTGTAGTTTCAACGACATTCCAGGGCGAAAGGTCTTTTGGTCAACGGAATTAGTTTCGTGTACGAAAATAACGGCAATTCTCCCATTTGAGGGCCATTTCGGCTGACGAAACTCCTTCACAGCACGCCTCTCGTGGCATCTGTACAGAACGCTCACAAGTTTCTTAAGCTTTCTGGGTAGTGATGGCCTAGAACTTCTTCACTGTACGGTTGAAAAGAAGAGTTGGAAAAAATTCGATTGTAGCTGCACTGACAGCCTACTTTACGACATACAGGTTTCACTGGTACTATGGGTCACGGTTACGCTTACGGAGGGTATTGGTTTGGCTGACTAGGTTCCAGTCTTATCTCCTCAACAAAATGTCCGCAGTCGTAGGTGGGGTTACAGGGTAATTTGCAAATTAAAATTTTGAGAACAAATGACTCAATTCAAACTAGGTTACAGCTTTCGGTAATAACCAGAGTGGTCATATTTAACATCCGTCTTCAGCCTGACAAAAAGAGGGAAGCAAAGCTAAATGTTCTGCACTATGTTCGGATAGCTGCTTAGCGCCAGCCACACATTCGAAGGGTAAAAACCTTCTTAAAGACCTTCGAAACAAAATCCGCCTCTTACTGGTAATCGTAAATAAACCTGAAGAGGTCTCTAAGGACGTTTGATCACTACGATAAGTTAACTGGTATACTTTTATTTGTCTGGTTAAATACTTGTCAATTATGTTTTGCCAATCGTTAGAATGTACGTAAACAGCTTATGAACTTGAGGAAATAAATAAATAAAATAAATAAATAAAGGAAATAAATAAAAAACAGTATATTCTTTTACGCTATCTTGTTTTTCTCTCAGAAAATAAAATCAGCCCCAAATTTTAAAATTTACAGTACTAACATTTCACGTACAACCAAGAACACCGTTGAAATCGTTCAATGGAACCATCCTTTACAACGGAACATCTTCCAGTCTCAGACAAACCAGCTGAAACTCTGTGGGAAGAAATAACAAATAAGAATCCTTCAGATGTAACACACTTTGTGTGCACAGCTGCCATGCCACCCGAAGGAGACCCAGTGGCTTAGGTACCGTCACGTTGTCGAGATCCATAGGTCGGGTTCGAACCACGGACCTTCCAGTCAGGACTATGGGGAAATTCTCGTCACAACGGCTTCCAGTACGGTAATGTTTTTTCACAAGTTTTTTCATGGCATCGACGGAAAAGATATTTTGCACCGAAATAAACAATGTTCGATTTGGTCGAGTTTTTAAACGTCTTATTGTATTTCTTGTCTTGTTTTAGCTCATACTGATTGTATGATGTATTGATGAAATGGAAGTGATCGACATAAAAAAAAGTGTTTTGTAGGCGTTGGAATGCTAGCGACAAAAAATCCCATATTGAAGCGGATACTGGACTCCAAAACAATAAGACTAATTCCAAATCTCACAGTAAAAAAGTTAGTTCATTAGCTTGCCAATAAGAACAGCATTATGCAATGTTCTGGTATGATATTTTTATTATATGACAAAATGAGGAATGCTGCCAACGGAGAAGCCCGTCACAGATTTGTGCGGTTTTCAAATGTAGGCCAATGTTTTTCCGGATGGTGTCAAATTTAAAATAATGTATTTCCATAAACAAAGAGTTAACACAAAAGTTCCTGAACTAATGGATGTATCGATTTAGGAAGCGCCTTGCAGGATCTGTCAGCTGACAGAATAGACCTCAACTGTATGAGGTTAGATTCCGTTTGCTGTTTTACTGTGATGAATTGATTGACGGAAAGGGAAAACTTTGTGTTTACTTACCACGAATAGACTATAAAGACGGAGCACACGTGCTTCTTATGTTTGACAGCACGCAAGGAAGTTTTCCACTAGCTAATGGCATTATTTGTAGTTGTTTATGCGCCAGTGACCTTTTAAATGACATTTTTGTATCCAGTCTTTCGGTTCACGTGTAGCCAGCGGACCACGTATAGCCGTCAAGACCAGTTCAAGTGAAATTTCGGAATGAAGCACTTCTCGTTACAACAACAACAACAACAACCCTCATTCCTAACTAATTCGGCGTACCGCGGGCGTTCTGCTACAAAACGACCGCTAACCGCACTATACTTGTAGGCACATTTTCGAACATATGTTATAGTCTTAGCTGCCCTCACTTCCGCCAACGGTGTTGGGATAAAAGCAGCCACTGCTCCCAAACAAAAAATAAATGTACTGGAATGGTTAATGAACACCTGTCACTAAATAGTAACCCGTAATTTTTGTCTGACCCTCGGACAGTCCCACTGAAACACCAACCGACGTAAATCAATAGAGGAATGACTGTAGTGAAATGTTGATGACCATAGGGAATTTAATACACGAAGAGTAATAAAAGTATCTCTACAGAAAAAGTGGATAGAAAGGTGGTCAGTTTATAAGCACAAGGAAGCTTTCCACTGCGCAGTCTGAACTCTGGAATATGCGAAAATATTAACGCCCAACCAATTTGTCGCACGGCTCAAAAGACTGAGACTTCAGGATGGTCGTAATATTCAGTTAAGCTTGATCATTTTCTTCGACTTTGGACACGCACATGTTTCGTGCGAAAACCGATATATATATATATAAACCACTTACAGATAGATACATTCCACTTGATGAGTGTCCAACGACTGTAAACTTGCAGATTTTAGTTACTAATCAACCCGATAGATGGCGATGCAATTTCAGGGAGCGGTAAACTACGTGAGCTGTTTGTTCAAATTTATTCTCGAAATCAGCCTAGGCACGTAGATGTTTTTTCGTCAAAGCTGGGTGTCTAGACCTTTTGGGAACTCCCGCCGGTGCAGTAAAGCAGCTCTGGAGGCTAACACTTTAGTATTTTCTGACCATTGCTGCCATCTGCTAGAACTAGGTTCGTCACGACAAATATGGCACCTTGAGGAAAAGATGTCAAAGGCAATGGCGGTCCAGAACGGGAGGCCGTGTTCATACATTGGGTGACATGCATGAGGAAGCAAAAACTATCCGGCAGTCTGCATATGAGTTTTATCCTGGACGAACGCAAAAAGAAGTTTTTGTAACGAGGTAGCCATTTTTAGGTGTAATACCTTGTCTATAAACAAAATCCTTTTTTCATCTACTTTTCTCCAGTTTCTACTGAATAAGGTTCCATTCCGTTTGTGCCAAAATGGGACGGAAAACACGTGACACGTAGGGCAGTGTAATCTGGCGCTACTGTAATGCCCACAAGATGTCGCTGTCAGTTTGCCGGCGACGGGCATCACTCTAATGACATGTCCAATTAATAACCCACGCAAACTCGCTCAGGCATCCAAATCCAAATAAGACGCCATGCCAAAATGTGCACGCGAAACAAATGGTGCACGAGTTATTGGCCATGATTGCCAATCGGTCAGTCTGGCTTTTCCCATCTACACTGTTAGGCCAGCTTCTCCAAAGAGAGCTGAAGTTGAATGCTGACTATCAGAAGTTTATCTTACCAGGGCTGTAATGAAATTATTGGATTGGTTCCTTATTACATTAGAATTGCCAGGATGTCAGTTTTCCTGCATTTTTGTCCCTATCGAAATTCGGAGAAGGGGTAACCGGATACAGATTGAATTGAATCTACTTGTAGTGCCAAATTTGACTAGAGGATGCGAAACACTGACAACGCTACCGTTACACAAAACTTTCGTTCTTTTCAACCATACAAAGAGGCAGCGCACCATGAATGCTGCACACCGGGTTGACAGACAAGGGTTTAAATGTCTTAGACGAAGTGTGAGTAACACTCATTTTGAAGACTCACTTCTGAACAGTGTGTGGATACATCACATGCATCAGCTGAACCCAAGCGGTCCACTGCTCACAACGAGCATGAGATACTGTCCTGCTGAGGTTTGCAATTAGACGCTGAGATGGTCAATAATCAGTCGAAGAGGGTTGTGTGATATCTTTCGGTTAATACTTTGGAATAACCCTCAAGACTGCATGGTTCCCAGTGCATACGACCTTATTAGTATAAGACAGGCGAAATGTTAAATTATACAATCCCTGTAATCCAATTCATACAGAATGTCTGCACCGAATGCAGTTAAGTTTGGTTGTGTTTTCAATGCCTGTCTCCATATTTGCGAATTGAAAAGAGCATGAAGAACAAATATATACTGGCAGGATTATTTGATCTCATACGATTTCATGACATCCGCTTCTACCACCTACTGCCGGTAGAAAAAGTAGGGTAGACATTTTGACGTATATCAGATCATTTGAAAGTAATCAAGTGACTTGGAACGGAAAAAGCGTGAGAACGGAACTCACAAAAGTTCAATAGATTAGGACGTCACGAGCCTTCAACACCGGCGATGATGGAAAATCCTTACTTCTCACTGCAATAAAGGACGCGTATTCAATCTTATACAGTTAGGAAATTTTGTCTCAAATTTGCGTAACTGTCGTGCTGGCTCAGTTCCAAAATTTCCTTCAAATTATGTTCTACTTGAACGCACATTGCACAAAATTCGACAGAAGTACTCACTCATTTGCATACACATGCAGCTGAAAAATATCATGAACGAGATAGAGTTGGGATCATATGAGTCTCACGAGAAACCAAATTGGTATGCTAATGAGTGTGCTTGTCGAAGTTCGTGCAATTGGGGTTCAAGTAGAACGTAAATTGGACGGAAACCGGGGATTGCGCTTACCTGGTGAGCTTCAGGAAGTGAAAAACCGGTCGTGGGATGCCAGAGAGTAAATCAGCAACCTCATGACTAGTATGTTACGTCCATACAATGCATCGTGATATTGGAGTATCGTACTAACAGGAACATCAGGCGACCTGATGCATCACCTTCAGTTGACGGAGAACATTAAAGACGAGGGATTCAGTTAGACTTCAAGTAATTCTCCCGTGACAACCTAATTGGTATACAAATGAGTGTATTTGTTAGACAGTCCAGATATCCAAATTGACGGAATGATTTTAGAAGCCTCCAGGCTCCCAGGCTGGTTAGCACATAACTGGGTGAAGAAATCTTAGTGATTTAAGGCACCATAAAATCGATCGGTTTACTCATAACTGTGATCTGCCAGTCTGTTATTTCATTACCCAATGCTAGGATCACGTTCCAGGTGAACAAAAGGTTTTAGAAGATTCTAAGTAACATTGAGCACAGTGACAAGTCCAAGAAGAATAGCTATGTGATACGAGGTCACTCGTATCAACAAAATGTCGCATGCTATCCCCACCACTTTGAACGGAGACAAAATTCGCTTTCTCCCGTCATGCTTCTCCTTTGAGATCGCCGCTACACAGTATACATATATACTTCCATCTAAAACGTCCTCTTTGATGAACTCACTGAAGTTAAAAGTATTGGCCACCCCATAAACCTACACTTCAGTTTTGCATGCTGGTTATTTTATGACACGTCTCTTAAATAGATAAGGAAATGATTCACCCAAACCACGTAGGCCTTACTTGAATACAAGGATCACATATTTTTAGAGAACTATGCATTTCTGTTCATTTTTCATAAACAGGAACAGTTCCAAGATTCAAATGGACAACACAGTGGGTCCACCGGAAGTATTTCGAATTTTCCCGAGTGTCCTCAATTGCTAAATAGATAACACCCTTAAAACGACGCTACGCTTCGGGGTCAAGCAAAGCCTGAAAAGTGTCCGGATGTACGCATCAGAATTTCAGTATCCATGCCCTATGCAAGTTAAGGCGACAATCCAAATAGACACTATCGGACTGAAATGGAGTTCTTCTGTACAGGCATAGTAGCTGCAAGATTCTCTCGCTGGCATGGAAATAACTCTTCTCCATCAATGATAACAACGCACCATCACCCTTTCTGGGTGGCAGAATATTCAGTCCGAAATCATAAGCATTTAGCATGGAGTTTTTTGAACGCAAAAGACACTTCTCCGTATCACTGTGTTTGAGAATCCACCCAGTGTGCTTTTTTAAACCTCTGTCATCCTCACACGGACAGTAAGCAAGTTACTCGTAAATATGAATGGCGGTTCTGTTCACGCGACAAAATAGGTGCACTAGCAACAGCTAACAGTGAATAAAATTCTTTTTCGTATATTCAGGCATCGAGATACATAAAATTATCAATCTTTTAGCGGAGATTTCCTCCCGTAAGTGAAGCCAATCTATGTTGAAAAGCTGAAAAACACTGTATAGCTGTTTCATCCTTAATCAGAATCATCATCAATGCATATGTTACAAAATTTCAGGGAATCTCGAACTCACCAGCAGCCTGAACAATATGCCATAAGTACTTAGGAGATTGGTGTATTCATACATGGAAACGCAACGCTCTACGTCCCTCATATCATCTAAAGCCGCCTTCTGTTCCATTTACTGAAGGCGGTATACTGGTCACCTTTCATTCTCGAGCTCCATCTGACTGAGATCCCTTACGGCATAATAGTAAAATGAATTAAAATAGCGTAACGTCAAATAAAACAATATCTGTGACCCCGAAACTGAATTGGTGGGTGTCCCGAAACAGGATTGGTGATGAGTCAGGTACACTTGCACGCATACTCTAAGAGTACAGTGAAACAATGTGAAAAAAGTCTGTTCGAGAAAGGTAAAAAAATGAAATTTCACAGCATTCTGTTCGCAAAAGCGTGTAAAGCGCCTATTTTCCACTTATTAGAGTTTCTCCAAGCCAGTTTCTTATAGAACCACTGTTGTTAATTATGATTTCCAACTTTATTTTGCAGGAGAGAACTGGTGAGTAAAATAATGGGAACTCCCATCGTTGCTGTTGGTAGAGGAGATCCCAGGATTTTCAATAAACGCTTAGTCCGGTAAGTGAAGCCAGTCCATACTGAAAGGCCTAGAGTCATTTTAAAACCGCCTCATCTTTATTAGGAGCACTATCATCAGTGTTCAGCTCACAAAACCTCATGGAGTTTTGAACCTGCAACATCCCGGCCTGTAGACGAACATTTAGCCACTGGACGACGAACGCCCGATCGGCAGTGACTAACTTGCGCCTAGATCCTATGGCTGTTTCTCGAGGTGTATGAATGCAGAATAACATACGAAGTTCTGTGAATGAATGAGGGTGACAACTAGGAGAAAAAGCTACTCATAGCAGCGGAACTTATAAAGAAAATAGATTCCCATGTACCGCGTCGGATGAACTCCGTGACAACCTCGGAACCATGAGTATGGTTGAAGAATAAAACGAACAAGACCGTCTGAGTTCCTCATTATCATATTTGCAGTTTGCAAGTATTCAACGATACCTCATCACTTTTACACTTCGAACATACTTGTGGGTTGATTTATTTCAACCATAATTCAGAAATCTTATTGAGGATCACAGTTTGGAATTTGGAGTACAAGCTCCACATTCATGGAGACCGATCGAATCCCGTGCTTTGCGCGACGAATAAATGTTGTTTAAGCTAAGCAGTTTTTCTCTGAGTAAAACAGTTTTGACGGAACACATTACCCACAGAGTTGCTGAAAACTCTTCAACAAGCCACGATCAGAATCACCCGTCTGTGAAATTCAAAACATATGCTTTTTATTTGAGGCAAGTGTAAATGCAAAGTAAACATGCGGTTTTACTTAAGACCCAAACGTTTGTAATTGCGATAACTGCTTGGATGTATCAGTAGATTATCTGCAGCTTTTCCATGGTTCATGAATCGGTTTTCTGCATTTGATATTCGGCGTTTCATCTTTCTTGAAACTGTCTGATTGATTATCCACAGATTCCTCCATCATATATAGAATGTCATCTGCGGTCTGATGTCAGGTCGAATTACCGTAAAATTGCCAGTCCCACTTCTGTCAGACGTGATTTTCAGGCAGCGGAATCGGATTTCGCGTCATAGTCAAGTAACCTGGTTGACTGCACATTCGGCATTACTCACAGGATGAAATTATTCAGGATTTCTGGCGCCCTGCATACTTGATTTATCAGAATAATTGCCTTGTTATTTTTGACAAAGGTGGAAGCTATTTAATTGCTGATCTGGAAACTGGATTATTAGCTCATGCTACAGCGTGATCAAGAGAGACTTTCAGGCATTAGAACGCCCTATAATTATATGGAGTCTTGAAAATGTGAGTGATGTTTGAGGACAGAATGATACCCTTATAAGCAACGTTACGCATGCCATTGCTGGAAATTTCCTTATCAGTTTAGTGTTCAATATCATAACTTTATTGAGCTACTGTGACCTCGGTTTCAATACCGCTGCAGTCATTTACTTTCTTCTCACTTAAAGCAACCACTGAGACAGTCTCCATACTCGGCGTAGTCGGATAACCCGAACCGACTATTTTTGAAAACGCAGCCTGTGTTCCTGTAGGAATATAGACCATTTTGGTACGTTCAGTTACCAGCGGTGAACCCCGATTTTGCTGCTGATTACTCATTGCGACATACTCGAAGGAGATTTGGCCATATGGCCCTTATAGTCATTGATCAGTGTAGCACACAGATGGCTCTATCTTTTGAATAGCCAAATGTTACTGACAACGACGTTAGGTTAACCAACTAACAGGTGATCTGGAACACATTACTAGAACGCACTTCAGCTGCATAAGTTGCAATGAAAAAATTTAGTGCACTTCTATTTGACGAATCATGCTAG